>JAKSZT010054335.1:9253988-9270254 GCA_026826555.1 Tolypeutes matacus | reverse complement strand
CCCACCTCCATGGGCCACCGTGGACGGAGCCTCTTGGCCGTGGCCTGGGGTGGGGAAGCAAGTGCTCCCGGAAGGAGACGGCTCCGAGTTTAAGACCGTGGTTGGCTGAGATGCTCCCGCTTTGGGGTGGTGGAGCTGGGACGCCTCGGGATGCAGAGGAAACAGCACGCTGGGCAGGACGGGGGACCTCTGTCCACAGCGTCGGCGCTGGCTCGGAGACCACATGGGCCTGCGGCCTCCACCAAGGGCGGCAGCAGCCAGAAGAGCCGCTTGGCGCAGGCGGCCGTCCACGCGCTAGAGGTTGGCTGAGTGCCCGCCACCACGAGGCCCGTGCCGTGCCGGGACCCCACTGTGACACGGGAGATGCCACGGCGGGCAGCTGCAGCCGGGGCTGAGTCTGGGGTCGGTGCCCCTCACCGGGCAAAGGGGAAGAGGCCGCGCAGAAGGGGAAAGAGGCGGTGAGAGGGGATTAAAGGGGCCGCGGCAGGAGCTGATGCCAAGGCCTCTCGCGCTGCCTGATGCTGGGAGCTCCCGCAGGGCCAAGCCCAGGGCACGGAACGAAAAACTGGATTTGGAGCTCAGCTCCATCACTTGGACGAGTGCCTACTTCTCTTATGCCTCCGTGTCCTTGTGCATAAAACGGGGTTTTTGCCATCTTGCAAGGATGCGATGAGGAATACGTGAGATAAACAGTAGGCAAAGCTCTCAGCACGTTTGACCTGCGTTTACCAAGTTGGTAAATATCGGCTGCCATCATGGCTTTTACTTTTAAAGTCGCAGGGCAAGCATTCGCGACTGGGCATCCTCCCCGCAGCAGCTCACTCCGCCAGCCCAGGACCCCTCCTCTCTCTAGCAGAAAGAACTCCTGCCTGCTGGGACTGCATGGGCCAGGGTTGGGGCTTCCTCCCGGCGTGGCAAGTGGCCCAGTCCTGACTGAGCTCCCCAGATGAGGGATATCCAGACTTGATTTAATGGGGGGGAAGGTCCTCCTTGTGGGGAGGGGAGGACAAAGGAGAAAAGCAGGCTGAGCTGGGACCCAAGAGGGGCTAAGTCAGCGGCGGGCTGGGCCTGGGGGTGGGAGGAAAGGAGGCGGGAGGACAGCGGCAACTTCCTTCCACAGGTGCAAGAGCCACACCCCTTTCGGTCACGCTGGCTCCCGCCTGGCTTTCAGGCTGACCGTGTGGGGGCTGGGTGGGCCTTGGTGTCCCTGCCGGGCTCGGCTCTGGCTCCACGGCGCCAGGCTCGCCACCAGCTCTTGCTGGGTTGCCCTGCAAACGGCCTGCAAACGGCCACGCCTCCGTGGCTGCCGGTACCCACGTGCTCCGGGCACGTGCTTGTGGGGCTCTGGCTGCACAGCTCGAATCCATCCCCAGGGCGGGTCGCCCACCCCTTGCCTGAGGTTGCCCCCAGCACTCCCCGGGGCCTGCTGCCCAGCCTGTCCCCCTCCCCACTCCCAGACGACGGCTTGTAACCAAGCTTGGAAACCCAAACTGAGGCCCTGGGGGGCTGCATGGCAGTCGACCCTGGGAACCCGTGGCCCTGGGTGTGAACCGTCCTGCAGGCAGTGCCGGCTGGCGGCCCTGGGCGGGGGCAGAGCTTCATGGCCAGAGCCCCGCGCCCGCGCCCGCGCCAGCTGTGCCACCATGGGTGCCTTCAGCTGGGTGCCTCGGCTGCCCGATGTGGAGATGGGAGGCCTCACAGCAGCCCACGGTCCTGCGAGGCCCGGGTGGGCTGGCGCCGAGGGCCCTGGAGGACCGGCAGGACTGCTGCTCTTACAGGCTTGCCCACCCTCGCCGCGCCGACAGCTGTCTCAGGGCTTAGCTGAATATGCTGCCACCTGCCGCACCCACACCTGCTCCAACAGATGCTGCACATGTGGCTTCCCACTTAAGTTTTTTAACGGCATAAATAACTCACGAATGCATCCCAAAAGAAAAGGTCAGACAGCACAGGGAACAAGGCTGGAAAGCCTCCGAGCCCCTCCCGTCCCCTTCCCCCTGTCCACTGTGGCAGGCCCCGTTACACGCCGACATGTGCGTGCTTTTCTTTACACTGAAGCGGTGCCAGCCTAAACCGGCATTTAAGGTTCTGTGCAATTTGCGTATTTCCTATAAAACATATTTTGGAGATTTTTCTATGATGACACAATAAATCTGCCTCGTTCTTTTAACTCTTCGGAATGGACACACCCTAGTTTGGTTTAACAAACCCCCTATTGTTAGGTGTTCATGTGACTCTCGGTTTCCCTCTTTGAACTGCGGGACAATCGCCTCTTTGTGCACACATCTTTGCACATGCAGGCAAGTATTTGCTGGGCCAAATGGTGTGTGCATTTTTTATACTGATAAATACTGCCAAATTGCCTTTCAATTTACATTCCTACTACTTTTGGGTAGAAATTTGTTTTTGTTTTATTTATTTGGTTTTGTGTTAAAGAACCATAGGAAGGGTTTTCTTAGGCAATTGGTCACATCAACAGGAAACCTCAAGTTTTTCCCTGACAATTAGAAACAGGAATTTGTTCCTCCTTTTCTCTCTGGAGATCCAACATCCCAGCTACATCACCCCTTCACCTCCTCCCCCTCCGAGTCATGCTCACGTGCACAGAGTAAGCTACTCTAGTGGGAGACAGTTACCACCTCCCCCAAAATATCGCTGACCAGAAACGGGACGTTATCTCACACTAAGTGAGAACGACTGCGCCGGGGGTGCCGGCTGTCTCCCCAGTGCAGCTGCCTCCTTAGAAAGAGAGCCTGTGCCTCGGGAGGGGTGAGCCTGCCGGTTAAGGAGCTGCATGTCCCACTGGCCGGCAGGCCGGGCAGCCGGTGACCGCGGGTGGAGGTCCCTGGTGGGGCGGGGGAGAGGCTGGATGAGGGAGGCCCGCTCGGCGCTCTCCGCCTTCTTCCTGCCTGGAATAGAGGCAACTGCAGCTTGTTCCACCATTAAAATCTGCCTCAGTCAGGGACAGGGCGCCGCATCCGGCAAAATCAAAAGCGTCAAGCTGCACTAGCACGGGAGGAGCCAGCTGTCCCGTCTCCCTGCCTCTTCTCCCCAAATTCTGCCTGCTTTTGAGTGAATGAAACCTGGAAAACGACGCAGCGGCATGGTGAGTGGGCCTCCGCCCGCCTGTCTCCAGGCTCCATGTTCCCCTCGCCATCACCCTGCAGGAGATGAGAGAAAGGGGTTCGGCCCTGCCCGAGAGGGTCAGGCCTGAGGTTGCTCGTGGACAGCCCTGCCGCCCGTCCCCCACACCCAGGCCGCCTGGCACAGTGGCGGGCAGCAGGCGGCTCGTGGTCAGTAGGCTCCAGCCACTGGTCAGCACAGTGTCTGTGGCCATTGCTAACCTGGTCAAGATCTTGTTTACCAAGAGCCCTGAACCCTCTTCTAACGCACGGGCAGACCCCCGTCCAGGAGCCCCTTGTCCCAGCGCGTGTCCTGGGAGCCAGGGCAGGCCGCGGTGGGAGCCTGGCCGGGCTTCTGGAGCCGCGGGCTGGGCCTCTGGTTCCCCCCGCCGCGAGGCAGAGGCCTCTGTGGGGAGCAGCTACTGGGAGGCATGAGGCGAGCCTGAGGAGGAGCACGGCGGCAGCGCCGGGGGGCTCCCTCTCTCCAGACCTGTGCTGGGCGCCCCTTCCTGGGCCAGCTTGGGGAAGGAATGCCGAACCTCTCTGGCGGACCCTAGGTCCTGCTGCTGGTGCAAGATCCCGCCAGCACCCCACGCTGGGCTTGTGAGCACCCACCCTCGCGCACGGCCCGCGGCTGTGACAGGCAGGTCAGCGTGGGAAACGCCTCCCCCTGCACCCCAGCCTTCCAGGGACAAGCTCACGCCGCTTCCCAGCCTTGAGCATGGAGCTCCTGCGGCTCTCCAGCCAGGGCCCCTCCCTGACCAAGCCCAAGCCGCCTGACCTATTTGACCAGCTCCAGCTTCCTAATTTTAGACCAGAGAGAGGTCAGGGCCCGTGCTGCGGCAGCTTTGGGGAAGCCAGAACCAGGAATGCAGAGAGAACCAGGAGTTTAGAGCTGGAATGTACCTCGAAGGATGCCTATTCCAACGTTTTCAAATGTTCCTTTTAGCAGGGGAAGCCCTCTTATTTCTCCCCCCAATACATCATCTGTATAAAATCATTATGCAATTTTTTTTAAAGCTGCCCCTCTGCTTCTCCCCAAAGATGCTACTGACTCCTTGTCCAGGAGGAGCCTGTTTTCCGGAATGGCCCTGCATACAGCAGGATATTAAGTGGAAACTAAGACGCCCCTGCACCTTTCCAGGTGCCCTGCAGCGCTTCCCACTTGAGAGCTCCGGCAGTCGGGGGCTGCAGGGCGGGGAGAGCAACTTTGGGGACCCTGGGCACATTCCTGCCGTCTGCTGTGAGCAAGCCCTAACCGCAGAAGGGAATCTAAGCCCCTACCCGTCCCACAAGGCGTTGGGGGGGCCCGGGATTCACGCAGGGGTGTGTGGGAAACTCTCCACCCGCCAAGCACGCCGTTCATCCCAGCACTCTGCCGCGCGGGCAGACGCCTTCTGGAACGACTTGCCACAGAAACCAGTTAAGAGTAGAAGGTTAAATCGTGAGCCGTCCCCTAAAGCTGCTTCTCTTCGTGAGCTGTGCCCACAGTCCCAAAGGGACCTGTGCCCTGGTGTTTGTCAGCCCGCGAGGTGACAACCAGGGGGATGTGCAGCCTCCAAGCCAAACTGCCAGGGAACCCCCTTAGCGGACGGCCAGAGTTTTCCTGATGACCCGCTAGTGCTCATGGCCTAAAACTATATCGGAAAAAAGAAGTGACAAGACTTCCCCGCCGGCCCAGTTTGGGAGGCCACCGCACTGTGTCTGTGTCGTTTCTGAGTTTTCCCAGGTTGGAGCCCAGTTCACTGAAAAAGGGAATCAGGATTATGCCACATCATTAAGGCCTTTTTTAAAAAAGTTACTTGAAAGGCATTCCTCAAATCACAAACAAGAAGGCAGTATAGTCGCTTTTTCAAGACGATCGGAGCAGAAGAATCCATCCAACTGCAGCCGGCTTTCCTGAGTTTGGGGCCTCACTAGGTCATGGAGTTGGTTTGCTTACTTCTCTCTTCCTCTCTTCTTTTTCCCTATCCTGGAAGCCTTCCCAAGGGAGCCCAAGAACCAGGAAGTACCGCTCGAGGAGGCCCAGGTTCAGCTCCGCAGAATGCAGTCTGATGCTAGCCCCATGCCCCAGAAATTGTTCTGTCTGGTTTTGCCTAAATACAACCTCTTGATTCAAAGAGAAAATGCAAGGACTGCTTCCACTTGCTTCCTCAGAACCCACAGCAGATTCCCCGTGGCGAAGCCAGCACAGATGAAAAAGAATTAGTGATTCCAAGTCTCTGTAAGCATACCTGGCTTGAAAGAAATGGAAAAGGTGCCTGACTGGAAACATTCCTCTCCCTTCACTTCAAAGAGAAATAGCATGGCAGAGAAAAGCTAAAATGGGTGGCTCTTGGAAAATTGGATATGCTGGCATTCCCTGCCTGCATTTTTTATTTTTTGCAACTGTCAAGTGAGTTTGAAATATCTTCAAAATAAAGCACTTTTTTTAAAAGAAAGAAAGAAAGAACATGAATCAGTAAAGGCAGATCCAAAACACTAGCCCAGGACTCTCCGACCGGAATGAAGAAAAGACCAAAAGGCAAAAGTGACAGTGCCACCCTCTCTCACAGCAGCGTCTCCGGGAGGTCAGCTACACCCGCGGCTGGACTTTGGGGCCTGTGTGTGGCCTTACCTCCCACGCGAGGGCAGAGGTCTAGCCGTTCTACCACTGACCGGGGCAGCTACAGCTCCCTCTGCCTGCCCTCACCCAGGGAGCACAGAGCAGAGCAGAGGAAGACGTAGGCACCGGTGGCGGAGGAGGTTCACCCGCGGGCGCACTCTTCGCTCTCCCCGCTTTTGCTTTCTCCACACTGAGCCCTCTAGAACCAGATGCTTTAATAATAAAGGTTCACGAGATCAGCAGTTCAGAAAAATGTCAAGAGCAATTCTTCTGGTCGCAAACTCGGGTCTGTCCGTCATGGGCAGCTCACCCTCCAGCTGGCGTCAGGAGCGAGGCCCGGGCCTTCCAAGTGGCACTAGACCATGCAGCTCGAAGCCTGTCTAGCGGAATTGACCAGGGTGACAGCCCTTGCACTTTGTCTGGTACAAACTAAATTCTCATAAGCGTGTCATTGTTGTTAAAGGCTTGAAATGTGCCCTGTGAGGGGCACTGAAACCTCTCTAAAATATCTCACTCCCAGCCACGCTCAGCAGCTGCAGCACCTAGAACTTTGTCATCTCTGTCCCCACTTGTCACACAGCACGGAAGTGGCTCAGCAGCTCACAGCCCCTGCTACGTCTGGAGAGTCTCCTGTCTCAGGGAGCTGAAATGCGGACTTCAGGTAACTTTCCAGCCTTGCAGCATGCCGCACGTGCACATTGGGCGCCCATGCACGAGGAGGCAGCTTCTGGCACTCAGGTGACGCCAGCCAGGTGGGTGGCTGTGGCGTCCCAGAGCACGGAAAATGCTGTCCACGGACGGAGAGGAAAGTCCAGGAGTGGCGCTTCTCCGTCCTTCCCACGATGCCAGCAAGGACAGTCACAAAGCAAGAGGCCCTGCCTCGCTCGGCTCCCGCCCTCCCTCCCGTGCAGGCAGCCTGTCAGCTCTGGAACGGGTGCGTCTTGCCTTCCCTTCCCTGGGAAGGCTGAGTAGGTAGTGCCATTTTCCCACTCAGAATAAGGAAATAGAAATCCCCACTCACAACCAGGGCTCATGAGCCTGCCGCAAGGGCAAGGGGCCGGCGTGTTTGTCAGCTCCTCCATCCGACATTCCACCAGCCAGTCCAAGCATGGGAGGAGATAAAGCACTGTCAAAACGACGATGACTACACCAAATTCTGGGCTGCCACGGGCGCAAGAAGGAAGTCGGCGGCCCTAAAGTCTAGCGCTGAGACCAAGGCTCCCCGGAGGCCGTGGGAGTTGGGTGCTGTGGGAGGAAGTGGCAGTCGGATTGCAGGAGGGCCTGGCACAGGACAGCTCCCAGGCTCTCCCTTTCCTTGGCCAAGCACTGCCCCGGGGGGGCCTGCGGGCAGTGGGGGTGTAGCGGTGCCAGCCTAGCCCACTGCTCGTGACGTGACACACCTAGAGAGAGGGTCTCTGAGGCATTTCCAAGGGAATAGGACTTGCAGGGGAAATAAAGAGCCAAGGAATAAAGACAGCTCATTGAATGGCCTTTGCCAGAAGCAGCAGATTGGATGGATTCAGATGGAAATTCTAAAACATGCAGAGTAAATAAACTCAAAGAGATAAGGGAGCATATTGAAATCTTGAAGCTGGAACAAGCAGTTATAATTTTTTAAGTGAATGAACGGGAGCTACTGGGGATGAAAGTTATTTCAGTTAAAATAAAGATCTCAGTAAAGGGATTGCATTCTTAATCTTATAGAAGATGAATTCCAAGGCATTCGAAGTAGAACTCAGAAGGGAGAAAGGGCTGAAAAATGTTTTCAGAAATGTAAGAGCTAGGAAGGGTAGACAGAGAACAGTAATATGCATAGTAGCAAACCCTAAAAGGAAAAATGGAGGGGAGGAAATATTTGATGAAATTATTACTGAAAATTTCCCAAAATTGAAATAAAGATGTAACACCTGAGAAAGAAAATTCTTATTTGGTGCTAAATGGATTAATTAAGGGGGAGAAAACCTCAAGCCAGGATGCATTCATTCTAGTAAAATTTGAGGACAACAAAGACTTCCAGAGAGTGAGAGCAGATTATAATCAAAGTAAGAAAAATCAAAAGATTGACAAAAATGTCCCTCATCATTAACCCTAGAAATAAGAAGAGAATGAAGCAATATTTTCAAAGTGCAAAAGAAAAGGAGCTGCAAATCTAGATTTCATATCCAGCTAAATTATCATTTAGAAATGAAAACATTATATTCTCAGTAATACAAGGACTTAGAAGGCTAACCACACAAAGACCCTTTTGAAAATGCTCCTGGAAGGAATAGTCTAGTAGGAAAAAAAGTAAATCCCAGGAGACCCTGTGACATATTGGAAGCAAACATTCAGCAAAATTGTCTAAACAAATAATTTTAAATTTTTTTAAAAGAATATGAAAATCAAAAGCATATTTATAACAATGTGGAACTAAAGCTCTAGATGGTTCCAAAATGATGGTGGGGGGTTGTCAAGAGGAATGAGTGTATGAAGAGAAATATCTTACTCAGGGCAAAATGCAGACATGATTAGCTTCTGGAATTACAGGAAACATGAACATAGATATGGGTCTTCATAAGTTAGGGGCAGCCCTAGGAAGAGCCTAAACACAGTGGATAGCTTTCAAACCTTTAGAGGGAAGCTCAGTGAAAGGAAGGAAAGGAAACAATATAAAAATAAAACAGTATAAACAGAAAACGCAAAATAAGATAGCAGAAATACGTTCTAATATAATAAGACCTGCACAAATGTGAATTAAACTCACCAAATAGATTGGAAATTTTAATCCAGTAATGTGCTATTTGGAAGAGGCACTTTAAAAAACTCATAAAGAGATAAGAAAAGATACACCAGGAAATCTCAACCAAAAATAAGCAAGAATAATAATTAATTAGCCAACAAAATATAATTAAATGGGGAAAAAAAACGTAATGGGCAAAGAGGGGCATTATACATTGGTAAAAAGGCTCAATAAGAACAAGAAGACAAAATGATTATGGATATATGTGCCCCTAATGATGGCTTCAAACTATATAAAACAACACTCTGAAGAGAATGCAATAAAGCAACAGCTGTGGTTAGATTTTAATATAGCTCTTTCAGAAACTATTGGATAAAATAGACAAAAAATAAGTAGAGCTGCCAAAGATTTAATGATAGGATTGATTAACTCAAGCATTCTACACAAAAGAGAGAGAAATAAGGAGCAGATGTAGCTCAGTGGTTGAGCGCCTGCTTCACATATAGGTCCCGAATTCGATCCCTGTGTCTCCTAAAACAGAGAGAGAAATATCTTATTTTTGAACAATCATGGAACATTTACCAAAATCTTCTGTGTAAAATATTACAAAGGAAGTCTCAATAAATTTGCAAACATCACACACATAAAATGCAATAAAATTAGAAATTAATAGCCAAAAGAGAGGTTTAAAATTCACCTGTGCTTCAAAAGGATGAATTATTTATATATATATATATATATATATCACAATAAAACTGTTATATTTTTTAAATCACCTATATCTGGAAATTAAATAGCATACTACTAAACACCTTCACTTTAAAGAGGAACTCACATAGAAATATCAAAATGAATTATGACAAATCCATCACATGATAAAATTTGTGGGACACAGCTAACGGTGTACTTGAAAATTTATAGCATTAAATACTTTTACCTGAAAAAAAGATGACTGAAAACAGATTAACTAAGAATTCAGCTGAAGACTTTAGAAAAAGAGCAACATTGCAAATTCAAAGAAACAAGAAGGAAGGCAAAAATAAAGATAAGAGAATAAATCAGAGAACAAACAAATAAGAGTTGATTGACTAAACCAAAAGTTAGGTCTTTGATAGATAAAAGAGAGACCTGGCAAAACTGACTAAGAACAAAACAAAAAACAAGAAAAAGCAGATATTTTCAAAGAAACAATAAAGAATATTTTGGGGGCAACAATATACAAATAAATGTGAAATCAGGATGAAATTTACACATGTAAGAAAAGCTATAAAAATGAAAATATTAATACATGAAGAAACAGAAGTCTTGAATAGATCAAACTGTTACAGTAATTGGTAAACCAAAGATCGCTCTTCAAAAATAGTCTTAAGTCCAGAGAATTTTACAGGAAATGTTACCAAACATTCAAACAGGTTAAATAAACAAATAAACAGATAATATTTATCTACTGTTTTAAAAAATTTGAAAAGAAGGAAAGCTGCTCAGTTGCTTTTGATGTTAATAGTCTTAATTCCAAAACTGGATGGGAATGTATGTGCACAAAAATTTTATGGAAAACAAAACTGTGAAAGTCAATTAATGGGCATAAGACCTGAATAGGTAGAGAAATATTGTATTATAAAGGCATCAATTCTCTCCAAATCAATCTAAAATTTAACAATTTCAATCAAAATTCCAGGATAATCCTTTGTGGAGCTTAAACTAATTAAAAACGTACATGGAAGAATATACTTTTAAAAAGAACACCAAAAGGGGAGAGCCTCTTGCCAGTGAGGAAGCAGGGTGGGAGGTGCTGGGGAGGGGCACGGGGCCAGCCGGCAGAGCAGAGCCTCCAGGGAGAGCCACGAAAAGGACGGTTATGCAGTAAATAGTCTTGAAAAACTGACTTACTATATGGAAAAAAACAAAGTTGAATCTCCACATCACACTGTATATATAAAAATAATTTACAAATGGATTAAAGACCAAAAGGAAAAGGTGAAATTAAAGCTAATTAAAAATATAGAGAGATGGGCATGGATTTTGTTTTTAAAGACCTCAAAGTACAAACTAAAAATTAAAAAAAAAAAAAAAACACCAAAATATACCATATACAACGTTAACAGTTCAGTGAAAGACGAAGGAGGGCATTTCCAACTGCAAGGCTGCCAGGAGTTGTGTCCAGGGCTGTCTGTGCAGTTACGTAGCCACAAGCCACAGGGGCTGCTGTATCCTTAGAATGGGCCAGTCCAAACTGAGATGTGCTGTGAGTGTAACATACACAGCAGGATGGGAGGACTTGGACAAGATAAAAAATGTTGAAATTATATTTTTGAAATATTGGACTATATATTATTAAAATTAATTTAACCTAGTTTTTACTTGTACAAAGTGGCTATTAGAAAATATTAAACTACATATGGTTCACATTTGTTGCTTCCAGTACATTTCTATACTCCAATTAGACCGAACTGACCTAAAATATGCAAGGCATGCGTATGAATCAACAAGAGAAAGAGAGGAGCCACGTGCAGCGACGCAATGCAGCGTGCAGGGACGCAATGCAGCGTGCAGGGACCCTGCAGGACCACAGCCTCTGGTCAGCTTCGTAAACTATCAGAGAAATGGGAATTGAAGCACAGGTGACAGTCTTTACTCGGGAAGTCCGGATATTGCTAAGCGTTGGTGAGCCTGTAAGGAAATGAGGACCCGTATGCGCTCATGGTGACGGTGTGAATTAATAAGGCCGTTCTGGACCACAATTTGGCAGTACTAGGTGAAAAAAGCAATTCTCTATCCCGTGGCCCATCAAACCCCACTCCTCAGATCTATTCCCAAAAAGAATTCCTACACGGATATAATGAGGGTACTTATCACAGAAATTCTTATAATGGAGAGACATTAGAAGCAACAAAATTCCATCACTACTAAGGGACTGGGTAAGTAAAATGTGGAGATTTCATAAACTGAAAAGCAGGCGGAAGCAGGAAGCCAGATGTATAGACAGCAAAATGGACCAGATGTAAAGTAAAGCAGTATTTACAGGGCCAAAGCGCATTCTGGTTGGATTAAGATCGTCTAGAGTAGACTGGTCAGGATCCTCCTTAGATGCTGCCATAAACTAAAGCAAATCCCCCTCTACGTCCTACATTCACAACAATTAACTCAAAATGGATCGAAGCCCTAAATAGAAGAAGCAAAACTATAAAACTCCTAAGAGAAAACGTAAGGAAACATCTCCATGACTTATGTTAGGAAATGGTTTCTCAGGAAAAAATAAATAAATAAGAAGAATTTTTTCATCAAAATTAAAAACTTGCATGCACCAAAGGACTTTATCAAGAAAGTGAAAAGGCAACCTACAGAATGGGAGAAAATCTTTGGAAACCACATATAATAAGGGTTTGATATCCAGAATACATAAAAGAACTCCTACAACTCAACAGCAAAAAGAAAAATAACCCAATTAAAAACAGGCAAAAAACGTGAACAGACATTTCTCCAAAGAAGACATTCAAATGGCCAATAAGCCCATGAAAAGGCCATCAGGGAAATGGAAATCAAAACTATAATGAGATATATATATGTGGTTTTTTTAAAAAGTGGAAAATAACAAGTGTTGGAGAGGATGTGGAGAAATAGGAAGCCTCTTCATTGCTGGTGGGAATGTAGAATGGCACAGCCACTGGGGAAGAGAGTCTGGCAGTTCCTCAGAGAGTTAAGTATGGAGTTACCATGTGATTTGACAGTCTCACTAATGTGTATATACCCAAAAGAATTGAAAGCAGAGGTTCGAACAGATATTTGCACACCAACGTTCAGAGCAGCCGTGTTCAATTTGCCAAAAGAGAGAAGCAGCCCAAGTGGTCTATCAAGCAGTGAATGGATAACTAAAACGTGGTATCACAAACAAAGGAATATTAGTCAGGCATCAGAACGAATGAATTTTGGATACATTCAATAACATGGATGAACCTTGACGACATCATGTTGAGTGAAATAAGCCAGATATTAAAAAGCAAATGTTGTATTATCTCACTTATATGAAACACCTAGACTGTACAAATTCAGAGTGAAAAACTGTAATACCGGTTTTGCAGGGGCCGGCGGGTGTGGGGAACGGGGAATGCGTGGGATTCTGTTTGAGGCGCGGGAAAGGCCCTGCTCCTGGACGGCGGTGAGAGTGGCACGGAATCGTGAGTATAGTTAATACCACTGAGCTGTGCACTTAAAGTGGTTAAGTGGGAAGTTTCAGGTTGTATATATGTTACAAGAATGAAGATATATTTTTTTAAAACCATGAGCTGCACACCACGAGTGAGCCTTAACACAGGCTGTGGACTACAGTCAACTGTGTAATTATGATAATAATGTTTCCCTAAATGTCACTAAGGTGCCACACTAACGTAAAATGGTCATAACAGGGAAAACTGTGCAGGGGTGGGGTATTTAGGAGCGCTGTACTCTCTGCATGATTTTTCTATAAACCTAGAACTACTCTAATGGAAAAAAATTAAGTAAATCCTCTATGAAGCAATGTGAAATCTAGAGCCTCAAATTATCTCTGCATTGTTTCACATGTGTTTAACTTTAGATCAAAAATAACCAAGCAAAGAAGAAGGACTTGTCAGAAATCCAAGGGGATGAAAAGTAGAATCTGACCTAGGGAAAATCCAGATAATGGAGTCACCAGATAGTGTGTGTGTGTGTGTGTGTGTGTGTTTAATGTATTTTTAACTTGTTTTTAAGAGATACTTAGATTATATAAAATGTTACATAAAAAAAATAATAATAATAAGGGATTCTCATACACCCCACTCTCCAGACTCCCACTTTTCCCCACATTAACTTCTTTTATTAGTGAGGTACATCCACTGTAATTGATGAACAGATTTTGGAGCATTGCCACTAAGCATGGATTATAGTTTACATTGTAGTTTACAGTCTCTCCCACTCAATTCTGTAGGTTATGGTAGGATATATTATGGCCTGTATCTGTTATTGCAATGAGGCATTGTCTTTTAAATACCTGTGCTTTGAGGAATTGCAAAAAAAAAAAATCAACATGGGGAATGGTGGGTACCAGCTGGGAACTTTTAAAAATATTTAAAAAAAATAATCAAATGGGGATTCTAGAACTGAAAATGTAATAACAAAAACTATCTCAAAAAGAATTTGTGGACTAGAAGATGCTAGAAGAAAATCTCCAGACTGAAGTGAGGAAAACACAAAATCAAAAGGAAAGAAAATACAGAAGAACATAAAAGGTACATGGCACACAGAAAAAGAGCCTGATGCTTGTGGAATTCCAAGCCTAGCACAGAATAATTTTGTCGGTGAATCAGAACCCAAAAAGCGTATCTAAACCAATCTTGTATGCCTAAGATCAAAACTTTAGTTAATTAACTAATTTCATAATGAACTACAACACAGAAATCAGAAGCCAGTTCAAGCACGCTCCAAGCTCACTGGCAGGTGACTTCGTCGGGCCTCACCTTGATGTCCACGGAAGGCGAATGCCGATGCTGGTCAGCAAACACCCTCGTGCCACACTGATTCCAGAAGCATCTGCCGAGCACCTTGTTGCCAGGTCTGTGCCAGTTGTCAGGGTACGAAGCCCAGCCCTCGAGGCTCTGACTTGGTAAAGAAGCAGATGAGACCAGTGGGAGGAATGCTGTGAGGGTGAGCCCAGGCAAAGCGGCAGGGAGACTGGCACCCCAGTGGGGCTCTCGGGAGGATGGGTGGCGTGGGGAGCACAAGGCCTGGCAGCTGGCCTCGCTCCGGGAATCCTGGTGAAATGAATGACAGCTGGTGGCATTCTGGAAGCAGGCGAGCTCCTCCCCTCCTTTCTCCCACACCTCTACCTGCCCAACACCCGGAGGCAGGTAGCCACAAAAATGCCACGAGGAACCTTCACGCACAGCTCTGAGTGCACTGACTGCAGAAGAAAAACTCGGCACCATGTGGCATGGAGAGGCCAGCATGGGACACGGAGGACAGAGCACCTGCTGCCAGCAAAGGCCAGCACCAGGCCGGCAGAGTGGCCGGCCCTCAGCCCTGCACAGAGGCTCAGCCCCTTGTCAGCAGGCGACAAACACGACCACACGTGCCCCACCCCGGCCAAAACCACTCCTCATCTCCTGGTAGAGCAGGTAGCCCTGACCCAATTCCTTTAGACACAGTCAAGTAACCTCCAAAATACTTTGCATGATAAGATGCACCAAAGTGCATTTATTTTTAGCCTGCAACACACTAGAAGTTTTCCTGGGTACTGTACAGATCAGCTAGATATTCCTGGGCCCAGGCTTTGAGGAATAGGCTTTGGCACCGACACTCCATATGCGCCCCCTCCACGTCTCTAATCCGGCAGGTTTCCCCGGGCCTCCCTGGCTTCAGCTTCTCCCGGCGCCTCGCCCCTGCTGAGTTCCATCCATGACGCTTTGCTTCCGCGGCCCGTTTCCTTTTCTCCTCCTGAGCTGTGGAAGGAGCTGGGGTGGGGGGCACTTTGCTCTCTGCCCTTTTCTCTGTGGTGGTCACTCCCTTCCGTGACAGCCGCGCCCCCGGCCCAGCATTTCTGCCTGCATGTGCCTGTGGCTGACCAGCACCCCGAACCCTCACGAGCAGGAGGAACCTCTCCATGTCTGCCTCCCAGCTTCCGTGTTCTGGGCACTTGAGCTCAATTTCCATGGGGCAAATCCTCCCACATGGCCAATTTCACGCCACCAGCAGGGTCGGGAAGACACCAGAGCAAGCCACTTCTGCCAGCCACCGAACTGTCCTCCAAATTTCTGTCTCAAAAGCTTGGAGTCACCTTTCTCCCCATCTTCGCCAAGACATTCGATCAACTGCAGAGTGTGTCTCTGTCCCTGGCCTCTCCTTACCACGCTGGCCATCACAGCGTCCCCCTCCTGCAGCCTCTGTTTCCATCATGTGATGGGAGATAGATCTTCCTCAAGGGTAGTTGCCAATCGTTTTCCTCCTGTCTCCAAATTAACAGCCTGCACTGGCATTCAAAGCCTAATAACTAGGCACTGCCGGTACCACTTCTGTGAATCCGTCATGGTTAGGTCGGCTGCACTTCAACCTTTAGAGCCAAAGTAACAGTGGCTCCAGAAAGCTGGAAGGGCTGACGTCCTAGGTGTGCCAGGGCCGACGTCCTAGGTGGGCCAGGGCCGCCGTTCTAGGTGTGCCAGGGCCGCCGTTCTAGGTGTGCCAGGGCCGACGTCCTAGGTGTGCCAGGGCTGACGCCTAGGTGTGCCAGGGCCGACGTCCTAGGTGTGCCAGGGCCGACGTCCTAGGTGTGCCAGGGCCGCCGTTCTAGGTGTGCCAGGGCTGACGCCTAGGTGTGCCAGGGCCGACGTCCTAGGTGTGCCAGGGCCGCCGTTCTAGGTGTGCCAGGGCTGACGCCTAGGTGTGCCAGGGCTGACGCCTAGGTGTGCCAGTGTTGACATACTAGGTGTGCCAGGGCCGACGTCCTAGGTGTGCCAGGGACACCGTTCTAGGTGTGCCAGGGCCGACGTACTGGGTGTGCCAGGGCTGACGCCTAGGTGTGCCAGGGCTGACGTCCTGGGTGTGCCAGGGCCGACGTCCTGGGTGTGCAGGGCCGACGTCCTAGGTGTGCCAGGGCCACTGTTCTAGGTGTGCAGGGCCGACGTACTGGGTGTGCCAGGGCCGACGTCCTAGGTGTGCCAGGGCCGCCGTTCTAGGTGTGCCAGGGCCGACGTTCTAGGTGTGCCAGGGCTGACGTCCTAGGTGTGCCAGGGCTGACGCCTAGGTGTGCCAGTGTTGACATACTAGGTGTGCAGGGCCGACGTCCTGGGTGTGCAGGGCCGACGTCCTGG
>JAKSZT010054335.1:9230887-9253978 GCA_026826555.1 Tolypeutes matacus | reverse complement strand
CGTCTTAGGTGTGCAGGGCCGACGTCCTGGGTGTGCAGGGCCGACGTTCAGGGTGTGCAGGGCCGACGTCCTGGGTGTGCAGGGCCGACGTCCTGGGTGTGCAGGGCCGACGTCTTAGGTGTGCCAGGGCCGACGTCCTGGGTGTGCAGGGCCGACGTCCTGGGTGTGCAGGGCCGACGTTCAGGGCTGAAGTTCTCAGGTACACGGGGCCGACCTTCGAGGTGCCCCAGGGCTCTGGCGATTGCAGACGCCTGCCCCTCGCGGAGGGGGTTTCAGGCTTGCTGGGGAAGAATCCACGCCCTCACCTCCACCCCCTGTGAGACCCTCAAAGAGGAGCCCTCTCTCCCTCCCTCCCTCCCTCCCTCCCATCGTCGTGCCTTGACCCAGGTTTACACATAAGTGCTCGTTGTGCTGCTTTTGCCTTGTGGTGGGATGAAAACATCCCCTAGGATGCTGTCAGGAAGTCGAGAGTGAAAAGCGGTTTCAGAGTTAAGGGAGCAGGAGGCAGCTAGACAAGGTCTCTGAGGGCCCAGAGCCCGTCCTGGGCCCCGATGCACAGGTGCGAAGCTCACCTGCTCTGGAAGGAGGTCACAGGCAGGTGAGAGCGCCGTTCTTTGCTGGAGAGAGGCGGCCTCCGTCCAAGGAGACAGTCTGGCAGAGGGAAGCCCCGGGGCTCAGGAAAAGCGCACCAGCCCATGCCCATCTCACGAGGCAGCTGCGCAAAGCTGCGGCGACATTTCCAGTCACTATGAACCCAGCGCTCGCCCTGGAAGCCTGTCCGTTTGTCTGTCTCCAGGCATCCCTTGCAGGGGCAACCACCCATGTGTCTCGGGGGATGCACACGGGCCCTCCAACGCGGCCGGGAGTCGGGAGGGGTATGGAGCCGACTGCTGCGCGGAGCTGTGGGCACTTTGGGGTTCAGGAGGGGGGCCGTGTGCTGCTCCTGCCCCTGCCACAGCGGCCCCTGCAGAGGGCCCTCCAATGTGGCGTTGGACAGACAGCCCGCAGGGCCCTGATCCACCTGCCCCCTCGTGCCTCACGGCTGCCCTTACCGCCACCTCCTCCTCTATCAGAACATTAAATTGTTTAACATGAAAGAAATAAGGGCTCTCTCAAAAATACGAATTAAAAAAATAAATAATCCTTCCCCTAACTACTTAATTCCATAATGGTGAAAAAATGTTCCAGTTGTAAAGATTTAAGGAATAAAATACTGGGAGTGAATGTCCCACTCTGTGCCAACACAACCCTCTTAAAAAATGATCCTAATTTCTTCCAGAAGGTTCTTGGGGTGGAGTGTAAGGTTCTTAGCACAGAAGTAGTCCAGCAGTAACACACTCCCTTCTCTCGAGGCTTCAGCCCTGGCGTGAAAGGCAGTGGTTTCCAGCTGGCACCCTGCGCTCCGCTGCTTAAAAACCCTGCCCTGTGCGTTTGAAATGCCCATTGGCATCTAAGAGCAAGCACCAGCCACTGCCCCGGGCAGTGGTGCCACGGAGAGGCTGGACGGTGACCGCGCTGCCCCAACACAGCAATTTGCACGGCCCTCTCGGATCCAGGAGGCCTGCACAGCGGCTGGGGCCACCGCTGCCGTCTCGTCCCACCGTTGCCCTAGTTCCATGGCACGGCCGAGTCTCACCTGGAAAGTCTCCCTCCCGCTGGGCAGACCCTGGCCAGGTTCCGGCGAGGGCCTGGAGTCCTCCTGCCACCAGCTCGGGGCCCCATCCCACACGCCACGGCTGTTGCCACTCCTCCCGCCCTCGCCCAGGCCAACAAGAGCCTGTTTTGTGTTCGTGTTAACAACTCTCTGAAGGTTTCCAAAACCTCCTTGGCCACACACTCAAAGAACAGGGTGGGATAGGCCTGGCATCTGCCCTGCTCCAGGGAGAGGAGATGGAGTGGTGGCGAGTCCACCTGCCAGCCCAGGAGACAGCTCCCGGCACATCAGCTGCTCCCTGGACAAGAGTTATGGAAACCTTTTAAAGCTTATTAGAGTTCAGGTATGTGAGAGGAGCTGTCTTTGAAATGCATCAATGTGCTTTTCTTTTTTGCATTTCTCTGTAAATGACCTTCTTTTCAGTTGAAGACAGGAGTATTGAGGGGGGAATGTCAAGTTGCTGAAGCAAGAATGCCAAGAAAGGTTTGTCGTTGGACTTGGAGCATCCACCGGAGGATTACCAAATCCACGGCAAGGCTTTGTCAAGATGAAAAGGGTCTCCTAAGCCCCTTCCTCTATCCTCTACCACCTGGAAGGCAGGCCTAGCACCCCGGGTCCTGGAGTGTGACCTGAGCGACGCCCCCGGGAAGGAGGGAAGCCTGGTGCTCTGGCCTGAGGGACGGCGAGAAGAGGGGCGATGGAGGGAGGACAGCTTCGCGAGTAGGCACTGGACCCCGGTGCCCCACGGCCACGTCCCTCATGTGAGCTGGGCTCCAGGAGCATCAGACTAGGCGTAGGGGCCACAGGCGACGGACGCAGCAGCTTGCTTCCAGGGGCGCCCCGGGCAGATCACCTTGTCCAACCTGGAGCAGGAGCTACGGCGCAAAGGCGGGGTCGCGGCCAGCAGGGGAGAGCTGGAGGCAGCCTGGGCGGCGCCAGGGGCCAGAGCCCCCGTGCCTTGGGGAGGAGCAGACGTGGCACCGACCTTGGGTCAGAACCCAGAGGTCACAGGGGGAGCAAGGGAGGCCAGAAGAAACGGCCACCACCAGGCTGCGTGGAAGCGCCTCATTAGCCAGAATCCCATCAGGTGCCACCTTCGTCACGGAGTGAAACCACGGCCTGTCCCCCCCAGCCTTCGAGCGGCCTCGGCCTCCCCCCGACCGCCCTGTCTCCTCTGTCGCCCCCAGCCACAGCCCCAGGACTTCCCGTGACTTGGCTGCAGGCTGAGGCCCCCCGCTGCACGCCGGGGCCTGCCGCTGCCTCCTCTCAGCCCCGCGCCCAGGCCACGCCAGCCCAGGGCCTCCTGGCCACCACCCTCGCCAGGCGTGCGCCCCCCTCGGGCTCTTTGCACGTTTCCTCCCTCGGCCCGAAAAGCGCTTCTCAGACACACTCATGGCTCAAAGCTTGATTCCTCCCGGGCTCTCTGCTGCCTCCTTCCCAACCAGCTCTGGTCTTCACAGTGCTTCCGGAGCCCCTCCTCATTCTGTCTGGCTCACGTGCTGCCTGTGCCTCCGCCCTGGAGAGCAGGACTTTGTGCCGCCCACCGCCTGGCCCTCCTGGAGCAGTGCTGGGCACGTGGGAGCCGCTCAGTGAAGACCGCTGAGTGCCGGTGAGAGGAAGTGAAGGCGTGGAGCAGGTGACAGCACAGACGAGCCCGAGGACATTACGTCGAGCGAGGCGAGCCAGACAGAAGGGCAAATACTGTATGACTGCGCCGTTAGGAGCCAAATAAATGTGAAATATGAACATATTACGTGAAAGGTGAATATGGGTAGAATTGCATATATAAGACTGTTTTTCTTTGAAGCTGAACAAATGTAAATTAATACTACAGAATGTTAATATCAGACCAAAAACAAACATTATCCTAAGTGAAGGAGACCAGACACAGAGTACTACATACTGCATGATTCCATTTATATAAAATGTAAATATAAATCAATTTATAAAGATGCAGTTAGGTTAGTGATTATATAGGTCTGAGGAAGGGATGCTAAGGGGTGTGAAGCTTTTCTTTTTGGAGTAATGAAATTGTTCTAGAATTCTTGAGATGATGAAGGTACAGCAATGTCATTACACTAAAAGCCTTGATTATACTCTGGATAGATCGTATGGTATGTAAATATGTCTCAATAAAACTGTTTAATAAGCAAATAATTGCGCAATAGCCAGAAACAGCAGCTATGTACAGCAGGGGAAAGAGAGAGAGATTGAGAGGTGAGGAATTTTCTTGTTTATCTGTTTTTCGTTTTTGGTTTTTTGGGTTTTTTTTTTCAGCCAGGCCACTTTCTTTTAAACTACTGGGAGAGTGTCAGATTACAGAACCCTTGTTCTTAAAGAGTTCACAACATATGAAAAATTGGCTAACAGGTCTTTTGCTTAGCTCTACCTTCTTATACTGATCTGTACAGTACATCCCAATTTTTCCCTAAAAATGTGAAGGTAATCATGGCTCCTCTTCAAAAAATTAGGTCCAAATTAATTTTATGGCACAGAACTCAAGTCTTTCTTATCTAAGTGAATAATCTAAGGAATAAACTAGAAAATGGAAGTGTCCATGCTTGTCTCTGCCATTTGTTAACTTCCTTTGCAACAGATACCAATTCCACAAGATCAGATTTTAAATGGTTGCTTTTGTATGTACAAGGTAAAACTAATGCACTTTTATTTTGAAAATCAGTTAGCACTTTTTTTTTTCATGTTGGAGTATATATTTTCAATTTGTGATAGACTGAAGGTAATTAAGCTACCTTCAAGAATTACTATTACATTCCACCTACATGGCATGCTGCTGGACTCTTTATAAACCTTAAAACAGGATGTAATAGTGGCGTGGAGTTTTGACTAAACTCCAATTTTTGGCAAATAGCTAAAATTGCTTCTTGCATGTTACACAAGATCCCAAGCCCTTTACAGTGACTAATCTTCACAGCCCTATGGGTTATTGTTTTACAAATCATTAAAAAACAGAAAAACAGAACTGATTCAAGTAACTTGTCCAAGTTGCAGAGCTAGTGGTGCACTAAGGATTTCGATTTTCAGCCCCCCTCGTTGCTCTTAACCATGTGCCACACTGCCTCTTAAGCCCAAGAGTTTATGCATTCTCAGAACCTAAGTACACACCAGGCCCCAGCACGGAGCAGGATGTGCGGCTATTCCCTACTTACCCAAGCTGGCCTTGTCCCTGGCTCTTCTCATTTGGTCTAAATCAAATTACTCTTTCATCCCTCCCCCCATTTTCAGATCTTCTTCAAGGTAAACCTTTCAACCCTTTCCCTACATTCCCACCCTTGTTTCCTCTATGCTGGTTCCTGCCTTCAAAATGCCTTATTCTCCCATTTAAACCACAGAAAGCCCTCACTGTGGCACCCATTCTCTGTTCTCCTCCAACCCAAGGCAGGCCCATCTCCTCAAACTGCTTTGTCAACTTGCCAGAGCTCATACTCTCCTGAAATGCTCGGCGCCTGTACATGCTGCACGTCATTCGCACACAAGGGTCTTTTTCCAGCAGCCCACAGTGGTCTATGCCACAAATGCCCTCGATTTAATGCAATCCATGGCCTTTGTTGTTGTGCCCCTTTTATGCACAACACATCCTCCCACCACTTAAAAGAAATTCAATATTCATTAAACCCTATTCCCATTCCTCTATTAACTTTCAGACTCAGGCTGATTACAGACATATACTTAATAATTCAGTTTTACACAGAATGCTAAGAGCACTTTTCTTCATATTTTACAGAAAGACTTGAAGCAATATGAACCTTCTCTTAACATTCACACCATAGCACAGTCAAAGTGAACCGATAGAGATGCATTACAATGTGCTTAACAGTTTAAAGTCTTAACGGCAATAATCGGGGAGAGAAAGAATGTGCAATTTTATTTTACATAACTGACTGAAAAATACAATCAAGAAACAGTAAATAAAAATTTGATACGGTCTCATGTGCCCAGAAGGAGGCGGCGCCCGATTTGGAGGGGTGATCGCTATGTCCTAATAATCTCCCCTCTGGACCTTCTGCGACTGCAGGGTCATGGAATCGCCAGCACCTTTCTGCCAGACACGGTGCTGCCGATCTCCTTTGCTCGGCAGCCAGGTCTCTTAAGATGAGTGAAAACAATTGCACAACGGAAGCGAGTGCCCTTCTTTCTGGCTTCTGGGCAGGCTTCTTGTACTAAACTAGTCAGTTCTTTCAAGGTTGCATCCTCCAGGTGCACATCTGCAGCTCCCTGGAGGGGACGTTTCCACGGGAGAGCGTATCCATCCGGCGGCAGCGGCCGTTGGTGGTGGTAAAGAGCCACAGCAGCAGCGGGCATGTCTCCCCCGGTCCGTCAGCTTCTCGGGCTCCTTCTTAAGTTCCTCCTGGGGAACGAGCGACTCCACCGCCATCTTCCTCCTACGGCCCGCGAGATGCTCGCTTGGACCTCCGGCCCCCGCGGCCAGCATGAATGAGCACGGAGTCCGATTATTATTGAAATAATGAAAATGCTCTAATAATGATTGAAATGATGAACGCACAACTTTGTGATTATACCAAATACCATTGATTGTACACTTTGAATGAATTGTATGCTTTATTAATATGTGTCAATAAAATTGATTTGTTTAAAAAAAAGAACTTGCTGGGAAGCGGCTGTGGCTTAATCAGTGGGGCTCCCGTTTACCATATGGGAGGCCCCGGGTTCGGTCCCCGGGGCCTCCTGGTGAGGGCAAGCCCGCCCGCACGGCGTGGTTAGCTGACCCAGAGAGCACAAGCAGCAAGGGGGGGATAAATGAATAAATAAATAAAATCTTTAAAAAAAAAAAAAAGAACTTGCTGAATGAACGAAAGTGGCACCGCCAGGTTCCTGCCATCTGCAGAGCTCATGTGCCTAAGCACTTCCCAGCATCAGGACGTACTGATCAACCCAGAGGCTGCTCTGGCTCAATCTCTTAGTTATTCTGCTTCTGGAACTTACTAATCATAGAAAGGCTGATCAGCTAGCAAAGCTGCTACCATTAGATGTTTGATTCATCCTTTATCACAATACTCACTTGATACTACTTTAAGTTACCTTGTCTCTTCTTTGTTGCATTATTTGTCATCTGTCTCCATCACCATGATGAGACAAACACCTTGACTTCAATGTAGAATGCTCAGGAGAATAAATGGATGAAAGAATTCATGCATTCCTTTAGTTCTGGTTCCATAATTCCCAAGCACCTTTCTAATTATACTTTTACTTCCCAGGACGATAATGCCCAGGTCAAATTAATGCAAATACAGTACTCACTGAGCATTAATTGGCATTCTGTTCATACTTTAGTCTCCTTAAAGCTTGATCACCGTGATTCTGTCCCTGAAACCGACCCTACTCTCGGCAAGCAAAAAGCAAAACTTCAGACTAGTCCTTGAACCATGATGAAGTCACCAGGATAAACTTCACTTTAAACAGTTTCTTTATTCCATTCCAGTAAAGTGGAAATAAGGAAGAAGGGCACCCTTTGATTGATATAATTCTCTTATTGCTTTGTGGTTTCTGATTTATTCCAATCAAAGAGACAAGTCAGATCTCACAGAGAGAGGCAGCATTCCCGGTTTTGTAGGGAAAAGTGCCACGACTGATTCCTGATGCCTGCCGAGGGCATGGGACAGAGCGCGTGGCCTCCACGGGTCTGCCATTCCCATCGGGACAGCTCAGGCATCCAGCCCCAGCTAGAGCGCCACAGAGATTCGGCCAAAGAGCCGCCCATCCGGAAGTTTTCTGCTTCCAGTTCCTAGTTGCTTTCCAATGTCCTCCAGCTCCTACTAAGGCTCCTTGCTCATGGAGACCCATGACTCTCCCCGCCCTCTGGGAGCAAGCTGTGGTCTGTCAGCAATCCTCTGTCTGCAGATTCCTGCACCTCGGCCCCGTGCCCAGCAGAGGCCGAGACCACTCCCTCCCCACTCCTTGTGGAGTAGCTGCCGTGCCTTTGCTCCTGAATTAGGCACTGGAACAAACTTCACTCCTGCCTCGGCTGGCTTGTTTGTGTTATTATCTCACAGGTCAAGGGGCATCCCACCCCCATCCCGACTCCTGACTCCTCTGCACTACCTAAAAAAACAAAAGTCTCAGGCCAGTTTCCTCACTGGAGGCTGCAAGCGTCACGCGACCGAGGAGAAGTCCAAAGGGCAGGGCAGCCTGGCGAGCAGGAAAGCAGCCGCCGCACCCGCTCGAGACAGTCACCTTTCAGAAGATGACTCGACGTCATCTCTCATTGAAACGTGGTGTGGAGCCTGCCGCAGGTAACCGAGAGGGCCCTGCCCCTGCTGGCACGGGTCAGCCCACCCATCAGGCATGTCGGCGGCCGTCAGCCAGCTACCGCAGGAACGCGAGCCGACCGCGGTCAGCGCTGACACAGCAGCAGCTGGCCTGTCCCTGCATCTGCACCTAATCGTCAGGGGACAAAATACACATTTTTCACACTGTTTTCTTTCACTTTGGTCTCTGCCTCAGTTTACTAGAGCTGGCATAACAAATCACCACAAACTGCTTAAAACAACAGGAATTCACGCTCTCGCAGTCCTGGGGGCTGGAAGTCTGAACTTAAGGTGTCAGGCTCGCGGGAAGAATGCTTCCTTGCCGCCTCCTGCCTCCTAGTGGGAGCCAGGCTCTGGCTCCGCCGCCATGGCCTTCTCGAGAGGACAGCAGGCACTGAATTTAGGGCCCACCGTAAGCCAGTTATGGCGCCATCTTAACTGATGACATCTGCAAAGACCCTGTTTCCAAATAGCATCATGCTCTGAGGTTCTGGGGGGACATGGATTTGGGGGTGGACCAAGTTCGACACAGGACAGTCTCTAAGGCCCATGAAGTGCTTTTCTGTATTTCTTGCTCGAGTAAGCCCCTAGAAGTATTTGGGTGTGAGGATCACTCTATAGATGGGAGGTGGGGACAAGTAAGCCTGTCTGCCTGCCGCCCAGACGCCCGACAATGAATTAACCAATGGCCAAGCAAACAGCAAGCAAAGACAGAGGGACAGTCTGACTTCCAACCTCAAAGCAAACGCTCTTGAAACATGACGTGAGCTGGTCGAGGGCGATGTCTCTTCTTCAGAGTACTAGGAAAATTCCATTTCACCCCAGTCTTTTCTGCTTCTCCAGATTCTTGCCTCCGTGCACTTACATCAGGTTTGGATTATCCACAGCTGGCAGGGTCTCAGTAGCCAATAGATAGCAAGAAAGAAAACATAAGAATCCCTTGAAAAGTGAAGAAAATGAAACTTCTGAGCATACCATGAGTCAGAATCGTCAAACTAAAGCACCAGTTAATATTCAAAAGGAACTAATATTTACTGAATGCCAACTATGAGACAAGCTCTGCAGTAGTGCTTTACACAAAACATCTCACTGAAAATAAACTCATTTTGACTTCCAACAGCATCGATTTTTACCAATTATCAATCACATAGAGTTTCAGTTCTAGATACTTTGTGCAATGCTCTGAAATAGAAATGGGGAGAGCCACAGACAATCATTCCCTCTGGAACTTTTAAAGTATACAACTTAAGCTCTCAATGTTGTGTGAATTATTTTTAAATAAACACAAATGTTTGTGAAAATGGAAAGGACAGAATAATATTTCTGTAGCACCTCCAAGTCTAAGGACTCCTGGGCAGTTCAGAATAAAGTTTATGAGCATTTAACACTCCACAACTAGGAATTACTCTAACATGACCCTGTAGGTTGATGAGCTCTTCTTAAGGGGAAATAATTTTGAATCCAGATTATCCGAAGTGCCTCGGATCCCAGTCACCGAGGCCAAACACCAGTTGCTTATTGTTGCTGTTTTGGTTTTGGTTTTTAATACCAAAGAATGAGTGGCTCAGAGCACTCCATGCCAAAAACACAGTAATTCATTTGCAAGGAGCAGGACAGCTTTGTGTGTGTTTAGAACGGACTTTCTTAATGAGAAGTCTGTCTGGTGAATTAAAAGTATACTTTGACGCTCAACTGTTTTCTCAGCAGCTTCTGCAAGTAAGTTGATGCACTGGCCACGCTCAGGATGTTTGTAGCTGATGTAACAGAGACTGTGAATGAAGCACCTGCCACGCTTAGACAGCTCAGTTATCAGCATCCTAAACTTACGAAGTATCATTATCTTACCCCATTTAGAGACAAGGAAACTGAGGTTTAAAGAGGTTAAGGAACTTGGTCAGAATCAGACAGACAGTAAGTTGCAGACTTGGAATCAAACCATGAGTCCATCCCAGAGTGGACCCCTAGCCACGGACCCATCTGTCTATGCTTCGGAGCTGGCACAGTTACGGAGCAGAGCTTAGGAGGTCCACATCAGGGGCTGAAGGGGAGTCGACTCACAAGGAGGAGACAGGCACCCGTGCCCCAGCCAAGTCCTGCGGCCTGGCTGAGCTCTGGGGTTTGCTGGGACAGAGTGAACATCCTCCTTCACCGCAGAGTGAGGTCCATTGGAGAATGAAGAGCAGGGAGCAGAGCTGACCAGGCAGGGGGAAGCGATGCCATCATTCTTTGAATAACAGGGGCACAGGGGCTTTAAATCTGCGGCCCTGCTTCCGAGCGCCAGCAGCAGGCTCACAATCACCACGGCCACCCCTGGCACCGGTCCCACCAGCTCCTCGTCACTGCCCTCGATTCCTTCTGTTCACTGACCCTTTGTGGTTTTTCCCTTCTAACCGACAAAAAGGTAGGAATATTGCCAGGTAATCACCAGGAGAGAAAAAAGAAATCCTCCTGTGTCTTGCTTTACTCCCGCTCAGTCCTTTGTCTAGGGGGACACAATGGGTTAAGAAATTCCTTGTTTATTATAGAAAGCTATTTCAGTTTTCTTGGTTCAAGCAAATACCATGCAAAGGGTTGGTTTAAACAATGGGAATTTATTGGTTCACGGTTTTGAGGCTAAGGAGAGTCCGAATCAAGGCGTCATCAAGGCGATGCTTTCTTCCAGAAGACTGGTGTGCCGGGGCTGGCTGCCGGCACTCCAAGCCACATGGCGGCCTCTCCTGGCCGCTCCCTTCTCTTCCGGGTCCCATTGACTTTCGGTTTCTGGCCGCTCCCTCTGTGGCTTTCTCTCTCTCTGCCTGAATTTCATTCCATTCATAAAGAACTCCAGTAGCAGGATTAAAACCCATTCCGACTGAGAGGGGCCCCACTTTAACTGGAGCAGCCCACCAAAAGTCCCTCGAGGGGTGGACTGGGATTAAGAACATGCTTTCCTGGGTTTTTCTGGGCACGTAGCTCCAAACCACCACAGACGCCTAAAGAGAAAGATTCTTTAATATCAGATTTATGTTCTTTTCATTTCACTTTAACTGGATTCATGCTAAGGTTTGTTTTTGATGACCCAAAACACTAGCATGAGAAATATTAATAATAGAAATGAACATTTGGGTTTCTTTTAAATTAGTCACAGAAACAAGACCTTTTTAAGCTAGTTACTCGGTGTTGCAATCCTATATTTTTTTTTTCCAACTACAGCCCACCCTATCTTTGTTACTTTTAATTCAGGATAGTTTCAAACATATATGACAATGGTCACTTTTATTTCATTTTATCACCATCTCTCCTTCCTACTCTAGCAATTTTGAAGCAATTCCCAGAAACCATTTCATTTTTTTAAATATGTATATCCAAGCTATCATAATCATTCATAAAAGGTAACAACTCCTCAGTGTAGTTAAATATGAGTTGGTGTTCATATTTCCCTGTCTTTCATTAAACATTTTACTATGGAGAATATCAAACATGTGCCTACACAGACAAGACGACACGACCCCCACGTCTGCAGCACCTGGGCCCAACAGCTTTCACCCGTGGCCCGTCCTGCCTCATCCCAGTCCCCCGACTCCTCCCCGCTCCCTGCATCTGCTTTTGAAGTAAACATCAGGCGCCAATCACTTCTGCAACTATTTCAATGTGTGCCTAGAAAAGACAAAGATTCTACCATAGCCCAGGACCAGCATCACGTGTAAAAAAATAATAATTCCTTTGACAATGTTCAGACTTCATTGCCTTATAAATGTCATAAATGTTTTTCCAGTTTTTAGAATGAGGACACTTTTTTAAAAAATAGAATCTGAAGAAGATCCATATGCTGTGATTAAGTTCTTTACAGGAGACAGATTCCTTCTTCAACCCTCATTTTTCCTTGCCACATATTTCTTGAAGAAACAAGGTTTTTCGTCCTATGAAGTTTCCCACCCTCTGGGTCTGAGGGCTCACACTCCCGCCATACACTTTCACAAGTTTCCCCGTCCTCTGAATCTCCTATAAATTGGTAGTTGGATCTAAAGACTCAGGTTCACGTTTGATATTTTTTGTCAGGAGAATGCTTTGGGGGATTGTGCTCTTCCGTTGAAAAGTGCACAATGTCTGGTTGCCTCTAATTTTGTGATGTTGGTAATTCGTTGGTTTCCAATGTCTGAATCCATCAGTTCATGAGTGGTTGCAGAATGGCGCTATTCCTCTTCAATTACTGGATGGAATTCTTCCATAATGAAACACTTCCCTCATATGCTGCCTGGCTATCCCATGGCAGAGCATGTGCTTGTTACTTTCTCATATTTCAAATAATGGGCTGGTTCCTTAGCGTCCTCCAGTGATGACCAACTAGTGTTTACTTTTTAAAGTATCACTGTGAACTGAATTTACACATACTTGAACTGTTTCTCTCCATGCAGTAGTTACTCTTATTGTCAATCCAGTTCTCCAAACTTTGTCCAGATTTGCTCCTGACTTCTTTTAATGTGACCCTAATGGCTCTGATGCCTTCTTAGCTATCTCATATGGCAACATTTTCTAATTCATATTGTATATTTCACTCCCCAACCCTAGATTTGGTTCTTTTACTGGGAATTGATGTTAGAGCCCACAATCTAATCCTAGGGGGAGCTCATTGCTAATGGGATGTCCCAAAATTATCTTATAATTGTTCCGTAGTTTGAACTGTGATCCAAGTAAGGTCCATACATTAAAATTAGTTGTTGTCTCTCTCACGTCTCATTTCTTCCATTTGTGCTATTGTTAATGAAGAAGCAATCTAATCATTTGTTCTTTATAGTTTCCTATATCTTTGCTGATTGCACTGAAGGACGTCTTTTAACATGTTCTTCTCTTTCTTGTTTTCCTCTAAACTGGGTGTTAGAAATAGAGGCTTGATTAAATCAAGTCTTTATTGCCTTTGTTTTCTCATCTACCTTTCAATTCCTTCAGGTTTTATGTAAAAAAGAAACCTAGTAGACCAAACCTATTTGGTTTACTAACCCAAATGCATCAAAAAGTTTCACCAGTTAAAAGCACCCCACCCAATATTTCTTTCTATATATTTCAATATGAATTATTTCTCTTCTATTCCTGAAAATATAAAAACAATTTATAGCATCACATGGAAAAGCCTCCTCTTGCCTTTCAAGAGGAGGTTTTTCTTTCCCTTTGTTGCCATCAGCCACAGTAACTGGACACTTGACATCAGCAGTAGATCCTATGGGGCCATTCCCACATCAACACCTTCATTTCTCCTAATTCACAGCAATTTAAACATTCATTTTAAGGGAAAGAATTTGGCCTCCTGAAATACTACTAGGAGGGGCCAGGAAACTCTCCCAGCCAATGGCTCACGAGCGTGGTCTGAAATCATTTTCCCTCACCCAAGAGCCTTAGTGTGTCTGGATTCTTGAGAACATAATGAAGAAAAGGTGTCATTATCCACAAATGACTGTGTAGACTAGATGATGCTATGGACAGTGTTAAACCTGAAGGGGACTGTCACGGCCTAACCCTACCCAGATTTTCATCAGAAACAGAACTCTGCCACTTACACGGCACACACTTCCATGACGAGCTGGCTGAGTCCAACACCAAAGGGGAGAGTGTGGGCAGGTGGCGCAGAAACTTGCAGCGAGTCGACAGCCTGGTCCCATTGGCATCACTTGGTGCACTCGGTCGACAGTGTGGAGTAAAGCAAGGAAGGCAGAGGGGGGCTCTGAGTCGGGTGAGTCTGTAGGCTAACCGCGAGCCCTGCATACTGTCTCTGCTGCCTGTAGCCTCCCTTACCTGGAAGAGGCAGCATTTCCCCGGAGCCTCTGCCCTGCCTACTTCCTGAACCAACCCTGCGGAGTATGTTGACAGGGCCCTTGGGATGAGGGAAGCACCTGGGGTCTCGGCATGGGACTCTGAGCGCCGTGATATCTTTGATGACCTTCCGTCACAGGCTCCAGCAGCTCATTCTGTAGAGCCAGGACTCTGCCACCGCTGCACTCCTGGTTTCCCCCGAGCCTCACAGGAACCCACCTGCCTCCTGCAACTGCAGCCCAGTAACAGACGCTCCCTCAGTGGAAAGGGTCTTAGGTTCAAGCCCGAGATGTAATAGTTTCTCAACAGTCATTGAACCCCTGTGAATTTCCATTTCTTCATCCAATAATATTAACTGCCCTACCTACCTTTGAGAAAGGTTAAATAAAAGCAAGGTATAATGAATCTGATTGTACTGCCTCCTTCCTGCAAGGCTTGTCTTCCTACCAGCTTTCTGAGCTTGAGACATTTCCCAAGCTTGAGTTTTAGACATGGCCTTTGAGGAAACCTAATGCCTTTATCTCCAGTGAATTCTGCCCAGGACACTGGTCTCCCCCATCCTCTAGGACTCTCGTGGATCTTCCAGGTGGACAACCATGCAGCATGGAGCCTCCTGGAACAGGCCAGAAGGAATTCACCCAGGATGATTTAAAATCTCAGGCACAACTGCTCAGCCAAGGAACAATTCCGCACACGCACAGTGGGAGAAGCCCCACAGACTGAGCCCTGGCCTCTCCCACCGGAACCCCGGTCAACAGAGCCACCTCGGAAGCCCTCGGCACGTTTGGGCATAACCACGTCTGCACAAAGCGGCCAAAGATGAGTGAGGCTCATCTCACAGAGCACACAGCAAGACCAAGTGGACATGGGAGGACACTGGGAAACGTCACCCTAGAAAAACCACACTCTGCAACAGCGTAACTTAACATCTAATATACGGCAGTGAATCGATAAGGAGCAGAGTTTCTCAGAAACGAGCTGTTTACCTTTCTCTACAAAATAGCCTGCTCTAGTCAGCCAGGTTTGTCATGGTCTGGTGTAGGGAGAACGCTACAGGGTATATCAGAACAGGCCACGCTTCTGCTTTCACTCAACTCATGGTTACCACATTGTGTTCATGAAACTAGGATCAAAATGGAGGTCCCTGGAGGTAACTTTTTATTTTAGTAAGTCAGAAACGGTGCCCTTACCTTGCACAGTGTGCTGGGGTTTGTTACCTAAGACTATCAAAATGCAAATCCAACTGTTTTTATCCCAGCTGCTGAAGAAAATACCACGCAGTGGGTTGGCTTAAACAATGGGAATTTATTGGCTCACCAAATCAAGGCATCATCAAGGAGATGCTTTCTCCCTGGAGACTGTGCTGCTCTGGGGCTGGCTGCAGTGACCCTCGTCATGTGGCTCTGCACAAGGCAGCCTCCCCTGGCTGCTTGCAGCTGAGCCTCTGTCTAACTCTCACTCTGCTTATAAAGGACTCCAGTAACAGGATTAAGAGTCATCCTGACTGAGGTGGGCCACGCCTTACCTGAAGCCCATCTAAAGTTCCCTTCACAGTGGGTTCACGCCCACTGTGATGGACCAAGACTGAGAACATGTTTTCTAGGATACAGAGTAGTGAGGGCATAAACTGGCATGAACTTTTGGCAAAAGCTATACAAATATTTTGATCTAATAGTTAGCTTTCTTGAAATGTAACTGCAGCAATGCCATATAGTACCCAAAGACACATCTACAAGGACATTCACTTCAGTAGTGTTTATAAAAGTGCAAAATTGAAAACTACAGCATATCCACCAAAAGGGAATTAGTTGGCTAAATAGATTATGATGCATACATAAAATGAAATATCCTGTAGCCATTGAAAAATGCAAATATGCATTCACATGAAAAGATGCCCAAGAGAAGTTGCTGAAAGAGAAAAAGCAAGTTGCATAAAAATTATCTCATCTTTGTAAATAATAAAACACAATACTGTGTATGTGTAGGAGAAAGATCTGGAAGATCATCACCAAACTGTTAACAGTCACTAGTTGTGGCAGATGGAATTAGGAAGACTTCACTTTCTATGTTTTATATTTCTACACTTTAAGAAAAAAAGCTTACTTATGTGTATATTTATGATTTTTACAATCAAAAATGTCACCAAAGGCTTTTGTTCTATTGTTAGTCTGGGGCTTGATTCTTTGCATGTGAGAACATACCAGTGTGCTCAAATCTGGAATGAGAAGGGGAAATCTCTAAAACGTGATTATCATAAAAGCAATACTTGAGAAACAACTATTTATACATGTGTGGATTTGTTGCATATATACAAATTGTTGATAATCCAAAAATTTTCTTTGAGGTTTCTGAGGGAAATGGTAGAATTACAGTATGTCTGCATAACTCCCTTCCTAAAGTGAGCTAAACTGGATTCTGTTTATGTTTGTGTCTGTAACTTTTTCAATTAAATAGGTCCCTTATTCTCAAGGAGAAGATTCTCTAATGGCATGAAGGCCTTCGTTAGATCTTTATGCTCCCCTGACTGTGATTCCCACAGCGCTGGTCCTGGATGCATCTCAAGTTGCACATGGAGGACTCTGTTGCACACACACCCCTCCCAGCCCCCACAGTGGTGGCAGAGTCTGGGGAAGGCCTCGCCAGGGGCCTGCCCGTGTGCTCCAGATCTGGGCTCCATCTGAGTGGACGTTGCTCTCCTGGGTGGACTTAGTGGCTTATAAAGGTTGCTATAAGTAACTAGATAGCTAAAGAATTAATTCACAATGAGAATTCTGCCGATTCCATCAGCGGCTCTGTGTGACAGCACATAAGGGCCTTCTCCTACGTTGAACAAACTAAAGGCAAGTCACATATTACCATAAGGCTACAGCAAGCTTAGATTCACAACATGAGCAGGAAGCTACCTAACCTGAACGCATAGCAGCATCTGCCCAGAAGAGCCTGGCATGTCCATCTGCACGGTCCAGTCGCATCTTCCAGAAGGCCCAGGTCCTCTTCTGTCCAAAACCAGACAGCTCTCTTAAGAGTAAAGCCATCAGGGAAGTGGATGTGGCTCAAGCAACTGGGCTCCCATCTGCCCTGCAGGTCCAGGGTTTGATTCCCAGGACCTCCCGGTGAAGGCAAGCTGGCCCGCATGGCCCGAGCGGAGTGCTGGCCCGCATGGCCCGAGCGGAGTGCTGGCCCGCATGGCCCGCATGGCCCAAGCGGAGTGCTGGCCCGTGTAGCAGTGCCAGCCCATGCAGGAGTGCTGGCCCACATGGCCAGCTGGCCCGAGCAGAGTGCTGGCCCGTGTAGCAGTACTAGCCCATGCAGGAGTGCTGGCCCGCATGGCCGGCTGGCCCGAGCAGAGTGCTGGCCCATGCAGGAGTGCTGTTCCACACGGAGAACTAGCCCGAGAGGAGAGCTGGCCCAAGCGGAGTGCTGGCCCGAGCAGAGAGCTGGCACAGCAAGATGACGCAACGAAAAGAGACACAGAGGAGAGACAGTAAGAGACGCAGCAGACCAGGGAGCTGAGGTGGTGCAAGAGATTGAGCTTCTCTCCACCCTGGAAGGACCCAGGGCCGGTTCCCGGTGCCCCCTAAAGAGAAGACAAGCAGACACAGAAGAACACAGAGCAGACAGCAAGCACCAAACAATGTTGGGGGGTGAGAGGGAGGGAATAAATGTTTAAAAAGAAAGAAATAAAGAAGGCCATCTTCTTCCTCATCTTCCTCTTTATGCCCCACTTCTGATACACAGTACATCACAACTCTATTTCCCTGAGATCATTCCCTGAATCACCTAAAATCTGGTATCTGGAGGCAAATTCTACAGAAAAGCCATTTCTTACTCTGTGCTCTTGGACAGTTACCCACAGACCCCTCGTGTGCAGGCGATACTCCAGCTTCATTTGGGAAGATGTAGTGATCAAGTTAGGCTCTGAGGCATGACATAACCTCTGCTTTAGTTTGCCAAAGGGGTGCCAATGCAAAGTACCAGAAATGTGCTGGCTTTTATAAAGGATGTTTATTTGGCGTAAAACCTTACAGTTCCAAGGCCGTGAAAAGTGTAACTCAAGACACTGTATGCCACATGTGGAAGCAAGAGGGCCGTCAGTCTCTGCTGAGACTCTGCTTCCCCTCCAGAATCTACCCTCTCTTGGAGCTCAGCTGTGAGCAACCAGGCACAGGCTGGCCTCTTTACAGCCTCCTGTATCAGTCTCGGCTGCTCCGCTCTCTCTCCAGTCCAGCGGTGAGCTCTCGGGCGTACAGCAGGGCTGGTCTCCTCTTGAGCTGCTCCTTGGGCCCAGCCTCTGGGCGGCTTAAGCAGTCCTCTCTCTCACACTGCAGAATCAAATGTGCTGGCTCTTTTTCTTCTCTGTCTGTCCGTGTGAGGTCATTTATATCAGACCCAGCAAGGCGGCGGAGACCCAACCGGAGTCACGCCTCACTGATGTAGTGCAATCAAAAGCCCTAAAGCGGTCATATCAAGTAATCTAACCAAAGGCCCCTCAACTGAATCTAACGCAATCAAGGGTTATCACACCCAGAGGACTAGGACTCTGGTCCTACCTGGTAGGCCTGGACTCTGGCCCCACCTGGCGGGCCTGGACTCCGGTCTCACCTGGTGGGTCTGGATTCTGGTCCACCTGGTGGAACTCTCATCCCACCCATTCTGTCACCTGTACTTCGATACATGCCTTCCAGGATCACTGCAGCTGGGAAAGAAAAAGATGAAGGAGAGCACTGGCTCTTAAGATCCTTTCCAGAAGAGACATACCTGGTTTCCACTCACGTTCATGACCACAACCACTTACCTGGCAAATCTACCTGCACAGGAGGCAGGGGAGTGGGAGCTGCCTCTGAAACAGAGGGCTCCCCTATTTCAGGTTCCTGAGGACACATTCCAGTGGCCCTCTACCAGCAACAGCTGCAATCAGATGCATTTTGATGCATGTCTTCTTCGTAACTCCTCTCCTAATCCTTTCTAACTTTACTCACCAACATGATTCAAATCATTTACTGAGGGTCTAAAAATCTGGATCTGTGCATAATCTAGTAATGGAGATATTGCATTAAGAAAACAACATTACAGTGAAATACAACTATAACACAAAACATACAATATGTACAAAAATTTTATTTATTATTTAAAGATGCATAAATGTAACATAAACAAAAAATTAGATGGGACTAGACTAAAGGTACAAGTCCAGTTTTGTTGGAGAAATAACTTCATTGTGGACGTAAACTTGGCTGAAAGGACTCTTGAATAGGCAGGTATGAAGCAGCATAAATGAAGGCAGTGGTCAAGACCACCTGATAAGGGGTGAATGCAGGGTAGGAAACGGCTGGAGGGGGGCTGGAAAGGTAAGCGGAGGCCTGGAAAGCCACAAGGCTGGCTGGCTCAGATTTAGTCTAAATGGGACTGTATTAGCCAAAGAGCTGCTGATGCAAAGTACCAGAAACCTGCTGGCTTTTATAAAGGTATTTATTTGGGTTAAAAGGCCCTAAAGAGTCCAACTCAAGGTACCATAAGAGGTACTTTCTCACCAGGTCAGTTGCCACGTGTTGAAGCAAGATGGTGGCCTGCTCTGTCCTTCCTCTTCCGTGGGCCCAGCTTCTGCTCTTAGCTGTAGGCTGGCATAGGCTCACCTAGCTTCCTAGGGCCACAGGGTCAAAGTTCTCACCTCCTCCGCGTCATGACAAAGATCTCTCCTCTGGCATCTGTGGAGCTCGCTCTCTTCCTGTGTGTGTCTTTTCCTGTGTCTTCTCGATTGAATGTCCATTTACATCAGCTCACCAAGGGGCCAAGGACTTTAAATGAGCTACACGGCACTGACGTGGTTGATTCAAAGCCCTAAAATTAACACAATGCAATCAAAGACATCTCAGCTAAAGCTAATACAATCAAAGGGGATCACGCCCAGAGGAAGAGACCAGTTTACAAACATACTCTCTCTTTTTGGAATTCATAAATAATCTCAAACTGCCACAGGGACCTATTGCTGGTTGGGGGGCTGGGGGAGGAGAAAACTAAACCTGCTTTAGAAAAAGAGTTTGTGGTTTGGGAATAGAGACCAGCAGGAAGCCGTTGCAGCAGCCCCAGAGAAGGTGTTTCTTCCCAGTGACCCCTCCCATGCACGTCCCACACTGCTCTCACTCATCTAAACTCCCCACTCCATCTCCACCACCCCACAGGGGCTGCTGGGCCTGCCTGCAGAAAAGCGCCAAGTCTGAGCCCTCCTGCCCTCCGTGAACTGCCCGAGCGGCCATCCCCGCAGGCTGCTGTCCTTCGGGGCCCACTCTCACCCCCGCAGTCCTGCCTCCCCACAATAATCTGAGTGATCCCTTAAAAAACCTAAGTCAGGATTTCTCTTCTAGGAAATATCTAGAATAAGCAAACTCATAGAGACAGAAAGCAGATTAGAGGTTTCGAGGGCTGGCTAGGGGGACTGGGACGCTACTGCCTTATGGGTACAGAGGTTCTCTTTGGGCGATGAACACAAGCTTTGGTAATAAATGGTGGTGACAGCGGCACAAGATTGTGAGTGTGATTAAATGCCACTGGATTGTAGATACTGAAAAATGGTTAAAATGGGGGATTTTATGGTGTATATGTGTTACCACAATCATTTAAAAAGAGAGAGATTTAAAAGATGAGTCACCACCATATGTGTGGACCATATGTGGATTCTAATTCAAACAGGCAAACTGTTAAAAGAAACCATGAAACCATTGGAGAAATTTTAATACCAACTGAGTATTTACTGTAAAGGCTTTCCACCCAGAGGCTCTCCAAAGTCCAGCCACTACAAGACCTCCCTGCTGAGGCCAAGGCGGCCCCTTCCTCTGCCCTGGCCTTCCCCAGCTCCAGCCATACTGCGTGCCCTACTGCCCTCCCCCATGCCTGCCCACCTGCACACCTGCATGCCTGCACACCTGCCTACCTGCACACCTGCAGGCCTGCATGCCAGCATGCCTGCCTACCTGCACACCTGCAGGCCTGCATGCCAGCATGCCTGCCTACCTGCCCACCTGCACGCCTGCACACCTGCCTGCCTGCACACCTGCACACCTGCCTGCCTGCACACCTGCACACCTGCATGCCAGCATGCCTGCCTACCTGCCCACCTGCACACCTGAATGCCTGAACACCTGCCTGCCTGCACACCTGCACACCTGCCTGCCTGCACACCTGCATGCCAGCATGCCTGCACACCTGCACACTTGCATGCCAGCATGCCTGCCTACCTGCACACCTGCATGCCAGCATGCCTACCTACCTGCCCACCTGCAGGCCTGCATGCCAGCATGCCTGCCTACCTGCACACCTGCATGCCTGCCCACCTGCATGCCTGCCTGCTCTCTGCAGGGGGAACTGCCCCCTGCTCCTCAGCCAGCACCTCCCTGAGCAGCCAGCCCAGAGAGCGGCGGCCCCCACCCTCCCACCAGGGACTTTGCTTTCCACCCTGCTGGTTCCCCCGCAGCCCTGAGCCAACTTCCAAACATCAAATGGATTAAAAATGAGGTTAACAGGTCACTCGTAGAGCTCAGCAAAAGCCTCAGATCATAGTCTCTTTCCAGAATCTCTGCTAAAGGCTGGGATTCTTCGGGCCTGAGGCTCCTGCCTGTGGACAGGACAAGATCGTCACACGAGGTCAGAGGCAAAGGGAAAGGCTTCGAGGCCGCAGCCGGGTCAGCCGTGGCAGGTGCACGCGGCCGTGGGGAGCCAGAAGGCGCTGCCGGGCCGGGCCGCACACCCGGAACCGGTTCCGAGGGCTCATGCCTGCTCCCTGCCCGCAAACCGCGCGTCCTCGGGGGCCGCGGAACCGCCCCCACACGTGCGGCGGGGCCGGGAAGATGGGCAGGTGGCCCCGGGAGGCCTCGGGCCGTCCTGGCAAACCCTTCTTTAAGCGCAAGAAAGGGGAGGGGAGCGGGACCATTAAACGGGTGGGTGGGCGATGGGGGCTTTGGAAGCCTTAAAAGAAGCCCCGGCCAGAGGCGCCAAGAGAACCCAAACGTCCGAGGACCCCCCCGGGCCTGCAGGGCAAAGCCCCGCCCCGTCACCTCGGCCCCGCCCAGCGGGCCCCGCCCGTCGCCCCCGCCCTCCCGTCACCTCGGCCCCGCCCAGCCGGCCCCGCCCTCCCGTCACCTCGGCCCCGCCCATCGCGTCCCCGTCACCTCGGCCCCGCCCAGCCGGCCCCGCCCATCGCGTCCCCGTCACCTCGGCCCCGCCCAGCCGGCCCCGCCCATCGCGTCCCTGTCACCTCGGCCCCGCCCAGCCGGCCCCGCCCATCACGTCCCTGTCACCTCGGCCCCGCCCAGCGGGCCCCGCCCGTCGCCCCGCCCTCCCTGCGGCTCACAAGGCCCTGCGCACCTGCGACGAGCCAGGCCGCGCCCTGGACATGGGGGCGCTGTGGGGCCCGTAGGAAGCAGCAACCCCAGACCACCATTTAAGGACGCGCGACACTCACGCGGGAGCGCACAGGGCTGGGTGGGGTCCAGGGCGCCGTGCCCCAGGCCGCCAGCCGAGACATGAAGGGCGCTGGAGGCCGCCCAGAGAGCTTTGGGGAGACGCACGTGGCGCACGTTTCCCGCCAAAACTCCGCAACTAGCGTCGTCTCCGAGCCGGGCCTTTGCCGCACGCCTTGGAGACGGGGCCCTGGCGGCCGCCTGGGCTGCGGCCCCAGAAAAGACACAGTCGGGTCTCAGCCCCAGCCCCACGAACGTGGCCTTGCCCGGACCCGGGGTCTGCAGACGCGGTCAGCTCAGAGGTCATGCTGGAGCAGGCTGGCCCTGACCCCAGAGGGCGGGGGCCCTGCAGGAACCGAGGTGCACAAAGCCGGCACCACCCCAGGAGCCTGGGAGGGGCAGGCAGAGCCCTGCCTCCGGCGCTGGGGGAGAATGGCTGGTTTGGGGCGCCGAGTGTGCACTGTTAGGGCAGCCTCGTTCCGACAAGCTGGAGCCACGGAGCCCACGGGGAACGCCGCCTCCGGCCTGCCCATGCCCACCAAAAACAGAGAGTACCAAGCTGAGTCCATCCCCACAGGGCGCTGGAAACTCCCATCCTCCTTCAGGAGACTCCGACAGGTAGCTATTGAGAAATGGGAACAGACCGCAAGCAGTGAGTGAGGTAGTTCACGGAGGAGGCCTACAAGAGAGTGTTCCGGAAACATGAGCCACCACAGTCAGATGATGGTAGTGGGGTGCAGTCCAGAGCAGGATGAGGTCTTGTTGGAGCACCGAACTGGGACAGTTAGGAAAGCACCCCAGAGCTGGCATCTGAGCTGGCTTCCGAGGCTGGACAGAAGCAGCCAACCCACACTGCCTAAGGTGGTGATAGCAGCCGACCTGGGGGAAGGTGGAGGTGACGGCTGACCTGGGGGAA
>JAKSZT010054335.1:9195670-9230877 GCA_026826555.1 Tolypeutes matacus | reverse complement strand
GGGAAGGTGGAGGTGACGGCTGACCTGGGGGAAGGTGGAGGTGACGGTGACGGCTGACCTGCGGGGAAGGAGGAGGTGACAGCCGACCTGCTGGTGTGTTTGCCAGGTGCCAAGAGCTGCAGAGGGCCGCCAGAGTGCTAACGAGCTCAGGACCCCACGCGCAAAAAGAGATAGAGCCAGTATCTAAATCCAAGTGGGTCTTAAGTCCTGAGCCCCAGACTTTTTCTGGTGGTTATATTTTAGTATTTCGATAAATTTTAAATTACAATAGTTCTCTGCAATACGAACAGAGACTATATAACTATTTGTGTACCCATAAACATTTTTCATATTTGCTTCTGTTGCTTTTCCTAAAAGCAAGTGTCCTCTTTGTTCCTTTCCCCAATTCTGTCCTCCTGCCATGAATTTGGCATGTCTTCCCATCCCGGCGCTTTTACTGGCACCTGCGGCACCTGCAGAGCTAACCCGAAAAAGGACACAGCAGTGAGCTGTGTTAAATACTCGTGAATGGGGCTCGCTTTTCTCATGCAACAACGGCGTTTTGGATGCAAGGCGGTGACACTGCAGGGTCTGATTTGCTCACGGCTGTGGCGCTCCATCGCATGCCCATCGATAAGCACCGGCTTGTCCCGTCAGGAACATTGCTGCCTACATCCTCAGACCGCTTCCTTGCACAGGGCAAGCATTTCTTCAGAAGCTGAGCTCTTAACTCCCATAATTTATTACTTCCTACTTGAGATATTCAGACAGAAGATGGAGAAAAAGACAGATGGACACAAGGAAGTGGAGCCCACCAAATGCCTTCGAGTGACACCAACCAAAATCTATGCTCGCAGCTGCAGTGCCCCCTAGGAAACGGAAAGGGGGAAATTGGCTACGTCTGATGAAAATCATGCCAGATTAATTATAGCCTGGTTTGTCGTTTCAAAGTCTCCCCTCAGAGCGTAGAGCAGTAGTTTGGACTATGTATTAGAATCACCCAGAAAGCTTTAAAAGCTGGGTGTCTAGAACAGAGGTTCGTGATTAGGCTGGTCTGGGGTGCGGTCCCAGTGCCTGGAAACGCCCTCCACGCCTGGCTGGGAAGCGCGGCTGCCTCGTCCCCGTGTCCTGAGCCCACGTCTGTGTGGGAACAGCCTTCTGAGGCCGCTCCCCACACACCTCCTAGCACACGTCCTCTGCCTGCCCGACAAGCTCTGCCACTGGTTCTGAAAAGCTCCTGGCTGCCGCTCATCTGGGCTATTGAAAGCTGAGAAGGAAATACAAGCCAAGAAAAAACGAGGGCAAGGGGAGAAAACCTGACGTCTGCGCCCACCATCCTTCCGTCTACCCATGCAGCAGCTCCGTTTCCCAGAGCTGCGCTCCATCCACTCCGTGGACACCCGCACCCCACAAAGCACGTGGCACATCTGCCCACAGAGAGCGTGACCTGCCTTAGCTTCTCTGAGACAGGGAGCCCCAGTGAGTCCAGGCCCTTTTCGGGAACGAAGAAATAAGCTTCGAAGAGATGGTGACTTACCAGGGTTCCCAGACTTTGGGATTTTACAGAGCAGTAAAAGAAAAGCTGTAATAGTGAAAAGGGCAGATCTGTGTTGTTTTTAAAATGCCATCTACTATTGCAATTATTTCAAAAAAGGAAGAACACTTTATCAATAAAGAAAAAGAGAGAAAACAATATGCTTATTTCAGAATAAATTCAGCCCTAGGAAAACTAACTCCATTGTCCTTATTCTTCTGCATTTTATTACAGATGCTGAAATCTTTGCCACAGACCAGCATGGTCCAAGGACCCACATCTGGGAATTATTGAGACAGAACAAAGAATTTTAGAATTACAAAAAATCGAAAAAAGAAAATCATGTCGACCAGCCACGTGATGCTTGTGTAACAGGCGCGACGAGTGCTGTATGGCTCGCTGTAAAAGCGTTTTGATTAGGCCACTTTGACGCATGGACATCTTGACATGCAGATAGTTATAACTGAGATGTTCTGTTACCAGCAGAAATTCCAAAATACAAACAAAGATGGGAGTGCCTTTCGTGTTTTCAGCTCCACACCCCAGATACGTCACTAATCAGTGCTGTCCAATCCCCATCTTAAGCTAATCAAAAGGGGCAAACGAAGGGGGGCGTCCCACAGGCTCCAAGGTGTCAGAAATGGTGTTGGGTCGTGGAGGGAGATGTGGGTCGGCGGGGGCTGGCGTGGGGAGGGGGACAGAGATGGGCCAAAGACATTTGTTCCACACGTTAGTTTAAAAAGAGAAGAGATTTTAATGTAGGAAGGAAACCGTTTGCTATGTTCTGCTGTTATGAAAAAGGGTTGATTTTTTACTAAAAGACATGTCAAAATGTCCATGGCATCAAAACAGCCAGCTCAGAATTGCAAAATTTGGTATGCTCACCCCAATAACAACAGTCTGAACTACCTTTAGGCATTTGCAGCAATTGGAAAGTTCTTCTGTATTGTCAACAAAATGTATTTCTCCGTAGTTTCTGCCAAGGGTCCCAGACTCTCCTCCTCTAGAGCCTCCTGAAACGAAGCTAATTCCTCTTCCCCACGGCAGCTCTTCAGGCGGCCACACCTTCCACCAAATCACGTCTTCAGGTTGACCCCCTCAGCTCCTCTGCGGGTTCTGGATGAGGTTTTCATCCCCTCCCTGCCCTGGACACTGTCCTCAGAACATATCTTGACTTATCTCAGTTGCTCTGTATGTGTGACATCCAAAACTGAACTTGGTTCTCCAGGCATGGCCCCTGGGGAGTCCGTCGGCTCCTCGACCCCGGTGCCACCCTCGATTAATGCAGCCTAGGAGCAGAAGAGGTTTCCTGTCCACAAGGCCACACCACTGCTGTTGCAGCTGCGCTGTCCACACTCGGGCTCAGACAGGGTGTCCAGCTCTCGGTTGGAGCTCTGTCCACAGCACCAAACAGCCTTGAAGCTCCTGGGAAAGGATGCGAGCGCGTTATTGCGGCAGCTCCAGAATGAACAGTAGAAGTTCAGAAGCTCCACCAGAGAGCGAGAGCTGGTGAGGCGTCCTCCTGCGAATGCATGGCATGGCCTCCAGCTGTTTGAACCCTGAGTCCCTCCTGCTCCCAGCCTGTTCCCCAGGGCACAACAGTGGCTTGAAGGGAGGGAAAAGCCAGCAACTCTCAAGGAACCAGTCCCCTCCCTGGCCCCCAGACCACAGCTGCCCTGCCTGGGCACAGCACACAGGGGAATCGCATTGGAGGAGCATCCGTGGTGAGTGGGATCAGTAGATGCGTCGTGCACCACTTTTGATTGGCTTTTCCCACAGCATGAGAATTTCTCTTCTGCTATGGAAGTTTCCCTGGCTCTGCCCCCACTTCCCTCACTACGTTTCCCTTTAAAGTATTTCATGTGATGGGTGAGACAGTCACTGGGGCATCCAAAGTATGACATGCATGTGGATATGCATTAAACAATGGATCCATGCCACTCTTCCGTGGATCACTCCCTGATGAAGCTGGGTATTAGCCACAGATGTGTCTGTGAACGCGCAACACGCACACGCAGGTGTGAAGCCATCGCAGGACAGGCTGCCAGTACTTCCCCATCTATCTCATTTAGAACAAAATATCTCTTACAAGGACCCCAAAAGGATGCAATCCACTCAGTATCAAACTGATTCTCAGCCTTCACCTCCCCCACCCCCCACCCCACCCCCATAAATTCTGGTTTCTTCCAGAAGCCAACCTGCCTAATTCTCACAATTACTGTTAATATTAATAAAAATGGTGGAGCCAATGAAAAGAGAATGTGTGTCAGCACAGAGGAGACCCTCCTCACGCAGCAGGAAGGACCCTGGCTCCCTGGCCCCGCTAGCAAGTTCAGGTGGCTTTGCCGGGAAAGGCTGCATGTGACCATGAGAGCTCAGTCTGCCTGGACACACATTGTCTCTCATTAGATGGGCATTTTCAGGAATATTCCAAATGCCACATAAATCCGGCATGCCGTAAGGCGACAGAACACGCTGTGAACCGTGGAAAGTGTCGAATGGCTGCAGGTAAGGAATTCGTGGCAGGCAGTTTCCTTCCCTCTGTGGCAGAGGTTTGCATTTAGTCAGGGTCCTCAGCCAGGGGTCCGTGAGCTTGAATCGTGGGTGCGTGTTGGTGCAGGTGGGATCCATTTACCAAATAATACACAGTATCGTGTGGACTTGGAAGGGGTCCGTGGTTTCACCTGACTGGCAAAGGGGTCCGTGGGGCAAACAAGGTGAAGAGCCCTGTCTGGATGCTCCCAGGGCTCTGACCCGGTCCACAAGCTTGGAAAGGGCCTTGGCTTTAAGGAGGCCGATGGCCAGAATCCGTTCTTGGAGCTGCAGCCTGGGCAGTCGGGGAAGGAGAGGGACGGGGCTTGAAAGGGTCAGGAAGCCCATTTCCGACCTGACTTAGAGCAGCAGGGGTGCCCCGTGTCTCTGAGAGGACAGGCCAGAAAACTCGCCCAGGAAGCTCTCAGGACAAACAGGCTGGTCAGGGCTCCATGCAGTGGTAGCCCCTGCAGGTCTTTGGGCGAAGATGAGACGTGTCGTTGATCAGAAACCCCATGTCACCCACCTCTCTAAGTCCTAGAATTTTGAGCTACTAAACATCAAGCTTTCCTACAAGCTGGGGACCCAGAAAGCTGAGGGAAGAGCACAGCTGACCAAACCTTTCTTACCAAGCAACTCACTTACACACGAAAGGAAGTTGGCCCTGCCCCTCAGCAGTCTGTCAAGCTATGCAATGGTCACCACTGACCTGGACAATCGGACTCCTCAGAAAATTCCAGAAGGACTACACCAAGTAATAAAAAAACAGCATTCCTATTAGCCAAATGAGAGTTGACTTTTAAAAAGTGTTCTCATTTTTCTTTAACATCTTAGATAAGAATTTAAATTTCCATCCTTCTCTACTCCTTGTTAAGAGTTCATACAACTAGATTGTATAATCTATATTTCAGCACCTATTTTCACAAAGTAAAAGGCGCAAGAAAGCCAAAGTAGGGAAGTTGTGCTTTCTGATTGTGCCTGCACAGGCAAGACAAAGCCAGCCCTGGAAATGAGCCCCTGACGGTAATTCCCTGCATGTCAAGCCGAGTGTCCAGGCAGGCCCGCCGGAAAATAGTTTCAATATTCAAAAAGAGACTGAATTCACAAATCTTTAGCTAGCGACCTTTATTTTTACTTTCAGCAGTTTAACCAATCTCTAGGAGTGCCAGTGCCCTGAGCCTTGTGCTGTCTCAGCTCTTGTCCGCGAAGGCAGTGGATTCCCCAGGACTCGGGGCTGCCCTCCAGCACCGGCCCACTGCGTCATGCCCTCTCTGTGCATCTCAGCCTCAGGAATGCCCCAGGGAGAAAGTGGCCAAGGAGCTGAGGAGAAAAAACACTTCATGTGGGCTAGCAAGAACTACTCACCCTGGAGTGCTGCTGAAGGAAGAAGCCGAGTGGCTCTTGCCCGCACCCCGAGGAGGCTGCGGCTGTGTGTGCCTTGGTCTGAGGCAGGAACACTCGGAGCATGGCCTGCCAGCTGCAGGGAGATCTGTCCACAAGCAAACCATGGCTGGCGAAGTCTCCCCTGTCTCTACTAAAATATTAAAAATAGTAAAAGCGATTGCAGGGAGCAGATGTGGCTCAAGTGGTTGGGCGCCCGTTTCCCATATGGAGGGACCTGGGTTCAATCCCCAGGACCTCCCGGTAAAATAAAGAAAAAATATAGAAGGTGCACGGGCGCACCGTAGGGCGGCACGAGCGGGTGAGCCCCCGGCCCCGCCTAACCACGCAGCAGGATGAGATGTATCAGGAGAGTGACCCAAGGGAGAGCCAAGACAAGATGCGCCGAAAAACGCCTCTCTCCCATATCGGAGGTTCCCAGGATTGAATCCCGGTGAAGACAGGAGGAGAGGGCCGGAAACAGACACAGAGAATTGCCCAACGAATGGACACAGAATAGCAAAAACGGAGGTGGGGTGGGGTGGGGTGGGGTGGGGTGGGTGGGTGTAAAATGGATTAAAAGAAAATAAATCTTTCAAATAAAAAAAAAAAACGATTGCAAATATGGTTCCTGCCGTGTTTGACTGGGAGGACCACTGCTATGGGGCCAGGTTCAGCTCCTCTGACACCTCAACTTAAAGGAATGCCTTTCACTCTTGTCTTCCCTGGGCCCTCAGCAAACCGACAATGAGCCATGAATGGACTGGGGGTGGCACAGAAGGGAAGGGGCTCCCCTAGCACCCTCCTGTCCTATCCACACCAGCTTCCCCAGAAAAGTCCACTAAGAAGGGAGTGTTCTCACACACAAGCCCCAAATGTGGTAGACCAGACGCTTGGGCCTTATGAGTTACCTGCACTGACGCTGTCTCAGCTGAGACTCCTCAAGTTTAACTCATTCGTCAGAGGTTGGCATAAGCCCCAGAGCCACGATCTAAAGCCGGCCCTGTTGGGCCCCGGAGTCCACGGCCTTATATAACGTTTCCTAAGAGCTCACAGAAACCATCGCAGTCAAGACCACATGAACAACTGGAAAAACCAGCCCCAACGGTGGAAGCTCATTTCTCCCACATGCAGACTCTGGGATGAGTATTCCTGACAGGAGAGAGCTCTGCTCCAAGGACTGGCCTTGTGGCTCTTCCATTTCAACCTACGGCTTCGTGGAGGTCCTGCACGCCTGCATGGAGAAGGTGGAAGAAGGACTGGGAAGGTCGACCACGTACACCATCCCTGCCCGCGTTCCATTGTCCAAAACGCCATCCTCTGGCCTCTTTTAAGAGATGTACTCTAGCCATGTGGCCAGGACAAAGAGGACATTGACTTGGTGAACAGCTAACCAGTATGTGTCACACTTGAGAACCAAATACAACGAGCCTTGTGGTTTAAATTAGTTGTGTTTTAAAAGGCTGTGTGAGGGTGGTGGGCCACACTTGTGGGAGATGTTTGTGTGGGACATGGTGGGAGGTGTGGGGGGTGGGCAACATGGGAATCCCAGGGGGTTCTGTGTAATATTTTCGGTAATCTAAGAACCTCTTAAAATATATTTATATATATATATATAAATAAATAAAATAAAATTAAATTAAAAAAAAGAAGTGAAAACAGAAAAAAATAATAATAATAATAAAATAAAATAAAAGGCTGTGTGAATTCCATTATGTACATTAACCAAAATTAAGATTTGAAAAAAATTCTAAACCAGGTCGTACAACTGTAAGCGTTTCAAATATTCAAAGACAGATACAAATTAATTCAAAATCCTTCTAGTAGTGGGTTTGTTTGATGACATTTAGCAGTTTAGCTAGCCTCTAAAAGTGAACTACTAAAAATGAGCCGATAACATAAAAGTGCCAGGCCCCCACTCAACAGCGTCTGTGAGAGGAGGATCGGCCCCTGGAAAGGAATTTTCCCCCATGGATAGACAGTGCCATTTTAACAGGAGAGCTGTGACTCCCTGGGCCCCAGAGCCAGGGACCAGGAAACGCTGGCTCTGCAGCTTGAGGGGAGGCATGGACGCAGCTGTCCTGAGGAGCGTTGCTGACCCATGGAGCACAAGCCGCCGAAATTCCATCCTCATCTGCCCACACCCTCTAGCAGGGGATGGCTTCTCCCCCAGACCCTTTTCAGCAACAGGAGAGGAAAGGAGGACTGGTGATGGCAGCAGCCACGCATGAGGACTTTTCTCCATGCAGGGCCAAGCAGCAGCCAAGGAAAACGAAGCTGCACCCCAACAAGTGCCAAGGTGACTAAGTCGGTGACTAAGCGAAGCTCTGCACACCCTGAAGAATTTACTAAATATCCCTTCTCAAAGAAGCTTTGGGCAGCTCAAAGTGAGTTGCTTGAGGCAGGGAAATGGATTATTTCGCTGGTCTGAACAGCGTGGTTCAAGTAAAAGTCTCTACGTGGCAAGCAGCCCTTGCTCAGCCCCTCCCTGTTTCTTGGCCCTCTGCAGAGCTCAGCAGAGAGTGCAGCTCCACAGACATGTGTTACACACCACAGCACACGGGGTCTGCATGCAGCACCGGGCTGCAGCGTCGGCTCCTTTACAGAAAGTCCTTCACTTTCTGAGAAAACAAAGGTGCGTGCTCCCTGCATATGTAGAAGCTCAGAAACTCGTTGTTGAGTAAACAGATGAATGATCAGTCTCTGTACTCATTTTATACATCAAGGAAAGGCCACCAGTCTTTTCTAAAAAATGAAGAGTACAAATTGGTGCACTTATAGAAGGTAGATTCTCTTATACAACCAAGAGTCAAATTTTTATCCAGACCCACCCATTCAAAATTGCTCTAGAATAAATGATTGAATTTCCTCAAAAGAAAGAAAAATCTTACACAGTAAATAGAACCCAGGATAGACAAGACCTGCTAGCTCAGCATTTCCCAAGAGTGTTCCAGAACATTAGTTCCAACATCATCTATGAGAGAAAGATTCAGTGGCCTACTAGGTTTGGGAAATGCATATATTTTATTTCTCTCTTGGAGATTCACAAGGCAAATCAGCACTGTATTTTTCAGGGTTCTCTAGGGAAACAAAACCAACAGGAGATCTGTAAATAGTATGAGATTTTATTAAATTGTCTCATGCGACCATGAGGATATACAAGTCCAAATTCCGCAGGGCAGGCTGCAAACCAGGGGTTCCTATGAAAGCCCTCTCTGAGTTCCCAGGAGACACTGGCTGCCTGAAGTAGAGCTGGGAATTCTCTCTGAATGCTGAAATCACTTGTCCTTTTAAGGCCTTCAACTGATTGGATGATATGTCACTCATTGTTGAAGGCAATCTCCTCAGTTGATTGTAGATGTAATCAGCCATCTATGCAATCAACTCACTGATGATTAGATTCCATGGAATGTCCTTGTATTACAATTATCCCAGTGCTTCCTTGAACAGACAACTGGGCACCATTACCTGGCTGAGTTGACAGATTAGCCTGACCATCATAGTCCATGCCTTGTCACCTTGGTAGCCATACACATCCCCTTAAACCATACTTAGTCTCTAAATAAAAACAGTAGCATATATATAGAATTCCACCTAACAATATTCAGCTGTCCTGCATGTAACTGGAAATACACTAAATTCCTCCAGAATAAGGTGCATAGTCCTTAGGTAATATTCATTCTTAAACTTGACATCCTTAAATATTACAACATGAAACTAATACAATTTATGTCACACGATAAGGGAAAAAGATAGGGAAGAAAACAAAGATACTCATTTTAGATACATATACAAGCATATTAATAACAAAACAAGGAAGAAATATCCATGACCATTACAGTCCTCATTTCTATAACTGGTCACGAGGTCGAAGTTCATATTTATCACTACCTTCTTCCACTAACACATTCCATGTTCCCTTTACCCTCAGCAAGCACTTCAGCTGGCCATGGTTCATTGCCTGGTGGGGTGACCCAAACTTTCATTCCTGAAGATTTTGGGCCCTTGTTAGTCCTGCTTGGATTGGGTTGTTGCAATTTTCCATTGACTTTGATCACAGGTCATGGCAGTACTAGGAGACGCCCTCGAGGCTCTCCTGTATTCCAGGCAAACTCTTCTTTACCCTCATTATGTAGATGCAGACCTATTACCCCTTGATAGTCAGGGTCAATCACCCCAGCCAGTACAGTAATTTCCTTCTTTGCCTGTTAAGTCAGAGGCATGAGGACCCCAAAGTGGCCAGGTGGCAGTTTTAACTTCCAGTTCAGTGGAATCATTGTTGTGTTTCCCCGTGGCAGCACTCCTCCTTTCGGAACTAAGACCTGTAGACCAGCAGAGCTTAAGGTTGCAGGGACGGGAAGCAAAAATTTTCCTAGTGGATCACTAGGGGTAATAGTGAGTGGAGCCACTCCCATCTCCACCCCTTGAAGAATCCTGGTTATGGGAGAAACAGAACCATAGAGTGGATGCTGATTCAGAGCATACACAGCCTCCTGGAGAACATTGCCCCAGCCCTGCAAGGTATTGCTACCCAGTTCACCAGTAATTGAGTCTTCAAAAGGCAATTACACTGTTCTATCAATCCAGCTGCTTTGGGATTATGGGAGACCAGTGAATTCCATGAGCATGTGCCCATTCCCACACATCATTTGTTGTGAAGTGGGTTCCTTGATCATAAGCAATGCTGTGTGGAATACCATAGCAGTGGATAAGACGTTCAGTAAGTCCAATGATGATAGTTTTGGAAGAAGCATTGCGTACAGAGAAGGTAAACCTGTATCTGAAGTACGTGTCTATTCCAGTTAAAACAAATCGCTGCCCCTTCCGTGATGGAAGTGGTTCGATATAGTCAACCTGCCACCAGGTAGCAGGCTGATCATCTCAGGGAATGGTGCCATATTGGGAGCTGGGTGTGGGTCTCTGCTGCTGGCAGATTGTGCATTCAGCAGTGCCTGTAGACAAGTCAGCCTTGGTGAGGGGAAGTCCATGTTGCTGAGCCCATGCATAACCTCCATCCCTAGCTCCATGGCCACTTTTTTCATGAGTCCATTGGGCAATGACAGGAGTGGCTGGGGAAGGAGGCTGAGCATTAGCCACAGAGCGAGTCATCTTATCCAATTGATTATTAAAATCTTCCTCTGCTGAAGTCACCCTCTAGGGAGCATTCATGTGGGACACAAATATTTTCATGTTTTTTGCCCCACTAAGGAAGGTCTATCCACATATCTCTTCCCCAGACCTCTTAGTCACCACTTTTCCAATCATGTTCCTTCCAAGTCCCTGAACATCCAGCCAAACCATTGGCAATAGCTCATGAATCAGCATACAAACACACCTCTGACCATTTCTCCTTCCAAGCAAAATGAACAACCAGGTGCATTGCTCAAAGTTCTGTCCACTGGGAGGATTTGCCCTTACCACTGTCCTTCAGGGATGTCCCAGAAAGGTGCTGCAGTGCCGCAGCTGTCCACTTTCAGGTGGTACCAGCATATCGTGCAGAACCATCTGTAAACCAGGCCTGAGTTCTCTCTTGCTCAGCCAACTGATTGTAAGGGACTCCCCAAGAGTCCAAAGCTGTGGGCTGGGAAAGAGACGGTAATGTGGCAGGGGTGGTGACCATGGGCATTTGGGCTACTTCCTCAAGTAACTTACTTGTGCCTCCAGGGCTGCTCGAGCCCTATCTCGTATATACCACTTCCACTTTATTATGGAGTGCTGCTCTGCATGACCAACTTTATGGTTTGGAGGGTCAGACAATACCCAGCTCGTGATAGGCAACTCAGGTCTCATGGTAACTTGATGGCCCATGGTTAAGCGTTCAGTCTCTACTAAGGTCCAGTAACAGGTCAAAAGCTGTATCTCAAAAGGAGAGGAGTTGTCTACAGAGGATGGCAGGGCTTTGCTCCAGAATCCTAAGGGTCTGTGTTGTGATTCCCCTACAGGGGCCTGCCAAAGGCTCCAGACAGCATCTCTATTTGCCACTGAAACTTCCAGCACTATTGATACTTCCAGCTTGCACAGTCACAGGGCCTCCTCTTGTTCCGATCCCCATGCAAAACCAGCAGCTTTTCTGGTTACTCGGTAAATGGGCCAGAGTAGCACACCCAAATGAAGAATGTGTTGTCTCCAAAATCCAAAGAGGCCAACTAACCATTGTGCCTCTTTTTTTAGTCATAGGAAGGGCCAGGTACAACAGCTTATCCTTCATTTTAGAAGAGATATTTCGACATGCCCCACACCACTAGACTCCTAGAAATTTCACCAAAGTAGAAGGCCCCTGTATTTTTGTTGGTTTATCTCCCATCCTCTCTCACATAAAGGCCTTACCAATATGTCTAGAGTAGTTGTTATTTCTTGCTCACATGATATCATCAATATAATGAACCAGTGTGATATCGCATGGGAGAGAGAGATGATCAAAGTCCCTGCAGACAATATTATGACGTAGAGCTGGAGAGTTCATATACCCCTGAGGTAGGACAGTGAAGGTATACTGCTGGCCTTGCCAGCTAAAAGCAAACTGTTTCTGGTGGTCCTTACTAATGGCAATTGAGAAAAAAAATTTTTTTTGCCAGATCAATAGCTGATTACCAGGTACCAGGGCAAGTGCTGATTTGCTCAAGCAATGATACCACATCTGGGACAGCAGCTGTAATTGGAGTCACCACCTGGTTAAGTTTATGATAATATACTGTCATCCTCCAAGATCCATCTGTTTTCTGCACAGGCCAAATGGGGATGTAGTGGGATTCACCACTCCTGCATCTTTCAGATCCTTGATGGTGGGACTAATCTCTGCAATCCCACCAGGAATCTGGTATTGCTTTTGATTTACTATTTTGCTAGGTCAGGGCAGATCTAGTGGCGTCCACTTGGCCTTTCCTACCACATTAGCCCTCACTCCACAAGCCAGGGATTCTGCCAGTTGCTGAGTATGTGTATTCCAATTATGGATTCTGGAACTTGGGAGATGACCTCAGAATGGGTCCTGGGACCCACTGGACCCACTGTGACATGGACCCAAGCTAAAACTCCATCAATCACCTGACCTCCATAAGCCCCTACTCTGACTGGCGGATCACAGGGATGTTTTGGGTCTCCTGGAATTGACATCACTTCTGAGCCAGTGTCTAATAATCCCTGAAATATCTGATCATTTCCTTTTCCCCAGTGCACAGTTACCCTGATAAAAGGCTGTAGGTCTTTCTGAGGAAGGCTGGGAGGAAGATTAACAGTGTAAATTTTTGGCAGTATAACAGGGCCCTTCCCCAAGGGGACCTGGCCTTCCCCTCATTCAAGGGGCTCTGGATCTATAAACTGTCTCAAGTCTGGGAATTGATTAAGGGGCTGTGATTCTTTGTGTCTGTAATTCAAGTTAGGTTTTTGTTCACTCAATCTAGAACTCTTCTGCTTATACAGATCCAGAAGAAATTTAGTAGACTGCCCATCTATTTCACTTCTAGGTACCCCATGATCTATTAGCCAATGCCATAACTCTGAGACTCATTCTCTTTTGATTGCTGCTTTGAGGCTGCCTTTCACTGCAATAGCCATGCCCATCTTGTCTTTGGCAATTAAGTGCTGCCACTTGACTTCTGCTTAGGATCTGATCATCCCCATAGTGTTTAAGGATCCTAGTTCTGTGACAGAAGATCCCATGGTAGTATCTGACCTACAGAGAAGAGCAACCACAGAGCTCTTCAGGGCAGATGAAGTTAGTCTTACAAATTTATTCCTCACAGTCCTGGTGAAAGGTGTGTCCTTTGGGTATTCCTGGGGGGGTGGGCAGGTCTTAGATGGTAAAATCCACTCTAACATTCCAATCTCTCTAAGCCTTTGGATCCCCTCATTTACAGTATACCAGGGCAATTCTGGCAATTTAACCTCAGGGAATGTCTGCCATCTTTTGGTCCATGTTTCAGCCAGCCATCCAAACAAACTGTTAGAGCCCTTTCTAGCCCCTTGATCTACAACAATGAATCCAGAATCTCTGCTTAGAGGGTTAATATCAATAAATTCAGCTAGATCCAACTTTATATTCCTTCTGCCATTACCCCACACCCTTATTATCCTTTCTGTCTATATAAATTAGAAAACTCATGCAGTTCTTTTGGAATATAATGTCTTCCTCATGGGTCACACTTTGTACTTCATCTTTGGGACCTTGTTGTGATTTTAGTCTAGTTATAGGTCTAGAAGAGAAGAGGGGTGGTGGGGAGGGTAAGAAGAAGAATTAGATGTGTTTTTCAAGCTAATTCCTCAGGGCAGTCCCTTGCAGTTTCATCTAGTGAGACAAGATTAATCTCTTCAGGTGAGGTTTGGATGACTGACTCCTTGGGGCAGGCTGGAGGTTGGGTGGTTGTCTCCTCAGGCAAACTCTCAGCAGAATTTAGGATTTCAATGTCCCCACTGCCACCACCATCATCCCTATGTCTCCATACCAATCCTCAGGGCTCCACTCCTTTCCAATCAATGCCCGCACTTTAACAGCAGACATTCTGCAAGGTTGAGATTTTAGTTTCTGTTGTAACTCTGCTACTTGCAGAATGAGACTCTGGGTTTGGTTTTCAGAGATCTCAAGTCTGCAGATGCACAAAACAAGATTTTATTTCAGGGCACACATATAAGCTTCCACATCACTCATGTGGTGCTTAAGTTGCAAATTTCAAGACTTTCTTTCTTTTGTAACTGTATCCAGCATATATAGGCACAGCCAGCCAATATCATTGTACCTTTTAACCCCAAAAAACTCTGTTAAGGTGTTAAAAACACTCTTCCCAGATCCTTGCATCTTATAGTCATAGAAGTAGTCATATCTAGTGGTGATATTTTGCTTATTTCTATTGCCAACTCATGCCATGGACTGTCAGTAGCCTCTTGATTATTGGAAACAGAGCCACTAGTGCCCTTGAATCTAATCAGTGTAGGAAGCCAATTGCAAAAATCCCAGAACCAATTCAGAAATCCTATTCTTAAGATTTTGTGTCTCAAGACCCATTCCTGGTACCAAGCTGTATTAGTCAGGGTTCTCTAGGGAAACAGAACCAACACGAGCTATCTATAAAGAGTATAAGATTTTATAAAATTGTCTCGCGTGACCATGAGGATGCAGACGTCCAAATTCCATAAGGCAGGCTAAAAGTCAGGGGCTCCGATGAAGGTTCTCAATGAGTTCCCAGGAGATACTGGCTGTTTGACATAGAGATAGAAATTCTCTCCCTAAATGCTGAAGTCATTTCTCCTTTTAAGACTTCCAACTGATTGGATGAGACCTCACTCTTCGCTGAAGGCAATCTTCTTTGTTGATGGTAGATATAACCAGCCATCTGTGCAATCAACTCACTGATGATTAAAAACCATGAAATGCCCTTGTATTACAATTAGCCCAGTGCTTACTTGACCAGACAACTGGGCACCATGACCTGGACAAGTTGACATGTTAGCTGAACCTTCACAAGCATATTTAAAATATGCTAAGGCTCACAGTAAAGAACCCATTTAAGTGTTTAAACTAACTTTCTCCAAATTTAATTGAACATAGAAAACTTTTTGTACTTAATAATATTTCTTAAAAGTCTATTTCATAAAATGGACTTTTGTACAAACTCTCCTCAATCGTCCTGGCAGAGAGGTGCAGAAAGAGGTTGCTGGAGCTGAAAGGAGGCTCAAAGGAGAAGAGTCGCAGAGGTCCTGTAGAGAAGAGCCAAGACCAAAGACGAGCTTTGGCGAGTGTATTAGTCAGCCAAAGGGGTGCTAATGTGAAATACCAAAAATGGGTTGGTCTTTATAAAGGGTATTTATTCGGGGTAGAAGTCCACAGATACCAGGCCATAAAGCGTTACGTTTCTTCTCTCACCACAGTCCATTGCCACGTGTTAGGGCAAGGCAGTTGCCAGCGTTTACCAGGGTTCAGGCTTCTGGGGTTCCTCTCTTCCCGGGGCTGTGTTTCTCTCCGGGCTTAGCTCCTGTTTCCTCCACAAGGTCAGCTGTAGACGATCAGGCAAATGGCTTGCTTCTCTTCTCCTGGGGCCTTCTTTCCAACATCAAAACTGTTTCTCAAAAGACTGCTTCAACTGTCCTTTGCCTTGCCTTTTATACTCAATTCCCCACCCACCAAGGGGTGGGGCTCAACGCCCTAATCCTAACCTAATCATGCCCAGATTAATAGATCAGTTTACAAGCATGATTTAATTATATTTTTGGAATTCATAATTACATCAAAATGGCCAACTGTTACAGCAAGGTTCACTGGACATATGCAAAGGGCATGAGGGTTCTGTCCTTTGAGAGTCAAAGTATTTTCATGAAATCAAAGCTCATTTCAAATCTCACCAAATATTGCAATAACTTTAGGAACAGAGGAAAATCGTCATAGAACCCATGCAATCCATTTCCCTTCATATACATTCTGCTATGAAATTAAACAGACAGTGGAGAGCTCATGATGCACGGAACAAAGGGCAGCCATGTATGCTGGTGGTCCTGGCACGTGGCTGAGTCCACTCACCACCATGTGGAGAGCCGCTGGGTTTCTCTCTAAAAGCCAAACACACTGTCAGCAATCAGTCCTCTGACCACTGTCAACCAGCAGGCCTCTGTCAGAGAGAGAAACTGCCTTCCTCGGATGGATAAGGGATTTTGCCCTGCTCTGGATTTTGTTCATGCTGCTGGCAGACTTATTTGGAGTCTTCCATAGGACACGTTTTCTAAGTCTTCGTGTGTGCATGTATTAATGTGTATGGGTGTGGTATTCTTACACTTGGAGGTCTCCCTGAGTGCACAAATTCGTTCATGAAATGACTTGGTGCTTCATTCTCACATCCTGACATGCAAGTTCCCAGCCTGCCAACGCGAACGCTGAGGCCTCCCTGTCGCGTTCGAGCCTTCCACTCCCACTTCTTACTCTCCTTTAAGTACAGAGGTTCTTAAGGGGCGTCAGGCATCCCTGTTCTTTTGTAGGCCCTGCCCCCCTGCCTAACAGAGGAGCGAGGCGGCCATCCCCTCTCCTTTGTGCTCCCGTGGTCCTCTCTGCCTTTGCAAGTGCATTTGCTAGAGCGACCTTGTTTCTCAGCCTTCCTCACTGCTCTGCGCCGTGATCTGTCCCACTTTCCATTTTTTCCTGTAGTCCCTTTATTTCATTCTTTTGTAACATGAACATGTTTTTTCTTCCTCCTTTACCGGTTTTCATTGGAGCCAAAGAAAGTATGAATATTTTTTTGTATCCTTCTATTTTCTTCTCCTTGAAAAAAAAAGTCCAGTTGTTCAGATCCCCTTTAATCCTTACCTCGTAGATTTCTCTGACTTTATGTATACTTATGAAAGTCTGTTTTCATAACGTTCATTTGCTGAAGTCAACATTTAAGCCTGTGAGTGTTGACTTGTCAATCATCTTCCAGAAAAATACCTGAATTGTTCTCATTTCTATAAATTGATAACCTTCCTATGCATTCTTCTTTTGTAGTGTCTGCAGCTGAACAACTTTACTAACTAATGTTTAGAAACGCCTGTGTCTTCCTTTGTCATTCCGTTAAGCGTTGTATTGGACAAGGATTATCTATGCCCCTAAACTTTCTTTAGCCACTTGATAACAGGTCCTTGATCCCCACTGTCAGTGACCTGTATCTAACAGAAAGCTTCCCTCTTCCTGCCTGACACCTGCTGGGCCCAGAACAGAGGCTAAGACCGGCTAAGAAGCCCACGTTCCCTTTCAGAAGTGGAGCCAGATTCTCACACCGCAGCTGGAAGACACTTACAATTAGGTGCTTAACAAATTCCTTTGGTAAGGATTTTGAAGATTCTTGAACCAAAGGAAAGAGCTGGGCAAATGAAAGAGATTAAAGAAGAAACGGTGCCCCGTCAAGGCAATTGAAACACACAGTGATAAATCTTGGGACTTTCCTGGAAAAATCGTGACAGCTAACAAAGACAAAAGACATACTCAGGGGAGTGGGCAGTGAACACTCAGCAGGTACAGAATTTCTGCTTGGGGTGATGGAAAAATTTTGGTAATGGAGAGAGGTGATGTCAGCACAATATTGTAACTGTAAGTAACACTATTTTATACTTAAAAACACTTAAAATTTTATGTTATATATATGTTACCACAATTAAATTTTTTAAATATATGGAGCAATACAAAAATAAGAGTCATGCCCTGTGCCACACCCTGTGCCACACCCTGTGCCACACTTCTTTGCATGAGCTCACTCCTTTCGATGGCCCAGTGAAAGAGGCAGTATTATCATTCCTGCTTTGCAAAGAAGGAAATGGAGGCCTACGGGAATTCAGCTGGACACTGCAACACCTCTGCGCTCGCCCGCTGCTGCTCGTGGTGGACATCCGGCGGGCACGTCCTCAGCAGGAACCTAAAATGCTTCCCCTCTCCCTGAGTTCCCCTCCCCAAGCCAGTACTGCTTCCGGGCAGTCTTCTCTGCATTCTTGACAAGCTTGAATCCTGGATCACAGACTCCCCCTCTCCCTGCCCATCCTGGACTCCTCAAGATCTAGAGTCTTCCCAGCTCTGGGGTCCTTCTTGGGAATCCAGCTCTCCAAGATGCCCTTGCTAAGGCACTGGAGGAACCTGGCGATGGCAGCCAGCAGGTGCTAAGGAGCCCTGGACACAGCCAGGCCCACAGGTCCAAATGCACTAAGATCCGGCAGTGACATGCCTGTCCAGCAGGAGGGCAGATTTGGAACCACACAAGAGGCAACTGGCATTCTGACCCCCAGACACAGCCAGTGCCCTGTGTATGCTCACCTTCGTTATTCCATTCACCTCCCAGTAACGGACATTGCTTTTCACACGGTGAGGCATTTTGGACCCTCCTCACAGAGCTACGGCAGCTTTAATTGTGTCATCACCAGCAAGGAAACACAGCTGAACTCCAAGTATGATTGCACACGCACGTGGATATACATGACTGCACATGTGCATGCTCATGTGCACACACACACGCACACACAGATAAACACACACGGACACACACGTGCACACATGCACACATGGACACACAGATAAACACACAGGTGCACACATGTACACACATGTGCACTCATGTGCATACACTCAGGGTGCACATAAGCACGTGTGCATATGTGCATGCACACGTGTGCACTTTGCCCCTCTTTTCCTCCCTCATGATTTTCCTTTAAAGCGCCTATGAACCTGATTCCACCTCCATAGAAGCAATACGAGGCCCATTCCAGCACCTGTGGTTTACTGACCCTCTCCTCTGGCTTTGCTCTGTGCTGAGCTCTTCCTGTGCAGTCCCTGCCTGAAGCTTCACCTCCACCCTGGGAGAAGAAAGTCATCATCCACGTTTTAAAGCACTCAGTGTTTATGCATAAAGAGGCTACGAGGCTTGTCCTGGGTCACTCGATGAGAAGCAACTGGCAGACGTGGGGTACAGACTCGGGCCTGCCCGCCCTAAGACTCATGCACAGATGCATTTGGACAGTGTTCTAGAACATTCTGGAACATTCTGTCCCTTTGGAATAGGTCAGGGCAGCAATAACATGGGGCAACACTGTAGATAACAATCACTTGCTCTTATAGTTCCTTTTCACTAGAGTTTTCCAATTTTCTGTTGGGAAATGTCAAGGAGGAAACTGGCCATCCTTCTTGGCCGCTTCCATTTCTCCACTTAGCTCCACAGACAATGTCAGGCCCTTGCTCTGGGTTCCCTGCGCCAGAGCAAAGACTGTGCAGTGGCCAGCTCAGGCAACGGGGATTTATCGCCCACAGTTTTGAGGCTAGGAGAGGCCCAACATCAAGACATCAGCCAGGCCGTGCTTCCCCGAAGCCTGTGGCGCTCTGGCTGTCTGCTGGCGATCCCTGGTCCTTGCCTTTTCCATCACACGGTCATGCCCATGGTAGCATCTTCTCCTTTCTCCTCCGGGTTCCGTTGACTTCCTCCTTCTGGTGCTCCCCGTGGCTTCTCCTTCCATGTCCAGTTTCCTCTCCTTACAGGGCCTTCAGCCCTATTGGACCAGGCCCACCTCACACGGTTTGGGCGCCCTAAGAACTTCTTCAAAGGTCCCATTTACAAATGGCTCACACCACAGGACCCGGGGCTGGGACTCAGATATGCCTGTTATGGGGGACACGATTCAATTGCCAATAATCCTAAAAAGGCCTACTTGGCCAGAAGGGCATCTGACACGGGTGAGACAAAAATTCAAAGAGAAGTAGAAGCTGTGAAGAAAAAGGAAGTAGAAGGAAATGTACTTATTTCACAGCTGGAGAGATTGACCAAATTGCCTTTCTGCTTTTCTGAACCAACATTTTAATCATCTTGGATGTGTTGGGGCAAGAAGTATTCCACTGGTAAAAATCCCAGTGGCCTCATTGTGAGGGATTTGTAAAATCATGAGCTATTTGTGAGATTCTACTACAATTGCATTTTTCTGTGCTCGATAGGAAAGAAAATCTTGAAAAGCACTCTTGTCTCTCAAGGAAACATTTCCAACCCCAAGTATGACATTCAAGCAAAAGGGAACATGGGATCATTTCAAAATATAGTGCCCCGTGAAGGCAATCTAAGACTGAGGGATAGCAGGGCCTTGTGGGAAGAGAAAAATAATCACCCCCAGAAAGAGGAAATTCAGAAATCATGAAGAGTTCTTGAGCCACATCTGAAAATAGGAACCAAAAAGTGATTTTGGAAAAAGGACTTCTGCCAGGAAGTGCAGGCAACAAGTCACAAGTTAGGGAATTCTCGTGAAAGCGATGAACCTGCAGTACCGAGTGACTGGCTCCTGGCCTCTGGCCACCGGGTGCCAGCTCCCCCTGCCTCCAGGGGTCAGGCGGGCAGCACAGGAGCCCACCAAGGCCTTTTCTGACAAAGCCCTCATGTGCTCTGGGCACATGCAGACAGACTGGCCTGAGAATCAGGTCAACATGACTTTTAGACAAGTTTGAGCCTTTTACATATGTGCAAACACAGATGCAGAACATTCTAAATTTTGCTTTCATATGATGCCTTCTTATAAAGAAAAAATTTGCCCAGCATTATTAAAAGTTGTTTGTAAAAAAAAAATAATTTCTCATTACTTTCATAAAAGATAGTAAAGCAGATTTGCAAATAAATATGTTAGCAATTCCCTAAATCAATCTGTTGGAGACTACCTGAGGGCAGGTCCAGAGGCACCTCAAGCAGAACGCAGGCCTCGTGACGCCTGCCGGGGGCTCAGGGTTTCATCAGGCTCCTGGAGAAATGTGGTCGCTTGCTGCTCGGAAGTTTCTAGTGCACTCACACTTCTGGCAATAAGTTCGGAATTTCCTTCAGTTGATTTAAAGAGTTTGTGAACAAGCGTTTTCCCTGAGTCATCATCCCCCCGAGCTGCCGTCATGCTGAACTGAATGGGTCGGCTGCCTCGGTGAGACCTGCCAGGCGTCTCCTTACTCGGTTCAGCTGGTCAGTGACAGGGACGGGATCGGCCCCAGGGACCCCCAGCCATCTGCGCAGACTCCGCTGAGGACTGACAAGCTAAGACGCGTGCTGGAGGCTGCTCCATCTGCACCTCCATCCGGCTCGTTTCCACCCAGGAGTTAGACTCGGCTGCTATGACCCACTGCAGGGCGGGAACGACGCATTTGAGCAGCAGAGCCCCACGGAGAGGCGTTTTGTTGCAAGAGAAACAGTTTGTAATTCCCACGGCGGCAGTCAGGCCGACTTAGCAATGGGAGGTAAGAGCCTCAGGATTCTTAGATTCCTACGGCTGCCACGGTAAATGACCACAGACTGGGGGGCCACAATTCTGGAGCCCAGAGGTCCCAAATCAAGGTGTCGGCAGGGCCACGCTCCCTCCGTAGGCGCCAGGAAGCCTCTTCCAGCCCTCCATGTGTGCTGCGCCCTCCAGCCTCTGCCGCCATCGCCCCGAGGCTGTCTTCCTGTGGAGGGACCCTCCCACAAGGCCAGCAGTCTTTGGCCCAGGCCCACCTGTTCGGTCTGACCTCACCTGCCAAGACCCTAACTCCAAATAAGGCCACGTGCACAGTTACCCGGGGCTGGAATGGCAGCACATCTTTTGGGGCACGTGAGTTAACCTGACACAGGTGAGGAGCACCTAGAGGGAAGGGTCCGTGGGTAGCTGTGGGCCATCAGGCATCCTCTGCCCAGGGGATGCCTTTCCCGGCTGCAGCAGGCAGGCCCAGGCGCTGCGGGGATGCTGTCAGGGCGCCCCTTCCACTGCATCCTGACTCCTGGTGCTGCATCAGGCACAAGCGCCAGCAGGGCTAGAACGACAGAGACGCCGACCGTTGCGGTCAGGAGGAAACTGAGCCAGCAGCTCACAGCTCAGGTGTGAAGAGGCAAGCCGGGCCTGGGCAGGCCGGCAGCAGACCAGAGGAGAGCCCCCGCCCTGCTGCCCGCCCCAGCCTCGCGAGCGTGTGCGCGTGGGGGAGCACAGCACTGCCCAGCGACGAGCAGCACGCGGAAGAGGCTTTGTGGCCCTTTGCCTTGACGTGTGCGCACGTGCCTCGGTGCACTAACTGCAAAACCTCGTTCCGAGGCCGTTCCATGGTGCATATTCAGATAGTCTCAACAACTCCGTTCTCACCTTCTCCAGCCCCGCGCTTTGAAGTGCCCTCTAGGCCTCAGAATGCCCCCCAGGTCTGCTCCGGGAGACACTGGAGCTGGGTGGCCCCGTCCTGGCTCCCGGAGCGGGGAGACCGAGCTCGCAGCTCCCATCGGAGCTGGGACCCTGCTGTCTGGCCACCTGGGCTGACGGCGCCATAACCCAGGCCAGTTTCCTGAAGATGGAAAAACCTGCCGAAAGGGGCCTCTCTTCCTGAAGGAAGGGTGGGCCAGGTGAGGGGGCTGGGGGTCGGGGGCACTTGAATGAGGCCCTGGAGGGCAGTGAAGGGGACGACGGCCTAGCGGGAGCCCGGGGACTCTCACGCCTGCCTGGATGTGCGCGGAGCACGAGACGCGGCCGTGGCGGCTGCTGTGCCGATGGCGTCCTTTAGAAAGGGCGGCGTCACCTCGGCCACCGCCTGGGAGAGGTCCGGGGGTCTTCAGACCCAGCTGAAGGGCTGTTTTCGGCACCCTCAAAGGCAGCATTTTTTAATGATCTCTCATTCGTGGAGGGCTGAAATCATCCTGAGAAAATTCAGGTGAAAAATCCAGCAATTAGACAGCGACAGTGGCTCGGAAACACCCAGCTCCGCGTTTCATGACATTCCCTCAAGACACAGAAACACTGCCTGAAAAAAAGGCCCTGCCTGTCAATGTGAACTTTTCAGGCAAGGCTGAGTCAAAAATGTGGCAGCACAGCAAGTCTCTAGAGTCTGCCTCCAACTGCGACTCTCGTCCCCCCCTCCACTCTAGCACGGATAACCGCCTTGCCTCCGCGCAGGCCGCGCCACTCCAGGAGCCCGAAAAGCGGCCCTCGAGTCCCTCCGTTCCAGACACGCTTTCTTTTCTCTCACAGTAAAGGGAAAACCCCAGCCTGGGATTGCTCAGCCTCCAGATAAGGAAAAAAACAAAAAGAATATTCATTACACATTTCTAAATTCAGAGGATACATTAAAAAAATTTTGAAGCTTTTTTCTTGTTTGGGTCTCCTAGGAGGTAGTTGGCATTCTAAACCCCTCAATCTCTAAAATTTCTAGTGCCTTATTCCAAATCAAGTGTTCAAGGCAATATTATGCCCCAGCTCCCACCCAACGGGAGGAATTCTTCAGAGAGAATGCTATATGAGTAACATTTCTTACAAGTATTGTCCCAGCCCATGAGCAGAGGCATGTGTTAGGAAATACCGCTGCCCAGAGTCTATGTAATTTTTCAGTAATCTGTATATTGTATTACCAAAATGGCATGTCTGCCCCAAAGGCCAACACTTAAAAGCTTACTCAAGTGTATACTTTCTGTATAAAGCACAGAAAACAGACTTTAAAAAGTATCAACGCAGCTTCTGGCCAGGGGGAAGAGGCCTCTGCTAAAACAGTGGACTTTAGATGCCTCCAGTCTAGCGTATCAAGATTAGAGCCTAGGAAAAGGCCCGTTAACAAAGTGCACCTACTGTCAGCCATGAGGCAGCTCCTGCCATGCTCGCCGAGGACGGTCCCAAACTCACAAACCCCCAAGTTCAGCCCCATGGAGACTCAGGGCTGCAGGAGCTGGAGTGGCGAGGCCCTGGGGCCGGCGTCTGGGAGGGGCCTGCCTGTCCCGGCGGCCCGGGAGCATCTCGAGCGGGGGGGGAGGCTGGCGGCAGGTGTGGGGCACAGTCGGGGGCTGCCGTGGGCACCCCGGCCTGGTGGGCAGGAGGCAGGCGCTAGCTAGCTGCCTGCTCGGAGAGAGCTCGGCGAGATCACTGAACCCACCTCATCCCTAAACGGGGTGCCCCCACCTTGCAAGGCCAGCCCCCATCTTCCTAGGGAGGTGACGGCAGAGTGAGGCATGTCCGCATCATTTTCTGCATGTTCCTTAGCTCCGCCACCACCCCTCCAAGCTAAAGCCAGGTCCAGAGGCCTCAACCAGTCCTCAGAGACAACAGTGCTCAGTCCTGCAGCTCGGCCGACAGGGCGCGTCACTTACCGACACCCTCCAGCTTCGGAGGAGAGCACTGAACAGGAACCTGGAAGCCTGCTCTCCGCACCCCGCCCCCAGCTCCTAAAGGGGAGCCTGCACCCTCGCCCTGGGCCGGCCCTTGGAAAGGGCAGGTCACCAAACAAGCAAGGCAGAGGGGTCTGCTGGCGGCAGGGGAAGGCGCGCCTTTGCCGAGGAGCATCTCCTCGTCCTCTGGCTGGTGAGATGCAGGAACTGCGGCCGCCGCCCAGGAGCGGATGCTGCCCGGGCGTCCGGAGCAAGCCTGGACTGCTGCCCCCAAGCCGAGCGCTTTCCTGGAGCTTTTACAGGACCCTGCTGATGTGAGGCCTCTCCTCACGCGAGCTAAATAAATGACGGTGCAAACACCCCCCTCGCCACCCCTGAGGGGGGCCTGCTCCTCCGCCTGAACCAGCTGCTCTCCGTTCTCAGCCTTCTAACGCCCTTTTGTGACTCACCTTTTCCCTTTCGTTTGGTTAACTTTGATGGAACGACCCAGCATGAAGAGTGTGTGACTCATATGGGACAAGCATCCTTCCTCTGTCTCTCTCTCGGGGCTCGTGGCCCCACACCCAGGCCTCCTGCTCCCACCGGGCTTCTCCCGAAGGAAGGGCTGCCCAAAAGCCTAACGGCGTCCACGGGGTGCTGGGGAAGCAGAGCCCTGACCTCCCTCCAGCAGCTCTGCCCACAGGGCCCGTGGCCTGCACTTCCCGCCCATCACCCGGACCGAGAGTGGCGGCCACGCTCGGCTGCCCGCTGCACACGGCCCGCCCCAGGGCAGCGGGGCCTCCCCTGGCTGCCAGCAACCGGCCCCAGGGGACGCCCAGCACCTGCTGTTGTGACCACATGTGCAGCCTGGCCAGTGTGTTTTGATCAGAGGGCTGCCGAGAGGAAACCAGCCTACATTTACTAAAAAAATCCCACCTGCCCACCCCCCTCTCAAACGTTCACCCCTTAGCAATTTGAGGAAAGGATACAGCCTCCTGCTGTGGGGCTTAGGCCTCGGCAGGGAAGGAACTCAGGGAGTTCCACACAGGACTGGAGGAGACAGCAGCTTTCCGCCTCGTTCAGGGGACACGTGGGGCTGCAGAGTGGGCAGAGGAGCCACGCCAGGGCCCCCACGCCATGGCCCTCCTGACTCGTGGCCCGGCAGCGCCACTCCCACGCTCCTTCGTGTGTCTGTTGCTTGTCTTCTCTGCACCTCCAGAGTGTGGGCCCCACACGAGGGGGGCTCGTTCGTCACTGCCGGAGAAGCCGACTACATTTTTATTGAGAAGGACCACAAATCAAAAGGAATTAAGAAACTGGAAGTTTGCTTGTTCCTTCATTCCAACAAACATTTTATTTAAAATATACGGGTGTCCAAAACTTTACAATACTCTGGAGGAATTCAAAGGAATTGGAAATCTAGCCATTGATCAACATAAAAAACTTCCAAAATAGTCCCATGCACTGTGTTGTAACTAGGAAAATAGTTTCCCCTGCAGTGTCTGAAACCGACTTCTGCATCACCACCCAGGCACTCCCTGTTTTCTCCCTCCTTGGCTTTTGTGCACAGAGCAAGAGTTCTGAGAAAGGGGACATCAGGGCCAAAATGGACCTGGACCTGCCCTGAGGGATGAACCCCCCAACTGTCCCTTCCCCCTCACTCCCAAGGCCCAAGCTTTAGGAGCCCCTCCACGAAGCCTCCACAGCTTCGGCTCCCAGCTTCCAGGGAGAAGAGGCTACTGGGGAGGCTGATCTCAGCGTAGGCTGCACCTCTGCACACAGCTGCCTCCGAGTGCTGGCCACAGCCTTCCTCAGCCCAGTGCCTGGGCCGGACACTCTGCCCGCCCCCAGAGGGGCTGCCTCAGACTGGAGCAGGGTCTGAGGTGCTGCCGCACGGAGAAGGTGCTCTGGCCTTAGGGCCGGAGGCACTCCGTGAGTTCTGCACTGCCCACCGGCTTGCCAGCCACAGGAACTTGCACGCGCTCTCTGAAGAGCCAAGGGCTCCTTCCTCAGGCCGCGACAGGCCTCGCCCGCCGGCACTGGGTGTGAGCATCTGTGAAGCGCCTTTTCTGCAGTCGATGCTTAATGAGAATCCCCTGACGAGGACCCTTTCCAGGCATGAACGTGGAATAGGCACACTCTGCAGTGACAGATGAGACTTCCACAGAGCCAGGGAGGACACCGTCAGTATGGATTTTAATGAGCCGCAGAGTATCTGGGTGGAAGGTGGACAATGAATAAAACGCAGATGACTCAGGGGCCGTGAGAAGCCCAAGAAAGTATTGAAGAAGTTAAGGGGAGCGGCAACCTAAGAAGGCCAAGTCCTGGGAGACCCCTGGGTGGGTCAAGAGAGAAGCAGTGAGCCCAGGGTCTCAGACCCAACTCCTGAACCTGGAGACAAAGGAAATTTTATGTCAAGGACCAGAGGAAGCTCAATAAAGCTTTAACTTCACGGAGGCAGAAAGATGAAAGCAAGCAGAGAAGTCTGGTCTTTAGCGAAGGCTGCTCCAGGGCCCGTGGCTCCAGCAAGGATGCCAGAATGCAGGCAGGGGCTGGGCGGACCAGACACAGCGCAGGCAGGAGAGAGCGTGGCCTGCAAACCGGCGCCACGCGGAGCCAGGGGAGGCCACGACCAGCGAAGCGAGCGGACGAGGAGGCCAAGCATTGTGCAGCCCCACTCGCCTGACAGCTCTGGAACAAGCCAACTCACAGAGACCCAAGCAGCCGCCGGAGCGAATGCGGAGCCAGAGTTTCACGGGTACGGAGTTCGGTTTGGGGCGACAAAGAAGTTTTGTCCGTGGACGGTGCTGATGGCAGCGCAGCATTGCGAGTGTAATTGACTGCATCCTTGAAGGTGGCTAAGATGGGAAATTTTAGGCTAGTTTGTACATATGTCACCACAATAAAAATTTTTAAAAAGCGCTGCCATGTGCATCACACGTCCACAAGTTCCCATTCATGGGGGCGGTTGTGAGCTCAGAGTCTCACATCGCTATAAGCTGGGTGGGAAGTTGCTGAGAAAGGGGAATGGACGCCGTCCAGGCACAGGTCCCAGGGGCTGGCACGGGCCCCACCTGTCTGAGCCCCGATGCGGGGCAGCCGCAGCAGCCTTGTCTTCCCAGTTCAGGTATGTTTTGGAAATCCACGCCATGAGATCATGAAGATCCATGGAGGTTTCCCACTGAAAAGAAGCTGTGTGGTCTCGCCCGCAGGGAGAAGGAGCCATGAAGCCAGGCAGGTGGGAAGCGTGCAGCGGAGGGGCACGCATGGCTCGGACACCATCAGCCACATCTCCACTCGCAGCCGGCTCCCAGGCAGGCCATCTGAGGACGGCTTCACCAACCAGTTTTGAAAAGTGTGTAGAACAAACGGTATACATTTATTTGACCCAAAATTGGAACATCCAGGAAATGGTCAAGTGTGCCCTGGGCCTTGTGGCCTGGCCAGGGTGAGAGTGCAGGCCAGGCCTGGGTGGCTGGGAAGTACCCTACGACATCCCAATCCTATAGCACTCTGTCATCATCGTTTCTGCCACCCACCCATGGATTTGATAAATTTCATCAAAACAATCATATATTTCTCAATGAGGTTTTTTTTTAATAGTTGAAATATAGAAATAAAATTAACCTTGCAGAGAAGCACAAAAACACCAGTTTGAAAGAGGCATTTATGTAGGGTAACGCCACAAGCGAGGCCACTGCGCACGGAAGCACCTACCATCCCCGTGGCTGGAGCACGCCAGTGTCACCAGGGGAGGCAGATTGCAGACGAAACCAAACAGCTGCAAACATCATCTGTAGGGCCCTGGGTTTTCTTATTATTCCTTCCTGAGTAGATGGGAGGAATTAAAATAATAAAAACATGGACAATGAAACCATCAAATCAAGGATAAAGAACAATTGCTAAATAATGAATTGTGGGGCACTCACTGCAGCAGAGAACCTTGACCAAGGAAAGCTATTCCAACGGAGTACAAGGCATCGTTCTGCATATGCTGTTCTTTCGTCAATGTAATAAAATTTTGTGAGTTTTATAAAGCCATTGCTGCTCAGAGTGCTAATAAAGAGATTCAACTTTGACACTATCAGCTTTGCCCTGCTATATAAAATCAGATGCTCAGGGAAAGCAGGATAGGGGTAGATGTGACCACAGATTCTAAATTCAGTGTAAATTCTCAGCTTAATTTTATCTCTCCTTATCTTTAACCAAAAATTTTTAAAATAAAAGTAAAGGAAATTATCTTACAACAATGCCCCAATTGCCTCAAATACATGCACTTTCTTAACCCTCGACTCTTCTGCTGCGATTCTCCAGGGGAAAGACCTCAGAGGCTTCGTTGTCCTCGTCTGACACGTTAGCCACAAGTGCTGCACGTCCAGAACACCGCAGCCATGTAGAAATCCGGCTCATGCGCTCACTTTCAAAACACCCAACATGGAGTCTTCAGAAAGCAGCCTGTATCAAATCTCCACAGAGCTCGGCACTAGTCAAAACATATTTTGAGAATCCAAAGGCTATTCCAGTATTCCAGTGGAGAGCGGACAGCACCGGGCAGTCGGGGGCTTGCCGAGCCAGCCGTCGCAGGGGACGACTGCAGGGAGCTGGCCACCTTGGCTCCTCGGCCACAGGAAGAATCAGGCAACTGCCTTTGCACAAGTTTTCATTTCCTCCCAGTGTAGACCTGAGACTGGAAGGCCTGAAGGAGGGAGTTGGGCGTGGCCCCCTCCGGCCTGGCCCTGGCCCTGGGCTTCCTCAGTGAACCTTCTGGCGCCCATCGCTGCGTAGCACGAGCCGACAAGTCTCCCTGGGCACAGGCGGGAGTGCTGCCTTCACCTCGTTAGCCAGCCCAAGCCTGGCAAAGAATATGAGCTTCTTCTGTGATGACCCTGAGTAGAGAGAGGCTTAGCCTCTTCCTCTAGTCCCACAGGAACCTGGAAAGGTGTCTGCTTTGACAGCATGTTGTTTGTGCGCTTGGGCTTGCTGAGGAGTGGCCTCCAGACCGTGCCAGGCATGCCGCAAAGCTAGAGGCGCCGGCGTTCAGGACGCCAAAGGAGCATGGTTCACGCTTGCCTAACTCCCGGGGCCATGACAGCGCGCTTCTCCGGAGGCGGCCGTGGAGCTCAAATTTGGAAGGGGAGATGAACCACCAGGTGGCATTAGGTCTCATTTGCATGCACCTTCGGGTTTCTACTTTTCACTTACCTATGAAACTGTGTCATGAAAAAACTTCAATGATTAAGAAGTTTTATGAGCACTTTCACTTAACTCACAAGTTTGCTAGCATGCTGGTTCTAAAGTATGGCCACTGGCCCAGCCACGTCAGCGCCTCCTGGAACTTCTCAAAAACGTGACTTCTCAGGCCCCATCCCAGATCACTCATCAGAAACTCGGGAGTGGGGTCCCACCGCTTGGTTTTAACAAGCCCGTCCACTGGCTCAGATGCACGGCCACGCATGAGAACCCCTGGCTCAGCGATATTTCAGGGTATCCACAGCAGGTGACGGCAAATATATTTACATACGAAATCCCAGAGTAACATCTGAATGTAGAATAGTTTGTTCTCATTAAGCAAAATCAGTCATTTTTCTGTTAGTAGGAACAGAAACATAGGGTAGAATTCCACTTCACAGATCCTTGAATTTGTTTTTCTTGGAGCAGAGTTCTTAAGCAAGCAAACAAAACGGAGCAGAAACCCTGGGTGGTGTTTCAAACACCCCGTAGTTTTGGCAAAGGAGCCTGTTCCCCACCCTTCGGTCACCCCCAGGAGTCCTGCACTGCACGAGACCTGCGTGGAAAGCACACCTCTCTGCAGCTTGGCTCTTCCGGTGCTGGCAACCGCCACACCATTTTCAAGATACAGCAGAAAAAGTAAGTCAGTAGCAAATGGCAACCACATAATCCCTGTCACCAAGATGGCAATAAAACATGCTCGGTTTTCCGTGGTCGCACCTCCCTGAAAACAGGGGCACTGAACTCGTTTTCCTTCCCTGATGGCGGCCGAGAAAAATGGCTGGTGAAACGGAGTGAACATTCGTAATGTTTAGTTCTCTTTTTCACCCAAAAGAGGCAAACTGAAGACCAGGTTTTCCTTTAGAAGTTTGACGATGGCTTTATGGTTTTCATGAAGGAACCGGTAGCTGGGTTGAAAACTCAGCAACTTAAGAGACCTTAAGTCTCTCAAAGGATAAAGTCAACTCCCATTTTTCCTCAGAATCACCAGACTTGTTTAATAAGGATGTTTAGTTTTTAAAAGATATGAATAATGTTTGAGTTCTTCTCTAATGTCTTCTTTCTTAATCATTCAAATTGATTAGTTAGAATTTATTTATCCTGAAACTAATCATTGAAAGGAAAGAAGGAAAGCACTACCTTGCTAGGGCTCCCACTATTGGTTAAATATAAAAGAACTGTTTTTCAATGACGTTCATGGGGTAAATTGCCAATTCGCACTTTTCTGGAAAATCCATTTTTTATGGAATAACTCTGTTCCATATTCAGGGCATAAAAATGGAGTTTCAGACAATTGAGGAAAACTTCCAGTTTCAAAGCAAAGATTGATGATGGCTCCCAAGGATCCAGTCTGGGGACAAAGTTGAAGCCTAAACAAGGAATGAAGGGTGAATGGCGGGGAGGGGGGAAGACTGGATTCCAGGAATTGAGCAGACCTGGAAAGAGAGTGAGTGGAAAGAAGAGGGAGAATGTGTATCACCTACATGAATCAGATGTAGCCTTGCAACCTAAAAGTTTTATCATCTCCAACCACTGGACACTTCACGTGGATGTGTGATCTCTTCTTGATAGTCTTCCTATACCTCGAGCTATCGCCGAGTCCCTCTTCTCTGTAAGGAGAACTATTATGTTTGAAGCTAAATGTTTACCTAAAATTGCCTGCTGCCAGAGAAATTAATTAATATTAATTAATTGATATTACTTGCAGGAGCAATTAACTGATATTAATTCAATTCTACAAGTTTTGTTGTAATGCAGTGAAACCAAAAGTTTATGCTAAAAGTTGAAATTCTAAAAACCAATCACATGGAATCCAAAACAATAAAGTATATAGATTTCCCAGAAATCTAATTGAAGGGAAAAGTTAGAAAGTGAAAATATGCAAAACTGGGACTGACACAAGTGCTATGAAGAAGTTACTCTATTACTAGAATACTATGGGCAACTCTTTGCTAGTAACTTTGAAATGGATGATTTGGGGAGACAACATATAGGAGGAAGAATCAATAAGTACAACATTTTAAGAGACAGATAATCATGAAAGAAATGGACATTACTATCAATGATCAGCCTGCTCAAAGAGCTCTGACCAGTTAGTTTTGTAGGCAAATTCTTATAAACAAATAGGACTTTTGCTATATACATTTGCATAGAAAAATCTGATAAACTTTTTATTCATTTTATGACTTTACCATAACTCTGATTCTACAACCTAGCAAAGAGAATACAATATAGAAAACTGAAGGTCAATAGCACTTATAATATGGATATTTTAAAAAATCTAAATGAAGTGGTAAATATAATGCAGCATCATAGCTGACCAAATATGGTTTATCATGGGAATATACAGATGGTTAAATATTAAGAAATCTAGTTATTAAGCATATTATCTCAAGGACATTGGGGGAAAATAAGATGATTATTTCAATAAATATCAAAAATTTAAGAACCATATCTGATGTTTTTTAAAAAGCAGTTAACATATCAGTACTAAGGTACTACCTTAACATTCCATATAACAACATTTCTTAGATCAACAAACAAATAAATAAGGGGCCTATAAGGACATCAACTCATCTCCATATTTAATATTATATTTATATATTTAGTGTACATATATATACATACAAGTATACATACACACACATATACACAGTCTAGCCAATGCAATAAGACATGAAACAAAAAAAAACAGATACTTAGTAAGTGAAAGAATGAAATAAAGTTTCCGTCCAATGATGTTCCATATCAAAGCAAAATAACACACACATGCATACACATACATAAAAATAAAATAGAAAATCTAAAAAAGTAAAAATTCAAAAACTTTCATTCATTTTGCATATTATATATACGTGCATACACAGAGAATTAGAAAGCACAATGAAAAAATTATCAAATTTACAATAACAAAATATGAAATACCTAAGAATAACCTTAATGTGGGACGTGGATAAAGATATACTTTACAGGAAGACATAAAAAGAAGACATAAATAACCATGTTTTTGAATGAGAAAATGAAATGTTATAAAGATGTCAAGTCTTCCCAAATAAATGCATTGGTTTGAAGTATTTCTTAACGAAATTCCTAATATCCCTTAAGCAATTTTACATTCTCAGAAAAACGACTTGGGATCATTTAAAAGGCCAAGCGGGAAAATCCACTGAGAACTCCTCAGGTAATTGCCCAACAGAAAGGCAGTTGCCCTAGGAGACAGTTGCTGAGCTCACACCTTTGAGCAAATGATTACCGTGAGAACCTGCACCTGTGGCCTGTCGGGAGGTGTGCACACAGTGGACACCCAGTGGGTTGCGATTGTGGGGAGTGGTGATTGTCCTCAGCTGGTCCCCACTGGACAGTAAACCAGGTGCCAAAGAGCTACAGTCTGAGGCTCTAAGGCAAACGCTCTCTCTGGACATGCAGAGATGGTGGAGAGAAGAGAGCCCTGAGCTAGAAGATGCTGCCCACAAAACTCCAAGACAGAGACCCTGTGACGTGTTGACTGTCAAGGCTCAAGGTGTGGAATGGAATCAAGAGAACCTGACTCAAATTTGGCTAGGCAGGCACAGAGGCGGTGGCCTTCCACGTCTTCAGAGAAGGAGGAGGGGGGAGGGACTGTCAGGTACATCCACAGGCTACCAGGCTCCATAAGAGAATCCTAGTCAGCACCATTCTAGCACAATCTGCGAGGCCAATGTCATTGCCAAGATGTGGGAAAGAGAAGAGCACTGGTTCAGCTGCCACGGGGCAGGAATGGGCATCGCTCGCAGGAGTCCACAGTTGGGCTGCAGCCCTCCTTGCCACATTCTTCCCCTATGGGCCACAGAAGAGAACACAGGAAGCAGGAGGTACAGGAGGCCTCTGGTTCACTGCTCGACCCCTCCTGGCCCATGGCCAGCTGGACTGCCAGCCCACCCCACCACCCCTCTCCAGATTCTGCATGTTTCTATAACTGTTCCAATGCTAGCATTTTTTTTTTGTGATGGACTCCCCAATTCCATCCTGCCCCATTAAGACAACGCTATCAGAATTTATGGCTCTGAACCTGCGTACCCAAGCACTCAGCGTCTATCGCCAACATGACATTGGTTTCTCATTGCCTTTTATTCTGGTTCACCAAATGTGCCTCTATAGACTGTAGACAGGAAGGAGAATCTGGGTTTAGTTTCCCAGAGCTTCCATAACAAATCATCACAACCTGAGTGGCTTAAAACAACAAAAATTTACTCTCTCAGAATTCTGAAGGCAGAGATCTGAAATCAAGGTGTCGGCAAGGCCGTGCTCCCTCCTAAGGCTCCAGGAAGACCTCTCCTCACCTCTTTCAGCTTCTCCTTGGCATGTGGCCATGTCACTCCAGTCTCTGCACCATCTTCACATGGCCTTCTCCCCTGAGCGTCTGCGTGTCTCCAAGTCTCTCTCTCCTTATAAGGACATCAGCCACCAGATTTAGGGTCCATTGCACTTCATCCTGACTTGATGACATCTGCAAAGACCCTATTCCAAAGAAGTCTCCATTCACACATGGTGGGGGCTTGAACACCCCTCTGGGGGACACAGTCCAACCCACAGCAGGTCTCTAGCACAATATTTGCTCAGCAAATGTTCTGGGGGTGCCCAATAGATGCTTTGAAATGAACTTAAGCCCTACACTGCCTGTAATTGAGTGTGGAGGGGAGGGAAACTCCATTTCTTATAGCAGCTTCTTCCTTCCAGCCCCCTCTCTTCTGCCCACCCAACTGTCTACTCTCTACCCACCCAAAACCCAGGAAGCAGATAAGCAAGGGAGAAATAACCTTTGGCCCTGTAACCACACTCAACTGTTCAAAAGGTAAGACACAAAGCAATTAGCCTCGTGTGCACAGTGCTCAGGCTTCCCGGGCTTTGCCTAGGAGCCTGCAGAGATGCCAGAGCAGTCACTACCGCCAGCTTGCTCCAGTTCTGTGTTCATTCCAAACACTTGCCAGAGACCAGCTTAATTTAATTCTGCTCTGACAATCTTGAATGTTTCACACTTGCCAATGTTTGAACATGGATTTCTTTCACATGCTCTGTTATATTTTCTTCTAGAGGCTTAGTTTGGCAAGTTCTGCCATCTCCTTTAGGAGAAGTGCTATCTTTGCCAAAAAAAAAACATTTTCAAGCCAAAATTCCTTCCCTGCACACAGGCATATGTACATAGTGCACACACCTCACATAAAACCCAAGACTGAGTCCTGCTGCCCCCATGGTGAGCGTAGAGGGGAAGTAGGTTGACAGGCCTCCCCTCCCACTGCAGCAGAAGCCCAGAGCACACAGGACACACACAGCCTGCTCGTGCCTTCTGGGGCCAGGTAGCCCTGCAAGGAGCCAAGCCAAGCAGATGGAGGGGGAGGGAAGCAGTGGTGGAGGCTTGTCCCCCTGCTCCTCGGCTTTCCAACCTGCATGCACACACATACCCCACCCTTCCTGGTGCCTGCTGGGGAGCGAGAAAGCTATTCCCAGCTGCAGGGCAGCCAGGAGCCGAGTTGCAGCTGCAGCCAGATGGTCCTGAAGAAGGAAAGCGGCTCCCCACTGGTACTAGCCTGGGGAGGCATGTCCTTATCACCCTCCCAGGCACTAAGGAAGAGGCAAATCCCTGATGCAAGCCAAAAAGAAAACTCACATGCACACTGAGCACACTGGTGAAAGGACAAGAGGACTCTCATCTCCTGAAAGCTGTCCAGTGCAGGCAGGTAGAAGACCATCCACTCCTTCCATGGGGAGGAGAGGCTGCAGGCCCCCTCGATGCACCCGCAGGCAACACCTCACTCAGCCGCCATGCATGTGGCCTCATCAGTGTTGACTTGGCAGCATGTGGCATCATCTTCAGTGTTGACTTGGCAGCATGTGGCATCATCTTCAGTGTTGACTTGGTAGCATGTGGCATCATCTTCAGTGTTGACTTGGCAGCATGTGGCCTCATCATTGTTGACTTGGCAGCGTGTGGTGTCATCAGTGTTGACTTGGCAGCATGTGACGTCATCAGTGTCGACTTG
>JAKSZT010054335.1:9169805-9195660 GCA_026826555.1 Tolypeutes matacus | reverse complement strand
ACTTGGCAGCGTGTGGCGTCATCTACAGTGTTGACTTGGCAGCGTGTTGACTTGGGAGCATGTGGCAGCATCAGTGTTGACTTGACAGCTTCAGTTGCTACACTGACATCACTGGCTTCTCAGTGAGTAGACATTTAGACGTGCAAGTGTGGTTCACAATTTGCCCTATGACAATTGAAAATGATAAAATAGAAAAAAAAAGAACAATGTTTAAATCTCTGCTAAATGCAGACATGAGCATTCTGGTAGAAGAACCAGAATCTCTTATCCAGGATTCGAGTTGGCTGAGTGGAGCAGTGAAGCAGAGGTATCTCCAAGGTCCCCAGGCCACCTGAGGAGGCAGCCTCTCCCAGCAGCGACCCAAGGCTCACCACCATCCTCACAGCTGGTCAGCGCCTAACTCCTCATGGTCATGGTGGAAGGAAGGGCACAAGGCTTGGCACAAGGCTTGGCAGAAGGCTTGGCAGAAGGCTGAGGCAGTGAGTCCTTGGTCTTTCCTTCCTCATCCAGGAGTAATTCATTTAACACCTTTAAATCCAGTGTCATGTAGGTGGTGGCCAATGGGAAGCAGGAAATAAGACCAGAAAAGTCAACTGGAGTGAAATCTTTATGGGCTGGTGTGCCATCTACCTGCTCTGGTTATTCTCAAGACGTGCCTGTTTCACTCAACCGTCATTTCATCAGCTGAAAAACATGTGCCACACATCTGAATCCTCTGGGTGCCCTAATGATGCCAACTAAGCCAGACCTCAACTGTCATTCCCCACAAGCTGTGGCACATTTCCCAAGAGAAGGCTGAATTTTCTGGAACAATCCTCATTCATCTCAGCAATGACTGGGGGAGGGAGGGGACAAAAACCTTTGGCAAGCTGACTGAACATGACAGGTAGAACCCCACTGCTTTCTTGTACGTGTGTGTCTGTGTGTGTATGTGTGAGCAAAGTAATTTATTAGGCTTAGTTTGTTTTTTTTTTTAAAAAGCAGCTTTATTAATATATTGTTGATATACAATAAACCACACATATTTAAAGCATATAATGTGAGAATTTTTGACAAATGTAGGCTGAATAACAGCCCTGCAAAGATGTCCATGCCCTAATCCCCTGCACATGGTTCTATCCCCTTACCTGGTAAAAGAGACCTCACGATGTGATGGAGTCCAGCATCTGGAGATGGAGCTGGCCCAGGACTATCCAGTGGCCCCGGTGTCGTCACCCAGGTCCTTACGAGAGAAGCAGGAGGGCAAATAAATGCTTCGCTCCAACCTCTGCTGCTGGGATCACATCAACTCTAACATCAACTCCAACCCTTGGCCAAGGAACGAGGACAGCCTCTAGAAGACAGAAGAGGCAAGGAGATGGATTGTCCCCTTTCACCTCCAGAAGGAGCCAGCTGCCAACATCTTGAGCCTCAATTAATACAATTCATCTTGGACTTCTGACATCCAGAGATGTAAGAAAATATTTGTGTTGTTTTAAGCCACTAAGTTTTTGGTAATTCATTACAGCAGCAATGAAAACTAATACAATATATATCCATGAAACCATCAACACAATAAAGCTCATGAATATGTTCCTCTCTTCTACCCTTTCCCGGTGTCCCCAGGCAACCCCTTATCTGCCTTCAATAGCTATAGATTAGTTTGCATTTTCCAGAATCTCCTGTAAATGGAATCACATAGTATGTACTATTTTTTAATTGACTTCTCTCAACATAATGGTGTTATGATTCATCCATGTTTTTGCTCGTATGGACAACTTATTCCTTTTTCAAAATAGCTCAGCAGTATTCTAACATATAAATATACCGCAGTTGGTTCACCCATTCCTCTGTTCATGGCCATTTGATTTTCCTAGTGTTTGGCTGTTTCAAATAAAGCTGCTATGAATATTCAGGGGTCTTTGGCTGTACAAATAGGAGTGGAAAGGCTAGATCGTATGGTAAATACATGTTTAGTTGTCTAAGGAACTGTTTTCCAAAGTGGTTGTACCATTCTACATTTCCACCATCGATGTATAAGATTGCCAGTTCTTCCACATCTTTGCCAACACTTGGTATGGTCAGTCTTTATAATTTTAGCCATTCATGAAGGAGTGTAGCAGTTCCTCATTTTGGTTTTTATTTGCATTGCCCACATGACTAATGATGTCAAGCATCTTCCTGAGTTAATTGTCTGTTAAAATCTTTTCCTCACTTTTCAATGGGGTTGTTTGTTTTCTTAATATTGAGTTTGAGGGTTCTTTAACTATTCTGAAGACAAGCCCTTCATTAAGTATATGCTTTGCAAACATTTTCTCCCAGTCCATGGCTGGTCTTTTCATTCTCCTAACAGTATCTTTCAAAGAGAGGAAGCTACTGATTTTCATGCAGTCCATGGCAAACCCTTCTGAGTGACCTACCCAATGCTGAGTAGAATAGAAAGCTCCAGCCTGGCTGGGGGAAAAGGCATCATCCCCAGCCCTATGTGAGCAGCCGGCAGCATTCACTCGAATCCCTTTTTGTGGTTCTTTCCCTGGACTTGTGTAGATTCCTCACTCACATCTGCTTAATACATGAGAGAGGTCCTCTGAGACCTCCAAAGTTCTCTCTCTCTGGTGCTCTGCCTACCACTCTAGCCATCTTGTTCTCCCAGGACATTGAACTCCATCTTCTCACCTCAGGAGGCCCTGTGTCTTGACCTGGAAACTCTCTTAAGGAAGCAAACTGGGACAATTTTATGGCTTACCTCATTTGTTTCCTCTCAGAGATGACTGTTTTTCCTTTCCTCAGGTCCAGTGTCTTGTTTCACATATTTTGACCAGACTTTTTTAGGAGGAACTGGGGATTAAAACTGGGACCTCGTAGGAGGCAGGCACTCAACCACTGAGCTACACCCACTCCCCTTGGCCAGATTTTAGCTGTTTCAGGAGAGAAGGTGAATCTGGTCTCTCTTACTGTATCTTGGTCAGAAGCAGAAACCAGTCCTGGTTCAAATGCATGCTTCTAGGAGAAAAGTACAGAGGGAGACTGCATTTTTGTCCTGGATGGAAAGACCAAGACACACACACAATCCCTCTAAACATTCCCAAATAGTTTCCTTCACCAGGATCTGGGCATAAATGACACAGTGATCTGGTTTATCTTTTGTGTCTTCTAATTGAATACACAATGGTACAAACATCTTTGACATCCCACAAACACACAGAAGTAGTGGCCATCGGTGGACAGTCAGATATTTCACCTCAGAAGAGCCAGTTTTCAGGAGAACAGAAGCAGAGAAGCCTGATTATTAAAGTATTTGATCTTTGGGAGCTGCACACGGCATCTATACGGCAATTGAGTTTCCTGCCAACAAGCTCAGCTCCTCAGAAGGGGACTCGTCCAGGATGGTAACGAGCTGGGGAAGCCAGGCTGGCTCCCACCTCATCAGTGCCTCGCTCACAGCCCAGGCCACTTGCCAAGGATGACCCACAATTTAATGGAAGTGGGGACCAAGCACTAACCAGGAAACAAAGGTCCATCAAAGACAGCTTCAAGAGAGTCTGGAAGCTCTTCTTACAGACCACATCTGTATGCCCGGATTCCCAGCTCAAGGGGTCAGCTGGGAACACGGGCTGCAGAGCATTCCTTAACCCTGGGTGCTGGCCCTCTTTCCTCCAACCCAGGCCAGGACAGACACTAGGGCCATTTTTCTACCCTCAGGGCATGCCCCAATTTAGAAGAAGGAACTGGTCCCCAGGGAAATCTCCTGGGATTATCATTCATTCCCTCAAGCCTTTGAAGTTCCTTGTACTGGGGTGGGATTCTGAAGATGCAGAAATGAATAAGACACCATCATCACCTGGTTGGGGAATAGAAGGCGTAAGGAATCTGAAGAAGTCAAAATGGCAAATTCATTCCAGAGACAAGCTCAGGTAAGGGCAGCTGACCCCAAATCAAAATACAGTAAAACAAACCATCACTACTCATTAAACCCATCCACTAGCAGGCCGCCCAGTGGTTAGAAAGTTCTTCTGCCTTTTGATGACCTCTACCTATCTACCAGCTCTAGATGTACCTTCAGGAGAAAGTCAGTGTTTCTACTCACCTTTCCACTTGGCACTTTTTCCTTATTTGAATCTGGCCTTTTGAATCAGCTCTTCTACTAGGATAGCACTGACAGTTCCCACAGCCAGCAGAAGGTACCAGTGGCCCCTGTGGAGGAAGACAGAACTGGCTGGAATCCAGTCATGGATTAGCTCTGCGGCCTTGGGTGGGTGCTTCAGCTTCCCTGTATCCCTGCTGTGTCATAACTCAAACAAATCTGCCTCAGAACATCATTGCAAGAAATAAAAGAGACTGTGCTAAACCTTTAACACACAACAGAGCACACAGTAAATTCTCAGTAAATGGTATCCCAGTGAGGGTGAAAAATCTTCATCTGATAAGGCTTCAAAACCAGTCTCAGAAAAGGGTGGGCAGCCCTCTGACCACTCCTTTGCGCCTCCCCTGCAGCCTCTGTGGACCCAGCTTGCACCTTACCACCTCCACAGCCATCGGGACCCCCCGCATCCCTCCCCGTTGCTCCCACGGTGCCTAGAGAAATGCCACCAGCAAGGACTGCTACCAGAGGAAATGGCGGTGAGGAGAGAGCACGCAGAGAAGGCTAAGTCTCCCAGCTGGCTTTTCCCAGCTTCTTGGATTTGCTGGAGAACTGGAGGGGGGGGTAGGATTTTTCATTCTATGAACCTTGTTTTTCTTTCCTGTTCTGTTGAAATCTGTTGAAACCCTAACCTGAGCTAGTTTCTTAGCATATCCAGGAAAGTCCATGTACAAAGAGTAAAGGCTGCCCACCTGTCTTAGGTCTTTCTCCAAGTTGCAGGTAGATACCCTAATTGGGCAAGAAAACACAGCTGTCCAGCACTTCATTCTATAATAGTTAAAAAGTCTGTGAGTGCTCACCACCAATATTTGTTTATTTGTAAAATATATAGAGAAACTGTTGGGGACTGAATCATGTCCCCCACAAAAGGCAGGTTCAAGCCCCAGCCCCTGGTCTTGGAGGCGGGGATCTCGTTATCAGCTAGGGTGCAGACTCATTTGTGAAGACCTTCAAAGAGCCTACTGGGGTGAGGCCAGACTGAATCAGGGCAGGCCCCATCCCTGTGAGCAGAGTCCTGGCCAGAGAAGGAATTCAGAGGCAGTCACCCAGTGGATGCCAGAGGAGCGGACGCAGGAGACGTTGGGGATGGAGCCCTGCCCCCACAGTCACGTTCAGCCCCAGCCCCTGGTCCTTGGAGTGTGAATCCGCTTGTAAGTAGGTCCTCTGAGGATGTTATTAGTTAAGGTGACCAAACTGAAAGAGGGCAGGCCTTTTTATAAGGAGAGCAGTCAGAACCCGGAAGTCAACGGAGCCCAGGAAAAGATGCTGCCACGTGCACAACCATGGAACAGAAAAGCCATGGGCTCTCTGTCACTGCCCAGCCAGGAGATGTCCACCCCGGGAGGAAGCCAGCCTTCCAGGCTCCGAAACTGTGAGCCCATAAATTCCTCTTTTAAGCCAACCTGTTGCATGGCATTTGTCCTAGCAGACGGAAAACTAAAGCACCATAGGATGGAGGATTACCGAAAGGTTCAGACTCCGGGAGAAGCAAGCTCTGCTAATACGTTGTTACTGGACTTGTAGCCTCTAAAGCCAGGAGACAGTAAAACCGTGTTGTTCCAACCAAGCCCCTGTGTGGCATCTCTCATAGTGGCTCTAGCAAACTGAGACAGACACGTTATAATGCACACACTACACAAGACACAGTTATGTATAGGCTATATGTGCACGTGCTAATAGAGACACAAAACATACACCACAAATCGAAAAGGGATGAGACAAAAAACAAATTCCCACAGAAGATCAAATCTTTTCTCCCCACTGGGTCTTCTGCATCATCCTGGTGTCCTCTGCTCTGTTCCCTCCTAGAGGCGCCCGCAGACGCACACGGAAAGAGAAGGGAGGGCATCTGCAGCGAACAGCACCCAAGTGGCGGCACAGTGCTCCCTCCCACTTGTCCCCTCCACCACGGTCTCCGCAAACACTGAAGAGCCAGTCAAGCTTCCCCTATTTGCAGCACAAAGCCGGGTGGGGGGCCAAGGTTCAGAGCCCTTCTCTCAGACAAGCACACACCATCTCAGCCGGTTCCTCTAGGGGGGTAGGCTGGTGTTTGGTGGCATGAGGCTAACTCGTTAGCAGACTGCAGCATCCTGCCATGGTGGGGTCAGCTTTGCCAAGTGCTCGTGTGCACGCAGGGACAGGTGGTGTTCCAGCTCACCTGAAGTGGGAAGGAAGGACACTGGTTTTTCCCTTGGCCCTCCCAGTCTGGGATTTGTGGACAAGGCTTCTTCCTCCCTGCCTTGTACTTGTATCCCTTCCCCAGGAAAGGTGCATGCAGGAGGTGCCACCGGCACTGGCCAGATTGCACATGCACCTCATCTTCCTCCACACACTCCCACAACACAGTCACGCACACGCACATACACTCATGCGTATGTCACGCATGCACATATGCATTCACACATTCATGCCCAAATATTCGTGCACACAAGCAACACCGATGCATGTGTGCGCACACACGCACATGTGGACAGAATTGTGCCTAAGTGTGCACACTCATGCACAGTCGTGCGTACATGCACACACTAACTCATGCACAGGTATGCACACTCATGCATATGTGTGTGCGTGCACACACACATCCACACACATGACGCTCACGCCTGTGTTCATACATGCACATGCACACACATACCCTAGGCCCACCATTCTCTCCCCAGCTGCCTGGACCTGAGGCAGGGAAGGGAGGAGGAGCAGGGGGAGGCCAAGGCTCCCATTTCCGGAGTTGGGGCCTCCCCTGAGAACACCGAGGCTCTGAAAACCACAGTCAGTGGCCCCTTGTTTGCTGTGAAATTAAGAAGATGAGAAAATAGAGGAGCGTCCCTCAGCTGCTAAGAGGCTGGCAGCTAAGTACGCTCTATCTTAGATCTCAGCCGCCAGGCTCCTGGAGGGGGCTGTGAAGGCAGAAGAAAGGCAGGATTCCAACTAAGCGTCACCCCCGCCCCTTCCTCTGTCCGCTCCCTTTCTTCTCCCCACCCACCAGGCTCCAGCTGCTCCGCTTGGGGGCCCTGTCCCTCCCAGAACACGACTTGACCCAAAGCCCAGGAGAGCAGACGAGGGCGAAGCCACGGCCAAGCCAGCCCGCAGGCCGCACGGCGGGTGGGACAGCTGAGACGCAGGCCATCCCCCGCCTCGGCAACACATCTGTGGAGCAAAAAGGTCGGAATCAAGGTTCAGTGTCTTTCAGACTGGAGCCCTGGGATTCTGAGGAGAGACTGTTTCAGGATTCTGGGTGCCAGAAGGGCTGGGGACCACTCCCCCTACACACGAAGCTTGCTCAACCTGAGAAGCTCTGTTCTTAGGCTCCACATCAATTTCCATTCGAAAAAGAGGCTTCCCTACGTCAGGAAATGAATCGTACGCACCACGCTAAGCTGGCACCGGCCCTCCGTGTCTTTCTGAAACCCAGAAACGAAGGCTGTCGGGTAGGTCTCTTCTGAGTCGGAGGCCAGCCGTGGCTTCTGAAGTCGGGGTTTGAATCTGCAGCCCACTCACCCGGCAGGAACCCCTCCTGCCTGCCCTGGGCATGTTTAAGACCCAGCAAACAAAAATCTCCTCCAATTCCATGTCCAGTGTCAACAACGCGTGAATTGAGCTGCCCTGAAGAGAAAACCTATTCTTTACTTTTAAAAACATCTTTGGAAATCTCTGTGAGATAGACCAAATCTCCCAACTCGCCTCAAAACGAGGCAAAATCCTTTGGCCTGAGAATTAGGAGGCAAAAGAGTTTGCGAGAACTGAATGAGGTGCCAAAGCGTCCTGCTGGTTTCTCTCAGTCACTAAGGAGGACCAAGGAAGAGGGGCCAGCAACAGGGAGAGGCCCCCAGGCCGGGGTCTGCACCCCAGGCCCCCATCTCCACGCTCAGAGGCACAGAATCTGGAGGCAAAGCCTCCTGGGTGAGGGGCGGCTGGCCTTGTCAGCTGCACGGAGGGCGGTGGCATGGGAGAGGCCGAGGCCCTGGAGGTGGAAGCAAGTGAAGTATTGAGGCCGCTGGACTGACCCAGGCACACTGGGGCAGCATGGGGAGAACAGGCCCTATTTGGGTGTGGGGGAGCGAGGAGGGGGTAAGAAGGTCCTTAGATCCTCGTGGCTGGGGGTGGACAACAAACATGCTGGTGGGGGGCCGTCCGGGGGGGCATCAGGCAGGCAGGTCTGGAATCACCAAAAAGCGCTGGACCAGCCAGGAGCTGGACGGGGGCAGGGACAGAGGGAAGGAGAAAAGGCAAGGAGCACGGGAGAGCTGAGGGTGCCCTCTGGGGCTCCGTTTCCAAGTCCTGGTAGGATTGGATGGGCATTTCACGAAGCGGAGCATGAGAAGGCAGCAGCCCCTTCAAGGCCCTCGGCTCCCCAGCACAGTCACAGGGAGAGTTCTGCAGCAAAGCCTGCTCCTCAGCCCTCCTAAGACCAAGTGAATCAGTCCTGGGGTTTGGGGCCCAAGAACCCGCACTTCAAACAAGCTTCCTAGGTGACTCTTTTCAATACTAAAGGGCAGATGCCTTGGGACAGAGCCACTTAGCAGCTTAGCCCCTGGCATGCTGGTGTGGGGGAAGGATGTACAGGGAAAGGGCGTGCGCCTGGGAGAGGACTGGGGGGCTGCCCAGCACCACCCCATCACTTGCCACCAGCCAACTAACACTCACTTCCCGAGCACTGACAAGCATTGTCCCAGCCAGCGCAGAAACAGAGCATACAGGGAAGAGTGCCGCGGGGCCCGTTTTGCCTTGGAAGCATCAGAGTCTAGAGGAAGTTAAGGAACTTACCCAACAAGGCCCAGGTAGAAACGATGGGACCGGCACAGCCAGGGACATGCCGACCCGAAGCAGCCCCGTGGCTTCCTTCCGTCTCTGCACTGGCGCAGGGCATGAGGCCAGCCGACGCAGCGCCCGCCTCCCGGACCTTGCTGAAGGGTCAGTGCCTCTGAATGGCCACCTGGAGGTGGGGGCTAGCGGCTGTCCACCGCCCTCGAAGGCTCGGGGACGGTCACCCAGGCTGGGCCTGCCGTGGACAGCCGAGGCTGAGCAGGGCAAGCCGCTCACCGCAAAGGCCTTTCCCGCCAGGAAACCGCGGATGCGAAGGCCGGCCCGGCTCTGAGAGAGCCAGTCGGTCAGCCTCTCCCGTGGGGCGAGCGAGAGGACACAGCCTTCGGGGGGAACGCGAGGAGCCCTCCTGCCACCCCCTCCCACTGGAGGTTAAATCCAGCGGCGACCTAAGCTGCACAGGTGGCACTGAGCCTCCACAATCTCCCTGTTCAATGTCCAGGAAGGAAATAAGGCCTCTGAGAGATCTGATCCCAGACAGACAGCCGCCGGCGTCCGCGGAGTGCCCGCTGCGCTCTGAGCACTCCCGACCGCAGCCCTGGGAGGGGGTTCTCTCATCACCCTGTTTTTCACATGGGGAAAATGAGACACTGGAAGGTTAAGCAAATCGCCCAGGGCTGCTGGGGTGACAAACGGCAGAACCGGGGCGTGAGCCAGGCCACCTGGCCCCGCTTGCCGCTGTGATCGGTGGGAGGGGCTTCCTGAGACCCCTCTTGAGAAAGATCTGAGGCTGCAGCCTAGGTCGGGAAAGAAGGGCTTGGCCAGCCCAGAAGGTGACGGCGCCACCACTAAGCAGGGTAGAGAGCGGAGGGGCTCACGGCTGCCTGTGGACAACCCAGAAGGCTCCGCCAAATCTCAGTGGGCTCAGAACCTTCCAGAAAGAGACACAGGCACTCAGCTACTAGACAGGTGTGCAGATGTGCAGACAGTCGGGGTCTGACTAGAATATCCGCATTGTGGGCCACAGTGCACAGCGGCTTTGGGGAACCTTCCCGGGCTCCTCCCTTCGGGGGGCTCCTCTCTGACCACACACCTGCAGCAGCTTCCCGCCACTAAAGGAGAGCCCCCTCCAGCCACCTTCACCCAAGAAGACCCCTGACTAGGAAGCCTCAGGTAGGGCCGCCACGCGTGGGGCATGTGTGTGCTCAGTGCCCTGCAGTCATCACTCCACTCGGTCCCCCATGCCGCCAGCTCTGGGCTCCTCACCGCCCCTGGCTGCCTGCAGCCGTGGTGCCACCCACCACGCCCCTTCTCAGACCGTCTTCACTGGGCTCCCCTCACACTCTCGTTTTGCTCCCAGCGGCTGCTGCTCCTGCATTAGCTTCTCCTCGGCTCCTCCTGTGACCTCCGAATGCCGAGGGCGCGTCTCTCACGCACAGCACAACACAGTCCCAAGGCTTTAACCTCTCTCTTTCCCAACCTCACTTCCTGAATACCAACCCTTTCTTTCCAACGTGCAGCTCAACATCTCCACTTATCTGCTAATAGGCCTTTCATGCGGCTAAGAGAGAACTCTTGACGGCCCATCTCAGCACACCGCAGAGCCTTTTTCTTAAAATTGAGACTTGTTTTTTTGTTTTTAAAGATTTATTTTATTTTTATTTATTTCTCCCCACTCCTTTGTTGTTTGCACTTGCTGTGCCTGTTCATCGTCCTTGTTTCTTTTTAGAAGGCACCGGGAGCCAAACCCGGGATCTCTGATGTGGGAAGGAGGTGCCTAATTGCTGGAGCCACCTCTGCTCCCTGCTTTGCCGTGTCTCTCATTGTGTTTCCCCTCTCCACATTTCTGTTGCGTCATCTTGCAGTGCCAGCTCGCTGTGCCTGCCTGATGCGTCAGCTCACTCTGTTGCTCGTTTTTTTTCTCTTTAGGGGGCACCAGGAACCTCTGCTCCCTGCTTTGTTGTGTCTCTCATTTTGCTTTTAATTCTTGTGTCTCTTGTTGCGTCATCTTGTTGTGTCAGCTCGCCATACCTGCCTGTCACGCCAGCTCGCTGTCTTCTTTAGGAGGCACCAGGATCCGAACCAGCTACATCCCATGTAGTAGGCGGGAGCCCAGTAGCCTGAGCAACATCTGCTTCCCCACAGAGCCATTCCTGCAGTGGCTCAGACCAAACCACCTGGAGCCCTCCTAGACTTCCTTCCTTTTCTCACCCCACATCCAACCCATCAGAAATCTTGTCAACTCCACTTTCAAAACAGATCCAGAATTAACCACTACTTACTGTCTTCTGGTCCAAGCCTCTATCACTTCCCTTAGCTAGCCTCACTGCTGCCACTTCTGCCCATACAGGCTACTCTCAACTCAGAAGCCAGTGGGACCTTTGAACACAAGTCAGAGGCTGCCATTGCTCCGTTCAAAACCCCCCGATGAGCTCCTGCCAGAGAGATCTTTACGTGGCCTAGCAGAGCTGTGGCTCCTCAGGTCCTCCTGCCTTCTCTTGTTCCAGTCTGGCCACATCTCTCCTACTTCAGCTTTGCACCTGCCATTCCCTCTGTGCTAGAGTCTTCCTCCAGCTTCCATGCAGCCCGCTCGATTCCTCCGCCTCTCACCTTGAAGACCCCTCCTCAGGCAGACTTTTTTTGACCCCCTACCTAAAATAGCCATGTGCACACACACACTCACACACACCATCAGTCTCGCTCCCATCACCCTACTTGACTTTTTTTCATATCACTTATCCCACTTGACAGATTATGAATTTACTTGTTGATTGTTATTGTTTGTTTATCTCAACCTATTGGAATATAAACTCCTTGAACAGAGATTTTGTGTCCCCAGCATCTGAAATAGAGACTAGCTCATGGTAAGCTTTCAATAAATAATGATGCAATAAATGAATGAAATAATGAATACACATATTGTACAGATAAAGTAACTGAGGCAGAAAGTTTAAGTAATTTTCCCAAAGTCATATACCAGATAAGTGGCAGAGCTGGCACTCCAACCGAGGCAGGTCTGGCTGCCAAACTCTCCCACCACTCAGAAGCCAGGACCCTGGTGAGGCAAGCCCTGGCTCACTAAGACAAGTGCTCAGAGATAATGACTGCCCTCTGAACAAACACTGATGCACACAGAGCTGGCAGCCAAGGGTCTGACTTTAGAGACTGAGAAAGCACTTTGTCCAAAAATATCCACCCCTCCCAAACGCCACAGGGCCTGGAATTCCACCATCAGAGAGAGCTTTCTGGGAGCCAAGCACTATCTCTGATCCTGAGTCACTTGGTTTTGGCTTATTTTTTTAAGGCAGTATAGAGCTGTGTTTAAATCTTTGACCCATTCTGAGATTGCTTCTTCTAATAAATGAATTTATCTCATTTACAGTTAATACAATACATTTGTTTGTCATAATTCCATCATAGTTTTTTTTCCATTTGTAATGCTTCATCTATGGTATCTTTGTTTTCTACATTTTGCTGTGTAGTCTGGATTTTAGTTCTAAAAGTGGTTTACATTTCAATTTTAAATAAGATGCTTAAATTTCTTAATTTTCAATTTATTTCATTCAGAAATCAAATAGTATCTATTGATTCCTAAGGAAGATGAAAAACAATCAGTGATCATATATACTTCCTCTGCTTTTCTTTCCACCTTTTCCTGTCCTCCCAAGATGCACACACTTTTTGTTACTATGTTATTAGATTCTTTTCCTTCCTTTGGGCTATATTACTAATTTTATTACTATTTTTACTTTTGATGTTTTCTTTCACGGACTTCTTTTAATACCAATACATGCCTGGAAGAGGCCACAAATTATCACACCCCAGGATCTCTGGATGAATTAATCATCCAAATTACTTGTATTCATTGCTGTGAGGGCTCCTGGGCTAAAGGACAGATAAAAGGAAGGAGGTGGGGAAACACAAAGAGGGAAACTGGGTGGAGGATGGGGAAATACACTGAAGGCAAATTCTATCTACTTCTTGATTTTGCTTTTTGTTGCCCAGACACACAAGGGGGAAATATAACGCAAACTGAGTAAACATTCGTGGGTGCACGATCACTGCTGCTCCTCTGGTGTAAGATGGAGCCCGCAACTCGTCAAGGGCTGCTTTTTTTTGGGGGGGGGCAGGAGGGAGCCCTGCGAACCTGCTCTTCCGGCTTCAGAGCCCTCCCCACATCACATCCTGTCCACCCACAGGCCTCTGGAAGGGCCTTTCATTGTAGAACGAGGCTCTGCTCGTTGCTGGCTGAATTCTTTCTGAAACTGCCCTGAAGTTTCTTTATCTCAACCCTTGTGAGAACACAGGAAACCTTGCTTCCCCAATCCTGAAATATCTGCCTCAGGAAGGAAGGTATATTGTCTTCCCAGGCCTCTGTTTTGCCCGTGAGCCAGTTCGATTGCCGGCTCTGTAAAAGCAAAGCAAACTCATTCAGACCTTCCTTGAACATGACGTGTTCGAAAGACAATATCCAAGCCATGAAACGGGGGAAAATCAGGTCACAGAGTGTCAAAACTCACCCACACGGTCTAAACACCCGGGCCAGAATCTGGAGAGGGGCTCGAGGCTTAGTTCAGTCGGGTTTGCTGGTTTTGTTGTCTGATTTACTAAGAATTATTCAGGAGAAAAATCACTTTCTTTTCTTCAACATTCTTGCCCTGCTTAGAGAAAAATTTGTTAATTCAACCTTTTATCAGGTCAAAATGAAATTCATGTTTATGCTTTATAGAAAACATATATTCCATTGGCTAGTTCGATAATTTATGGTCACTTCTCATAAATAAATGGGCTAAATCAGAAGTCTTAAGAGTAAGTTGTGGGAAGCGGCTGTGGCTCAATCAGTGGGGCTCCTGTTTACCATATGGGAGGCCCCGGGGTCGGTTCCCGGGGCCTCCTGGTGAGGGCAGGCCCGCCCGCACGGCGTGGTTAGCTGACCCAGAGAGCACAAGCAGCAAGGGGGGGATAAATGAATAAATAAATAAAATCTTTAAAAAAAAAAGAGTAAGTTGTGATTGACTTAAACTGCTGTCAAGATCACTATTAAAAGGTTCTGAGTAAAATTTCGATAGAGACACGGGGTGGCTTCCCGCCACGGCCGCAGCAGTCTGCGCTCCTGATGCTGCTGCGTCTCCGGGGCCATCGCCCACGTCTTCTGTCTCACACGACCACACTCGCTCAGGGGGCCTCGACTTCAGAGCTGACGGGAAGCCCAGCTTTCTGCGGGAGACTGGCAGTGCAGGTTCAGAAGCGAATTTTAAAGAAAACGTGTCTTGAGGCCACAAAATTCCAAGGCAATTTCTCTTTCTATTTCTAAGGACCCACCACCGTAGTCCTGAGTGCTATTTGTACACCAAACACTATGCCGCAGCTAAAAGGGCGCGATCGCTTCGCCGCTCACTTCCAGAAGCAACTCCTGGGCAGTATTTCCCAATTCTCAAGTACTATTTCTGCAAATGGTACCCGCATTTTTCATCCCCCTCACCCCTGCACTGCCCCCTCCACCCCTGCTCTGTTTTAACCCCCCATACCTGCTCTGCCCCCCTCCACCCCTGCTCTGCCCCCTTCCACCTGCTCTGCCCCCCTCCACCCCTGCTCTGCCCCCTTCCACCTGCTCTGCCCCCTCCACCCCTGCTCTTCCCCCTCCACCCCTACTCTACCCCCCTCCACCCCTGCCCTGCTCTGCACCCCTCCACTTCTGCTCTGTCCCCTTCCACCCCTGCCATGCACCCCCAGCTGCCTGGCCCTGCCCCCAGTGCCCCAGCTCATGGGGGATCCCTGAGGGCTCCCTGAGGCCATCCCCTTGAGGGGCCTCTTCCGACTTCTCCCAGGCACAGCAAGAGGGAGACAGGCTCCAGGGCCACAAGGAGGGCGAGGCCTCGTTGTTGTGGAAACTCGGAGCAGCGCTGCTGGGAAGACAGCCCCTGCTCTTTCCCTCAGCTGTGTACCCAGAGCCTGTGCAGGAGCCCTTCCCAGGGGCCGAAGCCTGAGAATCCTGCAAGCACAGGCGGCTCTTCCCCTTTGCTCAGGCAGCTAGGCCCCATGGCTCCGCCATGTGTTCGGTTCTGCACTGAGTGCAATATCTTTGGCGTGACTCAGTTTCTCCCTCTGTAAACCAGGCATGAGACAGGCACGTGGCAGTAGCTCTGCAAAGCCTCTTGTTTAATCAGTTGACAACAGCAAGTCCACATCTGAATTTCTGTTGATTTAGCACCAGAAAACGGGCCACTGCGAGAGCCTGGCAGCCACCTCCACACTTCTCTGTCCTGCCTTGGTGTGAAAGGGCTTCGAGGCTGGACCCTGGTGGCCAGGACCAGTGAGAGGACGGCACGGGCCAAGGCCACTGGACCAAGGCAAGGGCTTCTGGGAAACACAGGCCAGGCGCCCCTCTGCGGAGACTCCAGAGCGACAGCAGAGTCTTCAGCATCAGAGAAAGGCTCCCGGAGGAAAGAGTGACAAGCACCCAGGGCAAGCCTGAGAAAGGGACTCGTGGGGCAGGACCACACCCTGCTTTCAGCTGCCCCACCCTGACGGGTGCTGGAAGGGCACCTAAGGAACAGTCTGGCATAGCCTAGCTTCACCCCAACTCATCTGCTGCTTGCTTTGAAGCAGCTGTTTCCGGAGAAGCCCATCACCCTTGCCAGTGGAGATCAGGGGCTCCAGCAGGGCGCCAAAGGCGGCTGTCCACTCCCAGCGGCCGTGTACTCCCAGCGGCCATTCCTGTGGCCGTTTCCAAGCAGTGAGGGGGGCCATGAGAACACGGGGCAGACGAGGGGCCAGAGCAGGTGCTGACAGGCACAGAGAAGAGAGCAGCCACTTTTCAGGAGAACTGAAGGCTTCACAGAGGCGATGGCTTCCGAGGGAGCTGGTAAGGTTGGGGTGGCTGAGGGAGAAGCGTAGCAAGGAGAGGGTGGACGGAGGACAAACCTGAAAGGCTGCGGAGGTGGTGGAGAGGGCTAACGACTAGACCGTGTTTAGGATTACTCTGACATGCACGAAACCACCCAGAGGCTGCTGCAGTGCCCTGGGGCAAGGCGTGGGGATGGAGAGGAGGCAGTGGGGGGATGCCACAGGGAGAGTGCCTCAGAAGCTTCTAGGCAGGAAGGGGCGGGGCAGATGGTGAGGCCACGCACCCCAACAGGGAGCTCAGGAGCGAGGGCAGGTGTGGAGAAGCCAGGTGTGAAATGTCAACATGCAAGGACCCACTTGCCACCCAGCTGGCTTCCAGACAAGGCAGGGAAGCTGCAGAGGGGCGAGCGCCCGAGCGGCCGGCCTGGCCTGGCGACTGTGGCCCTCATCAGACGGAGGCCCCTTCTCAGGTGTCCGGGTGCCTCGGCCCTGCAGAGAGGTCGCGGTGGTGACAGCAAGTCCAGTTACCTACTTCAACCCTTACCGGCCTTCTCCCTTGTCAACCAGAAACATCTTCACCTGTTTGCCTTTTAGCTCCGTAGTCTCTTTGCCTTTAACTGATTAACTGACCATCAGCCCGCAGGTCAGGGAAATTAGCTTCTGAGGAAACCAGGACCGCAGAGGCCATTTTCTCTGCGGAAAGAGTAGGAGCAAGAGAGGCCAGAGGGCAGGGCCTCCTGGGGGGCCGCGCACCGTTGGCGAAAACGGCTTAGTGGTCATGGGCCGTCCGGGAAAACGCTGCAAGAGCCGGCGTGGGAATCCGGGGGCCCTGGCGCCGCCTTCATCAGGAAAGAGGGTGCTGGGGAGAGCTCAGGCCACAGCCTCGCACCCTCCCGGCCGAGCAGATAAGGCGGTGGCTGCAGAGGGCTTTCGGGTAACCTCTGACCCCAGTGGAATCCTTGACGAGCACTACGACTTGTTAAATCATCGCATTGAGGGGTGACAGCAAAGCCATGCCGGGAAAGCAGAGGAGAAGAGCCAAAGCAAAACCTTAAAAGTCTACTTTAAAATCAAGACAAAATTAGTATCCCAACACGAAATTAATACTCCGACCCAAACGCGCTTGGAACCTCGGACCGGCTCCACAGACTCCGGGTCCTGGCACGAGCACGAGGCGTCGCTTAGAACAAGGGGCCGAAGAGAGCAGGCGCCTTCAAAGCGGGCGCTGCACTGGGGGCTCCGAGGAGCGGGTTTCGGGGTGAGGACTCGCCTCCCGGACTGCCGCTGCCCTTCGCTGAGCGTCGGTTCCCTCACGTGGAAAGGGGGGTTAAAAAGCCTGCTTGGGGGGCGGCACGCGCGGCGGCTGGAGCGCAGCGGGGCCCGGGAGCCCCCACGCGGGGGCGCAGGCACTTGGGGTGCGCAGTGAGGAGGTGGGAGAAGCCACTTCAAAGCCGGGACGTCCTCAGCGGCTTTGCTGGCGCGTGCAGCCGCCTCTGGCATGGAAGGGGCAGGACGCGGCTCGCGTGTGAGCCAGGGTTTTATCGATGAATAGTAGTTGAGCTCCTACCATGTGGCAGACACAAGTCCCTGTGCCCTGGGGGTTACACTTCCATGAAGGAAGCCAGGCGGGACACAGGTGGGCAAGGAAGTGGGTGAGAGCATTGGGAGGTGATGCTATCAAAACAAAGCAAAAAAGAAAGTGCTGTGACCATAGTGGGGAGGGGCAGACCCCTGGGAAGGCGGGGAGCAAGGGCTCTCCAAGGGGTGGCAAAGGCAGAGCCAGCCACGCAGAGGGCGGGGGGAGGCCCTGGGGTGGGGGTGGGCGTGGGCCCTGCACAGCCACACACAGAGGGAGGGGACGGCGGCCTGGGCGATGGTGGTCAGATGTAGGATTTCCTCTTTCAGGTGCAGCCCGTAGCACGTGCTGACGGATGGGTGGTTAGCTACATGGTAGGAAATAGCAGCCAAGAGTGACTGCAGATTCGGGTGGATGGAGGGGGCAGGCAGTCTGGCTCTGTGAAGCTCTGCTGCGTGTCGAGTCGCCCACAGCATAGCCTAGTGGAGGCGCAGGTAGGCTGTTGGGGTGACCGGACGGGGGGAGAGGTGCACGCAGACAGCAGCGCCCTGTTTGGAGCAGCCAGGCTGTGGGCCTCTTGGCTCCCCACAGGGCCAGGTGCTTATTCTGTGCACGATGCCCGCCCTGGAGGTGCTAGCCCACGTGGAAAGTAGGGGGGAGAGGGGACGGGTGAGGCCGCCACAAGGGGTGGCCTTGGGGCCGGCGGGTCTGGGGCCCTGGACCCTGTGCCATCAGTGGTGTCGCCATGTGGAGCCAAGGTGACCCCTAGGGCCCCTCCCAGGTCCAAAGTCTGCAACTATCTAGAGATTGTCAGCCATGTGCACAGAATCATTTAGGCAAAAAAACAAAATTTTTAAATGCTTTCCTTCAACTATGTTTTTTAAACCTAAATTTCCAAAACAACTGCCTGAACCCTGTGTAGTGTCTTCCCCAGAGAGTCTTCCAGTTAGACTTGCTTCTTACCAGACGCCCCCAGTGGACTCTGCCGTCCTCTCCCAGCACCCAGGCCCCCTCGGGGGGCTCTTGCCCCGCACACGGGGAGAGGGGAGAGGGTGCAGGCGTACCCAGTGTGGACGCGGCGGCCGCAGGGCGTGGCCCCAGGCAGGGCCGCTGTTGTTGCGGCAGTGTGACTTCCTGGAACATCACTGAGTATCTCCTGCCATCTCGGTAACAAAGGTAATACCTGGTTTTTCTTTTTTTCCTCTCTCTCCTTTCAACAATATACTTGACATTTAAGGCATCATCAAAAAGTTTCTGAGGTTTTGGGGGTAAAACTCTGAAAACATTGCTTCCTGTCCCTGCAGCAGCTGAGGTACCCTGAGCAGCCCGGAAGCTTCTGAAGTAGGGCCGCAGCACTGCTCTTGACTTCCCCAGGTGGTCCCAAGGATTTCAGAGGCAGCCAAGCCCACCCCACGCTCAGCGAGCCTTCCCGAGGCCCAGAGGCCCTCTCCAGAGCAGAAGCCCACAGCTGTCCGTGCCCAGGCCAAGCTCTGACCCTCAGTGTGGGGCCCAGAGAAGTGGAGCCGGACGGAATGGCCTTGACCTCAGGCCACAGCTGACCTGCCACACAGCCAGGCGGGCACCTGCCTGCAGACTGCAGCGGGCCCCACAGTTGTCCCCAGGAGGGAGGTTGGCTGGTCTCCCCAGAACCCTCTGTGCTGCCTGCCAGGGCACCTCTGGCCTCTCCCCGAAAGGAGCTTGTGGCCAGCAAGCCGGGACGGCATGTGCTGTTGCTCCACCTCCTCAGTCGCACATGCCCGAGATGTAAAAAGATGCAGATGCTGCATCTTCAAGGCAGCCCAGACCCGCAGGTGCCTGCAGGGACAGCCAAGGGCCCTGGGAAGGAAGCCCCCCATTTTTCCGGAGGGATTGGGAGAGAAGGGAAAGGAGGTGAGGCCGCCAGAGGAGGTGACGCTTGTGCTGGCTCCTGCCGTTTGGGGAGCTGTTGGACAGCTGGACACGGCAGGCAAAGGCAGCAGGAGGCGCCAGGGCCGGTGCAGGTGCGCAGGCCGCCGAGGGCAGCGTCCCATGCAGAGGGCGTCTTTAGCCTCTCGGGGCCTGAATCGACCGCGCGGTGTCAGCTGAAGGGCATTCAGGTCACACTGACTCACGGGGCGGCCTGGGCTTGGGTGAGATGGTCCTTGTAGCCTCAGCTCCCTCACCTGAAAACGGGACGATGACGCCACCTGGGAGGGCAGGTGCGAGGCCTTCCTGGAGCAGTAAAAGCCACGTGAGGTCTCGAGGTGGACTTTAGAACCCGTGCCCCACTGCAGCTTGGAAGGAGGCAGGAGTGAGTCCAGTGCCCATGCGCACACACGACTGCATGTGCACACAGGTACACGCACAGACGTGTGCACACGCACAGCAGCCGCTGTGCAGACAGATCACACACAACTGTGTGCACACACAGTAACCACTCTGCACACGTAGGCACACACACCGACGTGTGCACACACAACCGCTGTGCACACGCACACACACAGTAGCCGCTGCACAGGCCCAGGGATGACATGGTAGCCAGGTAACTGTGGGGTTTGTCCTGAAGCTGAGAGAGGGGAGGCGTCACTGAGAGGCGACCGGGAAGTGAAGCAAAGCGGGCACAGCCGGGTGGGCAGAGCGTGAGCGTGCCACGCATCAGGGGCAGCGGAGACGGCCGGCGCCTGTGGGAACAGTGGGAGGGGGGCTCTCGGGGCACCCTGGGAGGGGCCCGTGTTGGGCCTGGTGCCTGCATTGAGGAAGCTGGGGGTTATTCCTGGGGTGGCAGGGAGCTACCATCCATCTGCCCACAGGTCCACAAGACGTTTTCCAGAAAGGAGGGGTTTTCAGTAGACGTGTTCCCCCCGCCCCTGGTCTCCCATGTTCAAGGGAGGTGACCAGAACCTCTTCAAGCCCCTCCACGGCTGAGGCGGGACGCCCCCTCCCACGTGCAGTAAAGCCCGTGATAGCACTGGTAACAGGGAATGCCAGGCTGTCCCAGCCCAGTGGACCCTCATCTTACGTGGACGTCACTGTGGCTGTTGGCACCGTCCCCGCTTTACAGGCCACCCAAAGTCCCCCAGAGCATCCGGGGAAAACGGGGCACAGGAGCCCCTGCCCAGGGCTAGAGATGTCTCTGCCAGCATAGGACACGGTCCCCACAAGCGGGAGGCCGGGATGGCCCGAAAGGAGGGTCAGGGTGGCATGGGGGATGCTTGGGGACAGCAGGGTCGAGGGAAAGAGCCTCTCGCTGTTCCAGGTGGCACAGAGCACCTGCCGCCTCCTCCCCCAGGAGGACCAGGAGAAAGCCTGGCGAGTGGGGACTGGGAGGGCACAGCTGCCCAGATAAAGCCGTGGCTTCCGGACGCTTCAAGCATGGGCGTGAGGGAAGTTGGGACCGTCACAGATGCCACGGCACCCAGACTGGACCAGCCTCCTCTCGCCTCCCCAAACTCAGCACCGCTTCCAGAACACCTCCTCCTTCCCTTTCCCCCTTCGCATCGAGTCTGCGCTTGCTCGACCTTCTCCTGCGTGGCCAGCCCACAAGGTCCGATGCTCGGGGCACTCCCCTGGGCTCCACCATAGAAACAGAGGCCACTCAGGTTGTCGGAAACATACAGGTGGGAAGGCCATCTGCTCACGTCGTGGGCGAGCTTTGGTAGGAAAGTGGCCAGTCCACACTGACTGAGCCTTACTCCCAGCTCACAGGTGCGTCTGTAAAAGGGGCCGCAGCTGCCTGATTCCCAGGCCCAGCCCTAAGGCCCCCCAACATCACTCCTGCGGGGAGGAGGCTGCCTGCAGTCCTTGCAGGTGAAAGTCACCCTGGAGAGTGCGCAGGGGCCACGGGTGCCGGGAAGAGGTCCTGCTCCCATGCACGCCCCCCACACACACACAGGGCTCTTCCTACAAACCCGGCCACGGACCACTGGCCCTGGTGTGGACTGGGGAAAAGAGCGGTGGCCTTCCCTTTCTGTTTCCATGCCATGGAAAATCCAATTTCCTTTTTTTTAATTACAGAATCTGTGGGTTTACAGAACAGTCATGCGTAAAATACAGGATTCCCCTACACCATCCTATTACCAACACCTTGCATTGATGTGCACATTTGCTACCACTGATGAAAGCACATTTTTACAATTTGTACTAGTAACTACAGTCCATGGTTTAACTTAGGGCTCAGTTCCATGGATTTTTAAAAACGGTATTCTAGTAACGTGCATAATGGCAGAGAGAAGGCGTCCCTGTCTAAGAAGCTCTCCGTGCACTGGCGAATATGCAGGCACACTGGGCGCCACGTTGAAAACCTAACTAGGAGACCAACGTCCCCCAGTTCCCCTGGGGCGCCATTAAATCTGTGTCTTCATTTCCTCCAAGGTAGAAGGGGATAATAATTCTGCCCTGCCTCACAGAGTGTTGTAAGTAGACTAATTAGTGCGAGTGAAGCACTTTTGAAGGTAAAAAGCACTTTGCAATAATTAACATGGTTTCTGCTTTCATCTCCTCCCAAGTAGAGAGAGGGGGCCCAGAGAGCTGCAGATGCCAGCCGGCAGCCCTCCCTGGGAGGCACAAGGCGCCTTTGTCGAGGCCATCGGTTTTCTGGGGGCTCTTGGCCACTGGGGATCCTTCCAAGCTGACAATTCCAAGCCCATTTGCATCCACTTTGCTTTCTAGCGACCAAGGCGTTTCTCAGTTTCAGTAAACTGCACACAAATGTGAAGCTTCAGAAAGGGGTCACGGGCCAAAAGCGTTTGAAAGTCTCTGGGGCTGCTGCTGACTTGTCTTGAAAAATCAAAATGAACTGCTTTCTTCAAAGAATCTGCTTTTATTCATCATGATCACAGAAACAGCCAAGTCTTCGAGGTCTGCAGCTGCAGTGGGAGCCTACAGAACGGGCTGTGTGCTGAAGAACAAAACAAAGCAACGCTCTTCTCCTGAGCAGCAGGAGAGCCTGGGCTCAGAGTCCAGCAGTCACCTCCATCGGGAAGAGTTTTCCAATTAGGATGCGCTTGCCAGAAAAGGCCACCTCGCTGGGGGGTGGGAGGGGTGGGGGGGCTTACAGAAAGCCTTCTGTTATGCGGACTGCTGGGCGCTGGGGCCTCTGGCCCAAGGTGCAGCTCCGGCGTCCTCGGTGTGCCCAGGCCTCGGAACAGCTGGGGTGTCAGCTGCTATCCCTGCACCCCTTCAGGGCTGCCTCGGTGGAAGGGCTGCCCTGGGCTGGGCTGGGCATCCGTGCCCGAGAGTGCTGCTTTAGGGAAGAAAGCGCTGATTCCCAAGTGGCTGCCTGCGGATCTGGAATGCCGGCCATTTGTAAGAAGGAAACTGCTCTGAAGTGCTGGACACTCTCCCCGGTTACTTCAGTGGTGAAGAATGTGATTATCTTGAATTTCCTTTGAATAGATGGCATTCCTTCTGTCCTCCCCTTCCTCATCTCCTTCCCCCACACCGTTTTACTAGCTGGTAAACCACTGCTGGTTAATCTGGGCCTCCCACAAGGAAGTCAGGGCCAAGCTTTACCAGAAAGGAGGGGCGTGGGGCAGGGCTAGAATTTTCCGAACTCAAGCACAGCAGGAAAGGCGAGGCACGAGCCACGCACGACCCGCGGGGCAGCCTAATCTCACGAAACCAGCGGTTTGATGAGACAGGAGGGGGCAGAAGATCCTGAAAAGAGGGGGCTTCCGTTGCCCCTTCTGATCAGGACACTGACACAGGTGTCCCTGGGCGGCCAGGAGACTGAAAAGGACCAGGGCCTGGTGGCTGGTGGGTCGGGGCCAGCTGCAGAGCGTGGATGAAGTGTGCTGTGGTCCAGGTGAAAGGGAGGGAGGAATTCCTTCCAGGAGAGCCCAGAGGGCTCCTCGAGGACTCCCCAGGGAGCCAGGGGGGTCCCCTGCAGAAGCCCCTCATGGGCCCTCCTCTCTAAGCCAGCAAAGGCCAGGATAGAAAACGCCTCCTCCACCCTGATCAGTCTTGGGAATGGCCGGCTCTCTCCACTGGTCGTTTCCTTCTTTAAAGGAGAGCATTTTCAGATTAAAACAGTGCAGTGCTTAAGCATGTCAGGTGCCCTGGTGGAGGCTCGGCCCCAGCAGGCTTCCCACACAGCCAGCAGGGCCCGCTTTGGGCAAGGGGCCCTGCACTTCTTTTTGCACACACAGGCGTGACCACCACCACACTGCACACAGATCAGACGGTCCCCGTGAGCCAGCAGGCAGCTAACTAGTGCCCGCCTCCTGCCCACCAGGCCGGGGTGCCTGCCCAGCCCACGGCAGCCCCCCAAGTGTGCCCCACACCTGCTGCCAGCCCCCCTCCCTGCTCGCACCACTCGAGACACTCCTGGCGGATCGGCTCCCCCAGGACTCAGAAATTGGGACCCAGAGGGACGGCGGACAGGGTGACGAACGGGGTGGCAGGTCCAGGCATGTACAATCACAAGGAACAATTTGCATCTCCCACTCCTCCCCCACACCCCAAATTTGTGACTCCCAGAGAGACACCACCTGAGAACAGAGCCTAGAAAGGAAGGGTTCTACTGTACAGCCAGCTGGTAACCCCGAATCCTAGGAAACTGCCTTACGTGGCCTGCCTGAGATTTACACGAGGATGGCGGGGGTGGGGGGCAGGGGGTGCACGGGGCACTCTGTGCCCAGTGCTCCTCCCACCACCCACTCCTTCCCCCAGCCCATTTTACAAGTAAAGAAACTGAGGCACAGAGCAGCTGGGCTAGAGGCAGAGCTTGACTGCACTCTTGGCTCTTGCAGCTGCCCCTTGAGGAATTGTCTGGACAAGCCACTCACTTCCGTCTGAAATAAGCAACATGCACTTCACATTTTAAGGTTTGTTTTTTTTCCTTTTCAAAATACAGTTTCTCAGAAGTCTTGAGCAGCCAAAATGGATATCACAAAGGCCACGCACCCCACACCCCGAAGTGTGCATGCTCAGCCGTCAGATTCGCACTCAGCGCCTGTTTGCTCGTACACACAAAGCCCCACGAGTGTCTGCTTCCCAGGCTCACTGTGTGTCAGAAGGAAAGGACTTCCTACTGCAAGCAGACGTGCTGGCAGCGTAAGAAGGCACGACTCTGCGCCTGGCAGGAAGAGAGGAGACAGAAACCTCTCAAAGCAATCACAAAACTTAGAGGGCACAGCAGCCCCGCTTCAGCAACCGCCCCAGACTGCCCTAGACGCCGCGACCCTCCCTCCCAAACTCTTGTTATGTGAACAAATATCCTTTGCTCAGTGTTTAGAGTTAGACCATTCCCAAGACAAGAACGGTGTTACCTATGATTTGCAGGTGAGGGCAGCCTGATTCAAGGAGTAATCGAGAATATTTAGCTCTATTTGGTGTACTGTGTTTAAATGAATACAATTTTTAAAAGTTTGAGAACTTAAACGGGTAGTGCGGGGATCAGACGTTTTCATTTCTTTGTTGACTGGTTAGGGTGGGGATAGGCCTTGCTATTTGATGTCTGCAGCATTTGCCAGCATTTTTCACTTAGTTGCCCTTTAGAAGGATCATGGACACATTCCAGGCCACCACAGCCCCCACCATTACTTTCTTCTCTTTTTCCTTTTTTTTTAGGAGGTACCAGGATTGAACCCAGGACCTTGTACATGGCAGGCAGGTGCTCAACCACTGACCTACATCCACTCCCCAATGAGGGTTGGCTTTTTCCTTTTGTTTTGTTTTTAGGAGGCACCAGTGATCAAACCTGGGACCTCGTACATAGGAAGCAAGTGCTCAACCACTGAGCTACATCCACTCCCCCCTTTTTTCTTTAATTAAATTTTTAGTATTGAGATCATTGTAGACTCAATGTGAAGTGGTAAGAAATGATCCAGAGTGATCCCATGTTCTCCTCACCCAGTTTCCCCCAATGGTAACATCTTGCAAAACTATAGTAGAAAATTCCAGTCAGATCATTAATCTTACCAGAGCTGAGAAAACAGTCCCATCATCAGGGGTCCCTCCTGATGGCCACCCCCACCCCACACCCACTCCCTCCCTAAGCCCCTGGCAAACACTAAATCTGTTCTCCATGTCTAAAATTTGTCATTTCAAGGATTTTATAGAAGTGGAATCACACGGGATGTAGCTGTCAGGGATTTGCTCTTTTGACTCATCGTAATTCCCTAGAAATTCGTCCAAGCCAAGTGCATTGATGGTTCGTTCTTTTTCATTGCTGAGTCGCCTTCTGTGGATTGGATCCACCACAACTTACTTAACCAGCCACCACTGAAAGACATGCCCACCTCCCTTTTGACTTCACGCCACAACTGCTTTCCTCATTTGCAGGACTCGCCTCCCCCTGTGGGCACCTGGACTTGTGACGACTGGGATGGAACCTGACCTGGGTCTGGAAAATCCAGGTATCCACAATGACTTCTCTTCCTTGCAGGGTAGAGGTTTCCATCTATCCACTCTGGGTTATGGATGTTAATCCCATCAAGGCCAGGTTCCCCAACCCATCTCTTAATGCTACCTGATAGAGGTGGTAGAGGTAGAGGCAGAGGTGGTAGAGGCAGAGATAGAGGTAGAGACAGAGGCAGAGGTGGTAGAGGCAGAGGCAGAGGTAGAGGCAGAGGTGG
>JAKSZT010054335.1:9082747-9169795 GCA_026826555.1 Tolypeutes matacus | reverse complement strand
GGTAGAGGCAGAGGCAGAGGTAGAGGCAGAGGTGGTAGAGGTAGAGGCAGAGGCAGAGGTAGAGGTAGAGGAGGTAGAGGCAGAGGTGGTAGAGGTAGAGGCACAGGTGGCACTGTGTGCTGGAAGGCAGAAATGCCAGCCAAGGAGCCCCACCTCTGGCAGTGAACCAGGCCCAGATGCTGCACCTGTGAGGGAAAGCATGCCGTGCCAATGCCTTGACCAGGAACTTCTAGCCTCCAATTCATGAGCCAATAAATCTCTGTTGCTGCCAGCCCACCGTGCGCGATTTGTCCCAGCAGGTGTTTGCTGCCAAGATGGTAGAGTGCTCTGGAAAATGGCCATCTTGCTAGGTCTCCTCTTCCTAGGGGTACTTTAAAATGCTTTTTAATTGCAGTGACTTGCTAGGGTAGCTCGTAGGAACTGGGCATGCAGAGCCTGGGGCTCAGTCTACTCATCTAGGCTTGGCAGCAATAGCCTTCCTGCGATACATTTTCATGTTATTTCCTACATTTCCTTCCTTAAAATCTGAACCTGGCCACCCTGCACGGCGTCCGCTCTCGGTGTGCTCGCTGGTCATCCACCCCACACGCCCCAGACCTCGCTGTGGGCCACACACAGGGAATTGCAGAAACAATGGCCCTCGCACTTGTCCCCACAAGGTCTCTGCAAGGTCCGTACAGTGACTGTTCCTGAGGGGCAGAGAGGTGACATGGCTCTCAAAGTCCCAGAGCTGAGAAGTAACAGAACAGGGATTCAAATTCGGGTCCGTCTGACACCAAAGCCCGGCCTCCGAGGCACTTTGCCAGAGCCTAGCAGGCCCAGAGTCCCAGAGAAGACCTCCCCCCACCTCACTGATAGGCTGCACCCCCATCACAGATCTTCCTAGAAAAGATGGATCCCGTCAGGCTGCATCCTCTCAGAGAGTCCACCTAGCTTCACTTCTTGCGTGCTGTGGATCAGGCTCTGGGAAACAGATCCGAGATGGAGATTTGCATCCAGGAGTCTTCTTAAGGAGTGCTCTCTGGGCCAAGGCCAGTGAGGGAGGAGAGGAAGTAGGATTGAGCAGGAAGAGAAGTGGGATTGAGTGCCGTCAGAACAGGTGCCAGGACGGCTCCATGGGGAGATCAGAATTGTCCCGATTCCAGGCAAGAGCCCTTGAACCCCACACCGAGCAGTCACTGGGTGCTGGTGGCCCCAGAATGGGGCTTGGCCTGGCCCAGTAAATCCCAGCCTCAGCTCAGCCGAGAGCTGTCAGCTGCCCTAAGCCCACTGCTGGGGGGTGACTTTTACCTGGGCATGGACTTCAGCACCTATCACACATAACTTAGTCCTCACCTCATCCCCATACCTCATGGTTCTCATAAGACCTCCACACTGGACATGCCGATCGCATACATTTTCCCTATATTCTTCTTCTTCTTTCAAAGATTACAGGGTTTTTTCATTTTTGTGTTTTTTGTTTGTTTGTTTGTTCTTTCTTCTTTCCCCAAAAAGTCAACACATTTTCTCTCTGTGAATGGTGATTGCCACAGGATTCTTCACATTCTCCTAAAGATTTGATATGCTGTTTGCATCTTATATGATGAGCATGAATTATATATGTAAGATCAGAGAGAAACTTCAAGTCATTTTTCACTGTGGGGGACATAATGGGAAAATAATACGCTTCTCCAAGTGATTTTTTTTCCCATTTCAAACAGATGAAATACAGTTATTAAAACACATCCCAAGTCCCTGAAGACCCCATCACTAATAAGAATGAATTGCACATTTGTAAACCTCCATGCCCAAGTGCATTTCAAATAATTAACTTTGCACATTTGCTCCTACACTTTCTAGGAACTCACTCTTCTCAGCTGGGCGTGCACAGGCAGCGTTTGCTCTCAGGGGCAGCCTAGTTCTCTTCAGTTACTCCAGTCTTCAAGAGATCCTAAAAAGATGCAATTCTAGCACCTACCATTAACTGTTCCCATGAACACTGACTTGGAGTTTGTGGGCTTCCAAGGAATTTTGAGCCCGACAGATCATGTTACTTATTGCAACTTTAAGACCCAACCCCATGTCCTAGTCCCAGCCCATGGGCCAGAGCTCTTGTCAAGTCATCGAGCTCTCTGAGCCTCTGCTTCCCCAACTGTAAAATGGATCATCTCTGCACCATCCACTTCACAGATTTCCAATTTTTTTAAAAAATGAGGCAATATATGGACACTGTTTTGAAAAGGAAAGACTGAACTCGATAATGAGGGACAGAGGGCTACAATTCGTAACACCGCCCAGCCCTTGGAGTTCCTGCCCTGCCCCTCCTGAGTGCTAGACCCCGGGGTGTTCTCCTTCCTCGAAGCCTCAACAGGCCAAAACCACCTCCAGGCAAGGACAGCTCGCATTTTTACCGTGATGGGTCCTTAGCCGAAAGAGGAGCTACATGTAAACGTTTTCCTTTGACCTTTTTCGTATACTTTTTTTAGGGAGGGGTATCTCAAGAAAATTAATCTAGTGAAGCATCCGGGGGATCCCTTTCTGCACGAGTTTCATGGCAGAAAGAGTCATAGACTCACACTGGCTTTCGTCTTCCAGCAGCGGGACTGGAATCTCCGGAAGCCCACAGCAAACCCCATCGCGTCCTGCCAGATGGGAGGCAGTGTCTGCTCTCCACGAGTCTTCTGGATGGTGGCGCATCAAGGATCCTGGATTTAATCACACAGCCTGTGAGCACGCCCAGGTCAGAGCTGGAGGCTCCAAGCCAGGCCTGCTTTGCCACTGGACTGTGTTTCTACTTTTTTTCAGTGGCTGAAAAGATCACAAAGAAAGAGTCTATTAATGGCAAAGTGCCTGTCATCAAAGCCTGCGTCTTCTTTTCTCTGAGAGTCCCTCTGAAGCAATGCTAGCATTTCTGTCAGAGAAAAACCCCTGCTTTCCTTTTGAGGTTAGCGCATACGAGGAGAGTCATGTCCTGGGTGCCCTTCCCAGCCGAGCCGCCCACGTCATCGACAGCGCGGAGCTGAGCATGGCGTGCTGGTGGCCGGGGCAGGTGAGGAAGGCAGGGGCAGGCCTGAGCCCAGCAAGCAGGCCGACACGCGCGCTCGCCACGGCCGTCACCGCCGTCTCCGTCTGCAGCAAGTTTGCATCATTCGTTCAAAGCCACATTCTCACCACTGGCCAGGCTCAGAAGGGGCTGAGGCCCAGCAGCCTTTGAACAACGCATTTAAACAGGGTTAAGAAACAGCCCTTACGATCACTTTTCTGAATTTAAAAGCAGCTTACGTCACATAAGCATTAACTTAGAACCATCCGGATAATTCCAGTTGGCGAGGGCAGTAATGCCAGAAGCAGAGCAGCGTCCGTCTGCCTGGCCGCTTGCTGGCCAGCGGCCTGTGCTCGTGTGGGGGTTCTCGGGGGCCACAACCCCGTTGAGCAAGAGGCCAAGACCTAAAGGAACCTCCTTTCTGTGGCTTCAGTGCCAGAGCTCACGGGCAAGGCGGGAGCTAAACTCGTCCTGGACACCATCCACTCTGCTTTTTATGAAACTTTTGTCCACTTCTCCCAAAACCTGCAGCCAGAGGGTGTCAGCTAGTCTTGTTTCCACACAGAGAACAGGCTGTACCTCATAATGTAAGAATGTTCTGCCCTGCTGTCCTAACCATTAAACTTTAAAGCACAGAACCGCATTCGTGCTTCCAGCTTTGGAAGAAGATAAAGCACAGACTTCAGTGAAGGTTGTTTCTGAATTTACTCACACTGCAGCCACAAAAACATCCCACAATTTTGGCCCAAGTGGCTTCCTTGAAGGAGGAGCACGTGCTTTGCCGTGCCATCCTCTGGGTTTGCAGAAGTCCTCTCTGGTGGTGCGGCAGCACCCAGGTGGAGGCAGGTGCTGCATCCGTACCCTCACATCCACGCAGCAGGCAACCAGCTCGTAAGGAGCCCTGGAGGGTCCGTGGAGAGTTACAAGAATAGCAACAGACAGTCGTGACCTATCCTGAGCTTTCTCAGTGCTTCTGCCCACCTAGAGAGCCACGAGGCAGGGAGGCCCAAGTGCTAAAATGAGGAGTGGAACAGAAGCGAGATTTGTTGTGAGACAGAAGGGCTTTCTCCCTCAAATTAACTTCCTGCTCACATCCATCTTTGCTCACAGTCTGAAACCCATTCACATAACTTAGCCACCGCCAGCTCCCACAGAATTACCAACTAGCTGCAGTTCCCACTGGGTCACTCTTTGTCAGAACGTAATTCAGTAAGCCCCTGTTAAATTTGCAACCCCCAGGGGCTGGGGCCCTGTCCTTGAGCCCTTACCTTCTGGCAGAGAGCAAGCTCTCAGCAGGTGTTTGCTGAGCGAGCTGAGGAAGGCAAGCAGTGTGGCCCAGGTAGCTCTAGCCACACATGACGTGACACGGATGCTCCCTTCCACAAGCACGTGCCCCCTCCCCGCCTGGTGCCCTCGTCTCTCTGAACCAGAAACCAAGGACAAGGATGCAGCTTTGCTGGAATTCCCAGCACACGTTGATTCAGCAAGTAACAGTCCAACAGTGGCTGCCACTTTCTGCCACTGGATCATATCCTTTTCCTCCCTAGCCAACTGGATGTTGAGCTCGAAACACCCTTAGAAGGATATTTTCACTTGAGTGTAGCCTGGCTCCAGCCCTGGCAGGCAGGCAGGAAGCAGAGGTCACCTCGCGCTGCCCCCGGCCGGGGCCAGTGTCCAGCCATCACAGCAGCTGGTCTCTCAGAGGCCCAGTCGCCAGCCAACTTCCTCTTCACTCTGGCATCCTGAGGGTCTCGGCTTGGCCTCGTTCCTGGGGGTGGCCCAAGTGGGTGGCCGTTTCCACATCATTCTATCATCTGTCCTCTGACACACGGCCCACATAAGCTGGCTCGCCACTCCACTCTGGATTGTTTTCAGAACTTCTTTCCTGAAGGTGCTTTCCAGATCCTGGTCTCCAGTTTGGGGCAGCATATGTCGATTTCTTGTTCAACATATTCCAGTGGTCAATGCCACGTAGAAGCGAGTTTCCCCTTCCCCGTGGTCACCTCAGAAGCAGGAGGGGGTCATCGCAAGGCCCTCGAGGGCACGGGGTCCAGCGCGGAGGCCCACCTCACCCGGATCATCCCTCCTATAACAACGCGGTCAAAGAATCCAAGGGCATCTCCACTGCTTCTTTCCAAAGCTCTCACCTTCTTCTTAGTGAAGTGCTGCTTGAGCTATGACTTGAAATGTTTGTTGCAATTCACCTGGCAATGCCAGAAGATGTCTGTGGACGTCACGTGGGAAGGCATGAGAGCGTCTATGCTGGCAAACGCTGCGTTAGCTGGTGTGTGAGGGGCGGGAGGGAGCTTCTGGGCTGCCTTGGCCTTGATGAGAACGGAGCCCTCACCTCACCATTCTGCATGTCTGATGATTAGGAGACTTTATCACAAAGTGGCTCCCTCCATTTCAGGCCTCACTAGCTTTCTGTCACCCACATATATCCTGTGGTAGTTATCTTGGAAGCTGTTCACATGAAATGTCAGTGGGCACTGGGAGAACTACTGGAAACTTCTGCACCAGAGGGTCTAGAAATACGTATCGAGCCTCAAAATTATCCCTCTGACCCAAGCTAAATGTCTCCCTCACTCCACTTTCCCTTAGCCTGGCCCCCAAAACAAGCACCCTGCATGTTGACCATCTGAAGACGGTAAATGCCCCTAAAGATCAGATCCGCATTCTAATGTGTTGAAAGTTCGATTTTACCATCCTTTCCTTTTGTTGAAGTTATTTCTTGTCTTCATTTAAACTCGTATTTGCTGTGTTCCTAAACCCTTTCCTTTCCATTTCTATGCTACTGCAGCCTTCATCTGCACTTAGTAGGCATTTAAAATACGTGCTGTATGATAGGTTTTATGAAGTTAGGATCACAGAACATACCTATCTCCAAAGGAGGTAAAGAGTAGGTTAAATTAAAAGGCACAGGAAGGTCTGAAGCAGCACACGGATGAGCCAAACCACCAAGTTACCTGAGTCCCAGGACGCCATCTCCACCCGCTGCTCACCTCAGATTGGGTCACAACCCAAAAATGTGTATCTGCTCCCTGGTCCTTCATCTCTGTGTCCTGCACGCACACAGTCATTACTGAGTAAGTATCTTTTAAAAAAATAAAAATAAATAAAATTTTTAAAAATTTAAAAATTGGATTATAAAAAAACAAAAACAATTGCTACTGAACAGATGGAGGAAAGAATAAGTGAGCATGGGAAATGGCCCTTTTTTTGTTGGTGGTTAGGAGTCACGTCCAGAGGGATTCTAGAAGAGCCTTGTTTGCAAAGGAAACTCACTGTGGATGGGAGTGAGGGGGAGGGAGGGCAGCTGTAAACAGGGCGGAACATCTGGTTTGTTGTTGTGTTTTGTTGTTTGGGAAGGAAGGGATCAAAGTTCAGGGTGAGGCCCAAAGGAAAGAAGGGAGGTAGGGAGAGGGCGCAGAGTGCAGAGCGGCAGGGTGGTGGTGGCCAAGGCCCCGGCCAGCAGTGTGGGGTCCTGGGTCATTTCACGCGAACCTGTGGACCCCCACAGGAAACCGCTCACCTCACGGGCCACAGCAGGGCACAGTGAAATGAGCTTCCTGGGGAAGAAGGGCAGGAGGGGACGGAAGAGAAAGCAGCCGTCTTAACCCCTTGAAATGCCAACAGAATTGGAGGGCCTTGAAAAGGCCCTGGTGTTTCACAAGAAGAATTCTTCAGTGTTCTCCAGATTTCCATCTTCCATTTCCACTGGGATTCCTAATCTTGGCAAAATTGTCCAATGGATACGAACCATGCTGAAACATAGTGAGAGAGGAGTACAGCCTAATAGGCCCGCTTTGAAGCTGGAATTCACTTGCACCTAGATCTTCTTCTGCCCTTCTACTCCAAAGTTAACAATTATCCTTCCTTGTATGAGTGCATATCTTAGCTTAAGTGAATTACTCTGTGTTTGTAACCTTTTAATTCCATCTTAATTAAATGTCTTTCCCTCTCCAGTTGCCAGGACTATGCTAAGCTTTCACGCAACTCTCCAAGGCACCAACCTTCCCACCTAAAGCGGTGTCACGTGAGAAGTTAATGTCACATGTACAGCAAAGAACCAGGAGGAAGGATGCTCATTTCCTTTTAAATCAGCTTCTCCAGTTTTTCTGCCTATTTGATTCTTTGACTTCAATACAAATGAACAGAAATCTAGAGAGAGAGAGAGAGAAGGTCATTCTGGAAGCAAAAAATAGAGCTGTTCCTAATTCATTAGCTGGCAATAAAGTCTGAAGTTCCATCACCATGTTGCCTAGAAACCTAGGAAATATTGTTCTGATTAAACAAAAACTATCTGGAGTAAATTCACAATGAAATGACTGAAAAGCATTATATCATCCTGCATTCCACTATTGGGACATGAGTAGCAGACACCTTGGGACAGCTCATTTCTAAGAAAACAAAAATAAATGCACGCATATCCCCTAGAGGCAGCCCGAGGACTAGGACGTGCATTGGACTAGGGGTAGAAGTCCTGGCTTCCACTGGGCATGCCTTGTAACCTTTTGGGGATTCGGGTATTTTTCATCTGCAAAAAGAACAAATGAAATTAACATTTCATGATTCAAAAGAAACAGTGAACACTGGGCGCAAAGGGCCTGTCACCTTTCTGAACTCGTGTAGGTTGGAACAGGCCAAGCAGGTGAAAGTCGCCATCTTGCTTTCACGAAGCCCGCAGTGCGTTTGGCTGTGTGTCTACAGGCTATCGGTACCTCCTGTTATTACAGGTAACTGCCTGACTTAGAAAAGCAGAAGCTGGCATTATGAAAACCGTTTATCTCATTAAACAACAGCTCCTAGAAATTTCTTCAAGGCCACTGTAGAGAGCAACCCAGAATCAAGGAGCCCTGGCAAAATTAAAGCAACTTGTCCGTGGAAATCACAAATGAATAGACTATAAAGCCATCAAAAAAGAGAAGCTGCACTTGACAACGGAAACTGCAGCAGCAAAGCTTTGAAGAATATAATGTGGTGGTTAAAAGTGCAGGCTCTGGGTTCAAATCCTGTTTCTGCCCCTTACAGTTGGTCCAATACTCAGTGCCTCTGTGCCTCGGCTTCCACATCTGTTTATGGAGATAAGGGTAGTACACAGCCTCATCCAGCTATTGTTGGGGTGACATGAGTTAGCAACGAGCTGAGAATAGTGGTTGACACATAGTCATTTCCTGCCTGAGCCAGACGGCTGGATTCAGAGCCCAGCACAGCCGACTATCAGCAGTGCGCTTCGGGCAAGCTTCTTAAGTCTGTTTCTTCAGCTACGACGTTCGTCAGTGCATAGGTTTGTTGTGAGGACTTAGATCAGGCAACGCTGGTGAGCTGAGCACAACCACCAGTAAACGGGGGACATCACAATCATGCTGCCAGGATTCACCGAGCGCCTTCTCAGGAATTTGGGTTTTCCCCACACCACAAAAAATAACGATGGACCAAGACAATTCAATGGGGAAAGAATAATCTTTTCAACAAACAGTGCATGGACAACTGTCAATCTACGTGAAAAGAATGAAATCTGACCCCTCAATCACACCATATACGAAAACTAAGTAAGAGGATCAGCGATCGCAAATGTGAGTTAAAGCTATTTAACTCTTAGAAGAAACTATAGGTATAGCTCTTCCTGACCTTGGAATAGGCAATGGTTTCTTAGATATTACACTAAAAGTACAAGCAACAGAAGAAAAATGAGATAAATTGGATATCATCAGAATGAAAAACTTTTGTGCTTCAAAGGACACCTTCAAGAAAGAGAAAAAACAATCAATAGAGAATGAAAGAAATTTTTGGCAGATTATATCTGATAAAGGACTTGTATCCAGCATATACATAAAGAAAACATACAACTTAATCGTAAAAAGACAGATAACCCAATTAAACACAGACAAAATATCTGAATGGACATTTCTACGAAGAAGAGAGAAAAATGGCCAGTAAGAACATTAAAAAGATGCTCGACATCATCAGCCATAAGGGAAAATGCAAATCAAAACTGCAATGAGATACCACTTCACCCCCGCATACAAAAATCGTGCAGACGCTTTGGAAAAAAATCTTGGAAGATCCTCAGTTTAATGGGAGTTATCATATGATCCAGCCACTGCACTCCTAGTTGTGCACCCCAGGGAAGGGAAAACGCATGTCCACTCAAAAACTCGTACACGAATGCTCATCGCAGCCGCATTCACAGTAGCCAAAAGGCGGAAGCAAACCAAGTGACCGTCAGCAGAAGAAAGGACACGCAGAGGGCGCCATCCGCACCGTGGGGGATTGGACACTGAAAAGAGATGAAGTACAGATGCATGCTACAACGCGAATGAGCCGCGAACACATCACACTAGGTCAAAGGAGCCAGATGCAAAAGGACTGCATGAAAGTCCAGAATAGGTAACTCCACAGAGACAGAAAGGAGATCAGTGTGGTTGCCAGGGGCTAGGGGAGTTTGGGGGAAACGGGACTTTTTAGTTTGCCAAAAGCTGCTGGGAGCAATATGCAAGAAACAGGCTGGCTTTTACCATGGGGACTCTTTGTCCCAGCCACCAGTAAGAGCCCACAGCTGAGTGTCTGGGGTGGGCTGGGTGCTGGGGACCTGAGCTGAGGAAACTAGAGACTGAGCTGCTCGTCCACCTTCTGCAGGTCAGTAGGATTCCTGGCGGGGCATTTGAAGCTTCCTCCAAAGGGGATCCTGAGGCCTTGCATTCGGTGTTTTGGATTAAAAACACTCTCTACACACAGTATTATTGCAAATTCCTCCTAAGAACCTATTAATTTTTTTTTCAGTGAGATTGTGGAGAAAGAGCTGAAAAATGACATTAGAGCGGAAAAGAGAGAGGCCTCTTTCCACTCTTTATTTTTTCTTTCCTTCTTCAGTCTCATCTCTTCTTTCACGCTCAGCCTCACTTTCCTTCCCGTGTCCTGCCCCCATCATTTTGCTCTCTCTTGTTAGTGGCAGCTTGCTCATGCCTCAGACCATGCCGGTTGCACTCTCTCTGGGTCCATGGTAGGAGCTCGAAGACCATTATTGTCCTTTGAGCTCAACGCCCCTGCAGTGATCGTCGGTCACAGAAGAGGAGCCCATCTTCTGTGGGTTGATGCCATTTCCTTGGTGGATGAGGCAGGAGGCCCCTGAGGGATGTGTTTTGCCCCCAGAAGTCTGACTGGTTATTTTTCAGGCCATCATTCTTCATATGCATGTTCCTATGCCCTCTCAGAATTTTCCTGTGAAAACACACCAAGGCATTTCGTTCCTCCAGGCCAGTCACTGGCAGCCTGTATTTTCCAAAGATGGCCACACTGCACGTTTTCCTTCCAATGGGATGCTGAACTTCCCCATCGGGAGATGAGCTTGTGTCCCCTCCCCTCGAACCTCAGTGGACCTTTGTGAGAGTCTGACACTTTGACTTCAGAGGCACGATAAAGGCAGTGCTGCTTCCAACCGGCTCTCTTTCTCTTGGGACACATGAGCCACCATGTGAGAAGTTCGACCTTCCAAAGCTGCTATGACGAAGAGACAATGCAGAGAGAACGCACAGAGATGGATGCCTGAGGAGCCTGGCTCTTCAGTGGCCAGCTCTCGGTTCTTCCCAGCCCAGACACCAGGTGAGTGAGCGAACCATCAGGTGATTCCAGGCACAAGCCTTCAAGCTGTCCCATCCAACGCCAGGTAGAACAGAAACAAGCCGTCCCTGCCTCACCCTGCCCAGACTAAAGATTTGTGAGTGAAATAGATATGATGGTGATGGCTGTTCTCAAACCACCAATTCTGGGGTGATTTGTTGCACAGCCGTGTGACTGGAAGAGTGTCCCTGTCCCACCACCAGGAGAAGGGAGCCATCTCACCAAAGTAGGAAGTGCCAGCTCCTTGCCATCCATCCTTAGCAAGTCCCTCTCGTGCATCTCCATGGACTTTGTGACGCTTCCTGGCACTGGATGTGCTTCCATCATGCCTGCCCCTGAGCCACCATCACGCAGATGCTCCTCAGGGCAGAGCTAGAACAGGGAGAAGGTAAAATTGGCCCCTCTGAAATGCCTTGTAGGGATGGCAGCCAAGGCACGAGACCTCTCCTCCCCAGACGTCTTCAGCCAGAGGTGCCTTTAGCCCCTAAAATGGAAAGGTCCAAAATGGCATTGGTCATCTTTTCCACTTCTTTTAGAGGCAAAACCTTCCACCATGGATGAATTTTAGAAACGCAGTGTTGAATTAAAAATATGTAGATAGAGGAGCATATACAGTAGGATGTCATTTTTATAATGATCAAAACAAAATGACATTTTAGGGATGCAAACATATGTGATCAAATTATGAGGGAATAAAATATAAGAGAGTGATAAACCCAAAGTTCGGGTCAGGGCAGGGGATAAGATGAGGTACAAGGTAAAATGAGTGATAGGTCAAGGGTCTTTTCTGGATTATTATATTTCATAACTTAGACACATTATCTGCACTCACTTTGTGTATAAAATACTGCATGATAAAACAACACGTGATTTTTAAAATGCACTTGAGGTTAAAAAAAGATTCCACCTTAACATTTTTAAAAGCACAGGCTGCGCCCGTGGCCTGCCCCCAGCCCTCCAGCGCAGTTCTGCTGGGGCTCAGCCCTGCGGCGGCCTCCTGGCTGGACTGGTCCATCTCTTCCGCCATCCTGCTCTCTGCTGAAGTCCGGTCAGCTTCTGGAAGCACGGCCCCTACCCCACCTCGCGCCTCTCTCAGCCGGGCCCTCGGGGCCACGTGCTGCTGGGCTCCGTCCTCATGGCCTTTGTCCAGGGTTCCCCCTTGCCCCTCCTACCTCTCCACATCTCCACCCTGCCCATCCTTGAAAGCCCAGTTCAGAGGTAGCTGCTCCCACGAGGCCATCCCTGACCCACCGCTGGATGAGAGGCCCTGGTGTCATCAGAAGACAGCAGCAGGCCTGTCTTAGCAGACAAGGAGGTCGAAGAACACCAGGCGCCACTGGGCCAGCGGGGGAGCCGGCAGGAAGGGACAGACGGGGACCCAGCGACAGGGCAGTCAGGGGGAGCCCCAAGCCTGAGACGCCCTGCACCCTCGACCAGCACCCCTCACCCCGTGCAAAATCGCGGGGGCCAATGAGCACCAGCTCTTTTCATCACGGGCACGTTCAGCTCCTCCTGGGCGGGCTGAGAGCAAGCAGGGGCAAGCCGTGAAAGCCCGAACTGCCGCACAGCTCCACACTTCGGTGTCGCCGATCCCGTTGAGAACATGCTGAACCTAGGTTCTCTCTCCCCGGGAAAACATGCACATGCCCTTTAAATGTGCATTTAATTTCAGGAGTTCCGTGGTTCCCCAGAAGAGTCTTTAGCCTTTTAATACGATGTGTGTCTAAATCTAAAGCTGCAGAAGATGTGCCCTCCCAGCACTGAGCAGCTTTGTTTCTGCTTGTGCGGGAGTGCTGAGGACGTGCCAGCACTACCTTCTGCTGAGAAATTACTCATTTTCTCAGCTTTCTCATCTGATATGGGGAATAACAAAACCTCCTTCCCAGAGCGACTGTGAAGACTGAATGAAGCCATGGGCATCGTCACTGCGCTCTGCTCAGCCGCGCTGGCCGCCTTCTCGCTGACCACAAGCTCCGCGCACACCTGGGTTCCCGGCGGCTCTGTCCCTGTTGCCAGGCTGGCGCCCAGTGCTGGGCGCATGCCACGTGCTCAGTAAGCGGCCGCTCTTTAACAGCTCAGACGGCTAAAAGCTGGGAAAGCTCGCTGGCCGCAGAAAGGATATCCACTCCAACCTTTGACCTCAGAAACCTGCAGAAAAAGCAAGTGTTCTGCTCCTCGCTGCTGCCCCAAGTGAGGAGCCGGCGGATTCAGGCCAGCTCTCTCCGATCCTCCCTCGGTCCCGGCCCACACGCAGCCTTGAAACGGGCCCGTCTGTGGGTCTGAACGAACGAGACGGCAGCTGCGAGTGGCGGCGCCTGCGGCCAGGGGCCCAGCCCTGCCCGAGAGGTGGCACCCCCTGTTTCCTTCCAGTCTGCGCAGGGTGGGTGAAGTGGGGTGCAGGGGGCGACCGCCTTGTGGGGTGGCCGCCGACAGCGGGGAGATTGCCCGGGCGTGACTCCAAGGTCAGTGGGTAGACTGGGGAAGAACGGGCGCGGAGCGGCCGGGGCACCAGGGTGGACCGAGGCCCTGGGTGGGGGGTGAAGCCCTTCAGGTGGCCCCTCCATCCGCAGGAGATGATACTTCCCAGCTCATTAGCGCACAGAGATGTGGTCAGAATAAGTAAGACAAGAAATATGTTTTTAAAACCTGAAATAGTAGTTATGGCATAGGCAATGAAATACTATATAAAAGAACTAGGTAGGGTTTCTTGTTGTATTACTTTTTTTTTGCCTCCACTTCATACCAAGGAGCAGATGTCCCCCTTAAGGGGACGGAGCTTTGGTGGAGGAAGCAGGCAGGCATCCTTGGGCAATTCTTATTTGATTAGCCATGTGGCCTCAGCGGATCTCAAAGGACCAAGAAAATACTAGAGCCCAGCCCAGCAATAAAAAGATATCTTAGAACACTTCGAGCTTCCTCCCATATCCTCATGCTTAAAATAAATATGTATTTCAAATTCCTGGCCAAGTCCTGAGGACAGAGAATTTTGAACATGCCCACAGGGGCTCCACAAGACAATCAGAGAGGAGGGCTCCCCCCTCCCAGGGAAACGGCCTTCTGGTTGGACGAGGCCCAGCGGACTCGTGTCCCAGCTTTTTATCAACCATGATTACAAGTTTATCAGGGCACACCGTGGCCTAGATACTTTCTATGCACCGTTTCTAACTTTCAGAACAATTTCCAGTTTATAAATGATGTTGTAAAAGCACGAGTGACATGGCAGGCCACGAAGGATGGTGACTGGAGGTTGCTCACGGCCCCCGAGGGGTGGCACTGCCTGCCGTGGGGGCCGGGTGCTGGCAGACAGACCCACCAGGAGTTTTTGCAGGCTGGGCCAGGCCACAACAGCCCCTTATTTTAGGTCTGATCTAGAAAAAGAAAATTTAAAATCCAGACATGAAAAAATCTGTTTTTAAAAACATTTTATTACAGAACATTTCAAACACACACAAAAGTCAAGAGAGTAGTAAAAATTAATCCCCCTGTACCCACCAAGCTTCAATGGTTAGCAATGTTTTGCCATTCTTATTTCCACTATGGAATATGTTTGTTTGCTGTTTTTAGGAAGTACCAGGATCGAACCCAGAACCTTGTACATGGGAAGCAGGTGCTCAACCACTTGAGCTACATCCACTCCCCTTATTTTCAGGAATATTTTAAGCCAACCCCAGGCCTCATATCATTTCGACTGCAAATATTTCAGTATTGATCCTTGTGGCACTTTGAAATTATTTATGAATCCCAAAAAGAGATGGATTATGTTCATAAACTGGTCTGTTCCTCTGGGTGTCATAACTTTTGTATTAAATTCAAAGGTCTTAAGTTTACTCGACTAAATCAATTAGGGCTTTTAAATCGGGTTTAAGTCTCCACTCCCTTGGTGGGCTGATATAAACAGACACACACAGAAGAAGACACAAGTAGAAGAGAGGAAAAACTTTTTCCGTTTTGATCCTGGAGCCCTGGGGAGAGATGAGCCATTTGCCTGATAGTTTGCAGATGAGTAGCTGAGAAAGCCTGGAAAGAAACTAGCCCTATGCCAGGCTGATATAGGGAGCCCAGAGAGACTAGCCCCATGCCAACCTACAGCTGAGATTGGAAGAAACTCGGCCCACGGAGCCTGAAGACGAAGAAGGAAGGAGAGACAGGCAGAGATCGCTCGCCATCTTGCTTCAACACATGGCAACTGACTTTGGCGAGAAAGCAGCCTTGAGTTGGACTCTTTAGGGCCTGGTAACTGTAAGCTTTTACCCCCAAATAAATACCCTTTATAAAAGCCAACAGATTTCTGCTAATTTGCATTAGCACCCCTGAGGCTGACAAATATAATCCTAATATATAAAGACAAGTTTAACATGGCTACAAATCCATTATCACTCTGAAGAAAAAGGAATAATGATTTCTTAATATTATTCCTTAATATACTCAATTTTCCTCAGTTGTCTCCAAATTGTCTTTTTGTAGTTGATTTGTTGAATGAGGTCCACATATCACAAAATCTCGTTGTTTCTGTTCTATACAATTCCTTTGAAAAAAAAAAAATCTTGTAATTAAGGGAGCATCATTGCTGGGTGGTCAGGGGTGTTTCTTTCATTTCTTTCATAATGAACTCAGGAAGCAGAACCACCCAAGCAAAGCGGACACTGTTACCCAAGCAGTGTGCCTGTGGTTGCTGGAATTGTTTCAGTGTTGTGAACTGATGCCTGTCACTGCTTTAGGCACCGAGTGGAATTTCAGCAAAATGAAAAATGTGTGGGTCAAAGAGGGAAAGAGAGCGTGCAGCTAGTGAGAAGGGGACTCTGCGAACACCCCAACAGCCCATGTGGATGCTTTGAAACAAAAGAACTATTTCTAAAAATTAAAAATATATGTGCAGCATAAGCAATAAGTGCAACCTATCAGATGAAATATGCAAATACTTTTTAAAATTAAGAGTAAGTTTTAACCCCTGCTCCTACAGAAAACAAGACATAAGAGTTGAGGTCATTTTTGAGTTTTACTATTAACAAAAGAGAAGAGGAGTAACAGGCAAGCATGTTTGCAGCCCCTCTGGCCTCAGTTCCTTTAGCTTCAAACCTGTGGCGTTTGGGGCAGAGGTGCTGGCGATGCCTTCTACCCTGCAGTGGTGGGCACTCGGGCCCCCCAGGTCCTGGGAGTGCTGGCTGCAGGCAGCTCACGGGGGAGGACCTCCCAAAGTCCATGCCTCCTTCCTAGGGGCAGCCCCAAACCGCTGGCTAGTTCGTGTGGGAGCCCTAGTCTCCCTGCGGATTAGCTGAGGGCTCTGGTGCCAACGCGTCACGGCCCAGCATCACCTGCCCATCCTGCTTCCCTTTCCCCTACTGCAGGAGATGGTCCCGAGAGCACTCCCCAGTAAACTCCCTGCTCTCATATCTGATTTCGGAGTGCTTCCCAGGAACTGGCCCGCACCATCGCTGATCCACGACCTGCCTCTCCACCGTCATAGCTGGGACCCTCTAAGCTTATGGCTCAAGGGCAATGGGGCGGCAGCCAGAAAGGAGCAAAGAGCTCTGAGGCCTGCAAAGCTGAGAATCACGCCCAGGGAAGTGTGGCAGCCCGAATTCCTCAAGGTAAGATTATTTTCGTAATCCTGGAACCACCAGCCACAGTGTGAACCCAGAAACAGCTGTTAGCGCAACTCCTGGAAATGGTCAAGGCAACAATAATTCCATGTAATAATCAACAGCAGCCAAAGTGTGCCTTTAAAGCAGACTCAGATCACATCACTCCCCAGCTTAAAGCCCTCCAGCTGGAAGCCGTTCTTCCCATCTAACTAGAATATAATCTCAAGTTCCTACCTTGGCCTAGAGGACCTAACATTGACGACCTCTCTGGCCTCATAGCCCACCACCCCCTCCGTATTCACTTGGCTACAGCTAGCACTGGCCTTCCCTTGTGGATCCAAGGATATCCCAATCTCATCCCTGCCTCTGGGCCTGTGTCTGGTGCGTTCTCCCCCAGACAGTCACCTGTTCTGCCCCTCACTTCCTCGGGGTCTCTCATCAAATGGTGTCTTTTTCAGGATGCCTTTGGCCTAGTCTATAGAAGGGTCTTAAAAGTAGGGTACATGGTCCCAGGTACACAGAAATTCTCCACTGGATGCCTAGGCACTTCAGACTGTTGTAAGAGAAATAATTTTCAGAGCTTTAACTTCTACTTGCATTCCCTCCTAAACTTTGTTTGACTTGAGTGTAACTGGGTTCTAGGGATCTTGAAAGCTCCTTCTCCCCACCTCCTTTTCACAATAGCCTGCTTTCTCTCCTTACAAAAGAAAGATTTACCTTTCCCTCATCCCAAATCTTATGGTAATGCATTGTCCATGCAAACTCTCCAGGGTGCTAAGCAAAGGATCAATTCAAAACATTGAGTGTGGTTTTCACACAGTGCATGGCTCTATGACAAAACAAAATTTCTTCTTGCAATTCAAGTGGTTTCTAATTCATTGCTTTCAACAAAAATGGAATAAGACTCTAATTGAGCTATACACTATAAATCTCTAAAAATAATTTTTGAATAAAGATCACCAAGTGATTTTTGGCATTTAACTCAGAAGAAGTTCAGAGAATTGAGTGACATCATTCTAACAGAACTGTTCCACTCCTGTCGACTTATGTATGCAGATAAATTTCTTAGTACTTACATTTATAAAAACCAAAATCAGTAACAGAATTGCTATTGAACTTTGAATAATTCAAGCAATTAGGCATATCCATCCATAGATATTTGAACTAATTGTTCCTTTTTATAAAGGAGAACATGTCCATTTCATAACAAGAGGCAATTCCAATAAAATTTTGCTTTTTATGTTATGAGAAAGGGTTAAGACTTTCAAGCAAAAAGTTTGTTACATTAAGATAAAATTTTGTAGGAGGAATGGAATGGAAATGAAGTTCAAGGACAAAAAGGAAAGATTTAATATTTATACCTGTTCAAGAAGAGCTTGTTTATGCATTTTTAAATGGATGATGGTAGATACCAAACTGATATGGTACTTAGATTCCACTAGATACATTTTAAGAAGTGATATAATAGTCCTATTTTTCAACAACAATCACTTTTACAGTATGCAGGAAGTTAGAACCTTTATAATTAACTAATTATGATAAGAAAATTTAGAAGTAAATTTAAAAATGGGTGCTAATCATCGCTACTGATCCTATGGGTAATGTTTTAGTCTGCTAAAGGTTGCCATTACAAAAAATACCAGAAAGGGGTTGGCTTTTATAAAGGGGATTTATTTGGGGTAAAAGCTTACAGTTCTGAGGCTGTAAAAATGTCCAAATCAGGACATCATCAGAGATGCTTTCTTACCAAAGGTCGGCTGCTAGCAGATCCTGGAGTCCTGCCACATGGCGAAGCAAAATGGCGGGTCTGCCAGAATCTCTACTTTCTCCTGGAGCTCAGCTGTGGGCAGTCAGGCATCTCTCCCTGGGCCTTGCCTCCTTGAGCCTCTCAGGCTTTCTGCAGCTGCAGGCAAACCTGGAGTCCTCTCTCACACACGGCCAGGTCAAAATGGCAGAGCTCCTTTTTCTGTGTCTTTCTCTCAGTGTGTTCTCAGTTTATCTAAGACCCCACGAGAGGGGAGAGACCCAGCATGGGCCATGCCTCACTGACATAGTCCAATCAAAAGCCCTAACGGTTGGGAAGTGGATGTGGCTCAGGCAACTGAGCTCCTGCCTGCCATATGGGAGGTCCAGGTTTGGTTGCCGGTGCCTCCTAAAAAGGATGCACAAGACTGCATGCTGATACGATGGGCTGGCGCGGCAAGCTGACACAACAATATGATGCAGAGAGATGACGCAATCAAGTGACACAGTGAGGAAGCACAATGAGAGACACAACAAAACAGAGAGTGGAGGTTGCTCAGGCGATTGGGCACTTCCCTCCCACATGGCGGGCCCTGGGTTTGGCTCAGCTGCCTCCTAAAAATAGAAGACCAGCACACAACAGAGACACAACAAATGCAAACAACAAGAGGTTGGGGAGAGATAAATAAATAAAATAAATCTTAAAAATAAAATAAAATAAAATAAAAAATTTTTAAAAAGCCTTAAAGGGATCTAACTGAAACTGATCTAATCAAAGTCCCCTTAACTTAATTTAAGGCAATCAAAGGACCCCACACCCACAGAAATGAGTTAGTTCAAGAATAATCTTTTCTGGGAATCACAAAATTCAAACCATCACAGATATTAAAAGGATAATAAATAAATACTATGTAAAACTCTATGTACACAGAAGACTGTGGGAAGATGGCAGAGTTAGAAATTCCAGGAATCAGTTCCTCCACCCAAGCAACTATTTAACTGGCAGGAACTCTCTGAATTAAGCATTTTGAAACTGAGGTCTAGCAGAATACTGTGCAGCAGCCAGGGAAAAGCTGGAGGAAAAGGCTGGTAATGTTGACAAATTTCACCTTCTGTGTGGTGGCTACTACTTCCCCCCACCCCATGGCAGGCAGGAGTGAAGGAGGGGGCTGCAGCCCAGGGCTCTGGGGCAGCTTGCTGGTGCTGGGCTGAGCTAGAAGGACGTAGTCCTCCAAATCCAGGTGTGTGTGATCTGATTGCTGATCACCGACTTCAGATTGCTGGGCCAGCTCTGAGGGTGGCCACTGTTCCAGCTCCCCTCAGGCAAAAGAGGCAGAGAAGTCTTAAAGAGGCAAAGCTTTTCTTCTCTCTGTCTTTCCCTTTCCATTCCCCAATTGGGACCAACATAGTTTGGAAAAGTCACAAATTGATAGCTCCAGCCCTCAACAAGAACAGTAACAGCAACAAAACTAGCAACCCCAGAGGAGTATGAGAACGAGATTTCCAGGTGTGATAACTAACATAATACTCACAATGTTCAGTCTGCAACCAAAAATTACAAGACACACATAGCAGCAGGAAAGTATAGTCCATTCACAGAGGAAAAAATATTTCACAGAAACCATCCCTGAGTTGATTTAAATAAATTGTCTTAAATACGTTCAATGAGTTTAAAGGAATCCATAAACAAAGAACTAAAGGAAATCAGGAAAATATTCATGGACCAAATAAAGAAAGGGAAATTATAAATATGAACCAAACAGAAATTTTAGAGCTGAAAATTGCAGTAATTGAAATGAAAATTTTAATTGACAGGTTCAGTAGTAGATTTGAACAGGCAGAAAAAGTTTCTGTGAACTTGAAAACAAACCAATTGAAATTATCCAGGGTGAGGAACAGAAAGAAAAAATAATGAAGAAAAATGAACAGAGACTGAGGAACCTATGGAATACCACCATATGTATAAATATATGCATCACTGTATTCCCAGAAGGACGAGAGAGAAAGGGGCAGAAAGAGTATTTGAAGAAATAATGGCTGACAGCTTCCCAAATCTGATGAAAAACATGATTATACACATGAAGGATGCTTCACAAACTCCAAGCAGGATAGACTCTAAAAATCAACACCAAGACACATTATGGTGAAATTGTCAAAATCCAAAGACAAGGGAAGCGGCTGTGGCTCAATCAGTAGGGCTCCCGTTTACCATATGGGAGGCCCCGGGTTCAGTTCCCGGGGCCTCCTGGTGAAGGCAGGCCTGCCTGCACGGCGTGGTTAGCTGACCCAGTGAGCACAAGCAGCAAGGGGGAGATAAATGAATAAATAAATAAAATCTTAAAAAAAAAAAAAAAAAAATCCAAAGACAAGGAGAGGATTTTAAAGCAGCAAGAATCAACTTGTCATATACAAGGGGTCCCTCAATAAATTAACAGCAGATTTCTCATCAGAAACCATGGAGGCCAGAAGACAGTGGGATGGCATATTTGTTTTAGAGAAAAAGCTGTCAACCAAGAATTCTATATCTGGCAAAGTTACCTTTCAAAAATGAAGGAGAAATTAAGACATTTACAGATAAACAACAGTTGAGAGAGTTCATTACCAGAAGACCTGACCTCCAAGACATGTTAAAGGGAGTCCTTCAGGCTGAAATAAAAGGACACCAGACAATAACTTGAAGTCATAAGAATAAATAAAGGACATTGGGAAAGGTAAACATATAAAATCCTGTATTATTGTACTTTTGGTTTATATCTGCTTTTTTCACTCCCTATATGACTTAAATGGAAATGTGTAAAATAACATTTTAAATCTGTGTTAATGGGCATATAACATATAAGATGTAATCTGAGACAATAATAATGCAAAGGGGTGGGGGGAAATATATATGAGTGGAAAGTTTGTATATTATTGAAACTAGGTTGGTACTAGTTGAATTAGATTATTATTGGTTTTAGATAATAATTACAAAGGTAACCACTAAGAAAATAACTTAAAAATATAGAGAAAAGTAAAGAAAAAGAATCAAAATGGTACCCTACAAAAAAGCAAATAAATAAGAGAAAAAGGCAGTAATGGAGCAATTGTAATGGATTTTTAGATTTTACACCAAAAGCACAAGCAATGAAAGAAAAGAGAGATAAAATGGATTTCATCAAAATTAAAAACATTTGTGGAGAGTCATTGCTAAAAACATAAGAGTTTTGGTGGGACAATGAAAATTGCCTGCAAATGGGTAGTGGTGAAAGTTATGCAGCTGTCAATGCACTTAATGTCAAAGAATTGTCCACTTAAAATGGTTAAAGTGATTTAATGTTTAATTAAAATTAATTAATCTTTTTAAAATGTCTATGTCCACAAACTTTACAACTTAGATGAGATAACCCACTTCCTTGAAAGACACAAACTCTCAAAACACATAATGAAACATAGATAATCTGAATAAGCCTATAACTATTAAATAAATTGAATCTATAATTAGTAAGTTTACAAAAAAGAAAGCACCAGGCCCATTTGGCTTCACTGATGAATTCTAACAAACATTTAAGGAAGAAATAATATCAATTCTTCACAATCTCTTCAAAACAACAACAACAAACAAACATTCCGTGGGAACACTTCCTAATTCATTCTATGAGGCCAGCATTATTCTAATAGCAAAATCAGATAAACACATTACCAGAAAGCAAAACTACAGACCAATATCTCTCATGACCAGAGACGTAAAATTCCACAACAAAATATTAGAGATTGTATCCAACACTGTGGAAAAATAATTACACATCATGACCAAGTGGGGTTTATTCTAGGTATGCAAGACAGGATCAACATTTAAAAATCAATCAATGTAATCCACTACATTGATAGGCTAAAGAAGAAAAATCACATGATCGTATTAACTGATGGAAAAAAGCATTTGACAAAATCCAACATTCATCCATGGCAAAAACTCTCAGCAAACTAGGAATAGAAGAAAACATCCTCAACTTGATAAAGAACATTTACAAAAAACCTATAGCACCATCATACTTAGTGGTGAGAAATTGGATGCTTTCCCCCTAAAATTGGATGCTTTCACCACTCCTCATAAATGTCCAGTAAAAGTCTTAGCTAGTGCAATAAGACAAGAAAAGGAAATAAAGGGTATATATATTGAGAAGGAAGAAACAAAACTATCTTTTTTCACAGACAACATGATTGTAGGAAATCTCAAAGAATAGACAAAAAAACCTCCTAGAACTAATAAAATATAGCAAGGATATAAGTATATATACTTATATAAGGAAACTTGTCACAGGATACAAGTTTCATATACAAATGTCAATTATTTTACTATGGGCCAGCAAAGAAAAATTGTATTTTGAAATTTAAAAAACAATACCATTTACAATAGCAACAACAACAAAAAGAAATACTGTGGTTAAAATCTAATAAAATATGTTACAAGATCTATATGAGGAAATCTACAAAACTGTGATGAAAGCAAGCAAAGACCAAAATTAATGGAGTGGTTTTCCATGTTCATGGATTGAAAGACTCCATATTGTTAAGATGTCAATTCTTCTCAACTTTATCTGTAGATTCAATGCAATCCCAATCAAACCCCAGCAAGTTAATTTATAGATATAAACAAAGATCTATGCTAACCAGCACAAGAACAAAGTTGGAGTAGTCACACTACCTGATTTCAAGACTTCCTATAAAGCTATAGTAATAAAGACAGCATGATATTGGTGAAAGAATGGACATAATGATCAATGGAACAAAATAGAGAGCCCAGAAACAGACCAATACAAATACAGTCAAGTGATCTTGGTAAAGGAGCAAAGGCAACTCAATGGAGAAAGGACAGTATTTCCAACACATGGTACTGGAATAACTGGATGTACATATTCAGAAAAATGAACTTAAACAGAGGCATTACATGTTTCACAAAAATTAGCTAAAAATGGATCATAGACCTAAATTTAAAATGCAAAACCATAAAACTTCTAGAAGAAAACATAGGAGAAAGTCTAGGTGACCAGGGGTTTCATGGAGACTTTTTAGATACAACAGTAAAAGCACAATCCAGAAAGAAAACATTGACAAATTGGACTTTATTAAAATTAAAAATGTCTGCTCTGCAAAAGATACAGCAAAGAGAACAATGCATTTTATCTTAAACTTCTTTTTCTAGCTTTGTCCACTAGAAACCCTAGTGAAAAGCAATCTACTCAGTACTGATGAGCCCCTAGCAATGAGACTGTGGTGTGTAAAAACAATTTTCCATGGAAAGGAACCAGTGCTCTTGGAAGAAAGGACTGATTCAAGATGTGGCACAAAATGCACAGATGATCCTGGAAATGCTTCTCATGTCAAAAAGAAGAAAAGCTATCAAAGGCTACCAGAGCTCTGTCCAAAAGAACTTACAAGCCACCTTAACTAGATTACCATTGGCCAAAGACGGAACAATTGGAGCATCAAAAAGCATAAGCCACAACAGACAGAAACACATTAAGTATATTTAAATTACAGCTTTATTATAATAACAGCAGAAAACAAAACAAAACTTGCCTTTAGAGGATGTAAGGCACCAACTCATCATTTTGAAAAACGGTAAATAAGGGGGGAAAATTAAGCATTGATCTTGCCTTTCATAAATAAATTAAATCTTAGGATACCCAAATGGTTTAAGAGGAGAAGTTTATCTTTGGAGAAGTATTTCAACTAATAAAGGAAGAAGAAAAGATAAATTAGAAAGTCACCATTTTGTAACCCCTAATGAAATAATGAATTTTGACATTAGTCATTGAAGGTTGCTAACATCACAGAAAGACAATCACATACGTATAAGGAGTACACTACACCATCCATGTAACCTTGCAAAACAAAATTGAATGTGAATATATTGAGTCTCTAAACCCAACAACTAAGGAAATACAGAGGGAGAGAGACATGTTAAATGACACTACGATGATGCAGTTGACAAATCTAGATTTTGGACAACTGACCCATTTTGTCACTAAAAAAAGAAACTGCAAGAAAAACAGAGATAGAAGGTAAATGTGTGGATTAAGAGTCTCTTTTTTTTTTTTAAGATTTTAACTTATTCTCCCCCTGCCCCATTGTTTGTACTCGCTGTCTGCTCTCTGTGTCTATTCTTTGTGTACTCATCTTCTTTTTTAAGGAGGCACCAGGAACCAAACCTGGGACTTGAGCCACCTCCGCTCCCTAGATTAAGAGTCTTAAAAGACATCAATCAATTGGAAAATGTGAGCGCCAATAAAATCATGGTGCAAACAAACTAGTTCTGTTCTGAAACTGGATTGTGGTTATATTTGCATAAATGTGTAATTGTACTAAAAAATCAAATGGTACATTTACAATGGGTAAGGGTCATAGCTTGTAAATTTTAACTCAGTGAAACAGAAAAAGTGTGTAAGACTATCAGGAAATATGAACACTAATGGATAATAAACAATAATTGTTGGTTTTTTAGGGATGATAGTCATACTGCAGCTTAAAAAAAAAAGAGCCCTTATCTTTTAAAGATAAATCCTGAAGTGTTTAAAGATATTTACAGATAACATGAAGCATTTGCTTCTAAACACTCTGATGCTGGGTGCATGGCGGGTGTAGGTGGTGAAGCTGGGGAGTGAACACTTGGGGGTCATTTAACTATTCTACATTTATGCATGTTTCAGATTTTCCAAAATAACAAAAAGAGTGAGGAAGTAAAATTATTGAAGAAAAAAGAAACAGTAAGGAAGAGATAATCCCTTAATGAGTCAGTTCTTTCTCCCTTAATTATTTAGTTCTTATATTTTCACCTTTGATATTAATGCAAATGCTTTGTGGAAATAGATGGCATATAAACAATAATACTATAACTCAAGTTCCACCTCTATAGAACCCTGCTGAGTTTCAACTTCTGGCCCCTATCCCTGGGATGTTGTAATGAAAATGGCAACCACCACCACCACATGGACTTGGCCCACCAGTGGCAGCCAAAGGCTGAGCAATGACGGAGCTTGCCTTGTGGCTTATGCGTGCCCCAGGGCTGCAGAGCCTGCCTCGGTGTCAGATCTACTATGGTAACGCTGCTGAGGAGAAACCCCCAGACACATAAAATGGCATCTTTTTAAAGAAAAATACTTCAAATTGCTGAAAAGTCAGAGCTTGCACATCATGAATAACATTAGAGCAGAATGATTTGGAGTAGAAGTGAGTTCTCCTGGCAAATTCAGTAAAATAGCCCTGCAAAGACTAAAGATCTTGCTGCATCTCTGCATAATGGCTGTTTATTGACTTACACAGTTTTTTTCCATGTCCAACACTCCACCCCACCCCACCCCCACCCCTTTTAAACCCCTGGATTTCTTGTTCCAGAATCATTCGTTCCGGAAAGCAGCTGGGAGATGCCATTCAACCCCTGACAGTGTAAGCACGTCAAATAATCTTCACCTCCAAGGAGCGCCCTGTCGTGGACCACACTGGTTTACATTTGTCAGGTTTGAAACATATTTCCCCGTTTCTGACCAGGGGTACCCTTCCAGTCCCTTGCCCCAGACACGTAGCTAAACAGAATGGTGGACATTTTATCTGGATATATCTGCGTTAGGCAACATAGCACGGTGGTAGAAAACAGGGCCTTTGGAGTTGGACAGATGGCACCCAACAAGCTTGAGTAGATTCTGAGTGTCTCTAATCAACAGATCCTCATCAGGAAAGGGGAATAAAGATGCCTTCCTCAAGTGCTGATGCAAGAACTGGATGCAATGGTGCAGGTGAAGCCTTTAGCCCATGCCTGGCACATGGAGATTTTAGCCCAAATCAGTCACTCTTGTTCACACCACCAAGAACTGCATGAGTTTAAACTGGAGATGGACTTTGCAGCTGTTCCAATGCCAAAGAATAAGGAAAAAACAACAAAACTCTTGGGCTGCTAGTGGACCTGGCAAGGCACATTTCTGACTAACATGATCTTCCAGTGATGGTTCTGAAATGGTGATGTTTAAGAGAACTTCACAGAGCTGTGGCAAACTTTATAAGCCCCCAGTGCTTGCTGACCCCGGAGCCAGCCTGGTGTCATGGAAAGAGCCAGAGCTGTGGAGTCCAGCAGGCCTCGCCTCTGGGTCCACTCCACCGCTTGCCATCGTGGCCGTGGCCCAGCTCCTTAACCTGTCTCTCCACCTGTGAGGGAAGATGGCCACATCTCCTTGTTAAGAAGGTCAAAAGGAACCCAACATTAGGGGTCACAGAAGCTAATGCTGCCTAAGGCTCAGCCCAGCCCGGCCTGTGCTGACAGCTTGCAGACACTCTATTCCGTTCTCACAACAATCCTGAAAAGAGGGTTTATTACCCCATTTTGCCAATGAGGAAAGAAAGGCTCAGCTTGGTAGAGGCATTTGTCCAAGCTTGCATAATGATTAAGTGGTAGAGCCAGGACTTGAAACGCAGACTGAGCCCAGATTCCACCGTCTTTCACTCAGCAGCCACGCTCGACACAGAAAGCCCAAGACTACCGTCATGGCAGGACATGGCTTCATGAGTCCTCATCACTGCTGCAAAGAGGAAGAGGGTGGCTGAGACCTGGCCAGGCTAGCTCCTGAGGCTGGCTACCAACTTTCCACGAAGGACTCAGCCCCACCAGGTACGATGAAACCAAGTGAAAACATTTGCCTCCCAGAAGATCAAGGGGATAATTACCAGGCATCTAGGGGCCAACTCGCTGGAGGAGAAATATGGCACTACAAGTAAAGCCCATCTCTTTAAAAAATTAATTACCTGGAGGGCGGCTGTCAGCTGAGTCTCCAGACTTGAATATGCAGAGAGCTTAAAAGTTTACTTTTCTAAGCACATCCAACCTCATTACTTAGATTCTTTAAAACTGAAGTTCTAGTCCCAAGACCCCAGGCTTAACCTAAGTCCAAAAGTCCTCTGGTACCTGATATTGCCGCACAGTTGCTAAGCTTTCTAGCTGCTGTCAGACTGTGCAAACACACACAGAGCACTGATCTGCCCTGACCTGCCCCAAGAGTCATGCGTTATGGTTTCCATCACATCCGGCCATAAAGTTCTGTCTGAACCTGTCATCCCAGTGAGACATGTGGCTGGCTGCACCCACCTGAGTTTCATTTGCCTCTTCCCCTGGGACAGGGCTTTTCACAAAAAGAGGCTCCCCGCATCGCCTGTCACCACTCAGGAGAGGGGACGGGATGCCAGCAGGCCCAGCGGGAGTTGTCTAGCCGGACACAGGAGCAAGCATGCTGGGCGTTTTTAGAGGATCATGCACCCCAATCCCAGCCGGCTTTGCAAATGCCGGGGGCTTGCTCCAGACAGTCAAGCACACCTGGGGCTGCCACGGGACCCAGGAACCCTGGGGGCCCAGCGAGCTGGTTCCCGGAAAGCGAAGGAGTTGACGAGGAGACCATTTCCTCTCTGGACAGGGATCCTCCTTGTGCCACAAGAGAGGCACTGGGCTGATGGCAGCACACCCGGGACCCTGGGGCCAGACCTGCCTCCCACATGACCCAGAATGCCCAGAATAAATGTCCTGTGGGGCGGGACTTCTCTGCGCATGGTGGTCTCCAGGGCATTCCTCAAATGCACCTGAGCCTCCATGCAGGCCTCAACATCTTGGCCTGTCCCTTTGGGCCTTCGGCTGCCCTGGAGCCAAGGACAGGATCTTCAGTGGCTGAAATCCCCTGCTGAGCCGCCTCCCTGGCATCCCAGCTCCCCACTGCAGCCTCATCTGCTCCACACCCATCTGAGACCTTTGTCTTCCAGCCAGACTCGCCTACTCCCTCTTTTCCTGCCCTTCCCTGACTTTGTGCTTTCATCCAGGCCTTTAAAAGGCCATCCCATGGGGAGCGGCTGTAGCTCAGCGGTTGAGCGCCTGCTTCCCATGTACAAGGTCCTGGTTTCAATCCCCTCGTACCTCCTAAAAAAAAAAAAAAAGATTTAAAAAAGGCCATTCTCCACGACAGCTTTACCTCCACAGCCAGACCTGAAAGTGGAAATTCTCCCCACCCTCAGGGATCAGACCAGCCCAGAACGCCCCCTACCCAGGAGAGAGACCCGCTTCCCACGCCTGCTCCCCAGGTGCAATTCACTCCACTCCAGCCCACTTCCCAAGGTGGAATGAATTTTTCCCTCAACTTCACTTTCAAACCTCTTGGGACACTTAATTTTACTTTCAGCTATTGGGCACATATTCTTTTTTACCTTTTTTCACTTTTTATTTTGAAGACTTACAGAAGAGTATAGAAGTAGAATACAAGAGTTTTCATATACCTTTCACCCAGCCTCCCCTGTTAGTAAATTATATGACCATAGTACAATAATCGAAACCAAGAAATTGACATGGGTAAAATACAATTGCCTGGTTACCCATGCCATTCAGCCATATATATGTATCAGTACATATTAAAGGATATTTATTTTAGTCTTTGGTTTATAATCCAATACTACTATTTGTTTTTTCCAGATTGTTCAGCTTTGGCCATTGGGAATGCTGTCAGGTTACTGCAATTGGTTTCACTAGATGAAAACTTTTTGAAAATAAGAATCATGCCTTATTGGTTTTTTTGTTCCCACTGTCCATTACACAATTTCATGAATGTATTTTGTATATATTTTACAGTTTTTAAAATGTTTTCAGATCAACTATCTTAATTCTTACATTCTTAAAAGAATACACGACTGAATAATTATGGAATAATGCATGAATTATTTCCATGTATATCTCAAGGAGGTCCCTAAATTGAACAGACTTAGGAACTCAATTCTTTATCTGCCTTCCCTTATTTGAGCCTAGAGCCACGGTTAGGCAAGATATTTGGTTATTTCAGCTCTTTCAGGTGCCACTCTAACCCAGGCTAATTCTGTATAAGACTCTTATTAGTAGATGGTAAATTGTTTTTAGCTTTGTTGATTTTGGTTGGTTGTATGCGCTTCGACTCAAGCTGAATTTTCCTCATTGCCCCTCTAGCCTTGGACTCTGCTGTCTTCCTAGTGACTACACACTAGCACAGGCGGGGATACCTTTCTGAAGGACAGTCCTTGCTTTCCCGTGCTCTGTTGTTGGTTGGGCCAAAGCTTCTGGAGTGTTGTACCCAGATGTGAACTTCTGGCCTCGTTCTGTAGGAATGCACTTCACAGCCGGGTGGACAGGATAGTCACTATATTCTTGCTAAAATGATTTAGAATGGCTGCATCATGACTGGCTTGGAGTGGCCCTGAATGGAAAACAACGCTCCACAATTACCTACAGGAATTAGCCTGGAAAATAATAGGAGGCGTTCCCTGTGTCATGGTCCGTATCAGAGGACAGCCAGGAATTGTCCAGGGAGCCCGCAGGCCTTCTGGTCTACCTGCTGGCTCTACTCCTTGCTTGGCTCTGGAGCACACATGCACCATTTCCATGCCTGGTCTTTGCGAGGAGTTTTCTGACAGAGAGCACAGTGGCAGGTGCAATTCGTTCCACTCCACATAATAAAAAGTGTACTGGTTTAATTTAACCAGTATACTTTTTATTATGTAAAGACTGAGATTTATCATAGCCCATGTGACTGTGGGGGATTATAAAGACTGAATTCCATAGGGCAAGTCTGCAGGCTGGGAGCTCCACTGAGGGTTTTGATGGATTCCCCAGGAGAAGGTGGCTGGCTGAAGTAGAGATGGAATTCTTTCCAACTGCTGAAATCATCACTTTTCAAAAACTTCTCCTTTTAAGGCCTTCAACTAATTGGCTGAGACTTCTCTCATGTGAAGGCAATCTCCTCGACTGACCGTAGCTGCACTCAGCCACTGATGCAGTCACCTGACTGAGGATTTAAACCCGCACGGTAACAACCAGTCTAGTGCTTTCTTGAGCACCACAGCCATGACCTGGCCAAGTTGACACATGAGCTTCACCATCACAGACACTATTAATAACCACAGTGGGGAAATACGCATAAATTGGGGCTGTCATAAGCAAGCTGGGATGTATGATCACCCCATGCATACAGCTTAAAATAACGGCGATTGGTAAACATTTACTAAAAATATCTGTATCTTCAGAAAAGCAACCAGCAATCTTCAGTGAGGTTTTAAGGGAAAATAGATTGTCTTAAGACTGAGTTAAACTTGCAACAGAATAGGAACTGCTGGAAGGTATTTTCATGGAAGGACTAGGAAGCAGAAGGAGGTCCGAGCAGCACAATACACAAGATGCAATTCCTCTCCTTCAATCAAGAAAAAGAATATAAAGTTGTCTGCCTACAAACCAGCAGAATGGTGTGTGTCCCTTTAAAAGGAGCTGTTATGTAGCATCAACTCATTAGTTTTTCAAGTCAAAGTCAATTTTAGGTATTATTTTCAGTAATTTCTTCAAACATCTAGTCCCTTAGCTCATTTCCTCTTAAAAGACACTAAGCCCTGAAGAAGATAAGGTGGGAACTCTTGCCAGTGAAGGTGCATCCCCTGGGATGCTGCTCTCCTCCGTTTCCCCAGAGCCCCACGGCCGACACGAGCTCTCTCCAGTTGGTCCAGAGCGGGAGCCACCCCTTTGGCACAAAGTCATGACCCGGCATTATTTTTTCCCGTTCCACCAAGGAGGAAACAGAGCCTCTGTGAGAGGCTAATGGTATGTTTAAATTTCTGGCTTGAGCTGGAATTACTCATGCTGCTACCACTACCCTTCCCTTCCAACATTAATGGGAATAAATAATTCCCACTAGTCAACACTCTCTTATTTGAGTGTTTATCCTGGATTTATATTATTTCACTCAGAGAAATGCATTTAATGGTATAAACATTTTCAAACCCTAAGAAGTTAGGGGGTAAGGAAGTCTTCCACATATCCAAAGTAGAGACAATGGCCTGGGGGAAACTCTGCAGCAAATGAGGAGATCAGGAAATAAATTCATTATCTTGCAGTGAAAGTCATGAGGCTCTCTGAGTGATAATTTCCATCATAGAGGATCTGATGGAAACGACATGCTGAGTGCTTAGATTAAAACCTGCCGAAGAAAATGTTCAGCATATGGTGATTACTGTCAATCATAAATATTAAGCAAAAAGTGTACCCTGACATTGTGGGGCACACTTAAAACTAGCTATACAGAGCAGGTTATTAACTCAAAAAACGTTGGCATGCCTGGAATAACTAGAGATAGAGTCTACAGGGCCACCGAATAGTTGTTTCAGGGAAGCGTCTCTTCATAGACGTTTTCAGCTACTACATTATAAGAAATGACAGAATCAGAATATCACCATCTTATAATGCTAATGACATAATAAATGTAGCAACAATCAACAATGGTTGATAACATTATAAAAAAGACATATTCTGTGCTTCCTACCCACAGAATACTATGAAGTACTCTTGTCAAAAATTGAACCTAAATGTGACCAAGCCTCTGACCTAACTTCTAGTTTTCAGGATATACAGGGGCAGAGACATCTAAATGGCACCATGAAGATGGAATTAGCAAAATCCAGACTGGGACACTCTAGAAGACAAATGATCTAGTTTCTTCAACAAAGGTTTTTTTGAAAAGGCGAGACGATTTACAGATGGAGAGAACTTTGAGAGATATATCAACAACAGCAATATGCTGCAATATATAAACATTATTTGAGCTCTAATTTGAATAAACAAACTAAGGAAAATTAATGAAATGATTGGGAAAATGGGAACACTACTGACTGGATATTAAATAATATTAAAATAAATTTTTATTCTTTATATGTAATATTGTGGCTGTTTTGTTGTTGTTTTATCTTTTTACTTTGCAATAATTTCAAACTTAAAGGACAGCTGAAAAACATACAAACTCCATACAGAGAACTCGAACATACCCCACCCCCTCAGATACCTAGATCTACCAATTTTAACATTTTGCAGCTTCTTCCGTGTCATTCTATCATCTATTTATCACCTATCACCTATTATCTATCTAGCTATCTCTTTTCTGAACATCTGAGAGCAGGTTGCACATATCATACTCCTTCCTTGAACACATAATACTTTCTTCCATGTACACTTCCAATGAACAAGGCTAAATCACCATAGTGCAGTTATTAAGTTCAAGGAATTTAATGTCGGTATAAAGCTTACAGTCTACACTCCAGTCGTTTAGGTCCAAATAATGTCCTTGTGAGCTTTTCTCCTCCATTTTAAAATCACACTATCATGTATTGCATTTAATCATCATTCTTTCTTTAGTTTCTCTTCCTCTCTTTCGTTTTTAATTGTGGAAACATGTATCTTCCCATCGCAACCCCTCCCAAGCACATCATTCCGTGGATTAATCACAGTCACGATCCTTGCCACCATCCTTTTTTTTTTTAAGATTTATTTAATTAATTTATTTATTTATTTATTTATCCCCCCTTGCTGCTTGTGCTCATTGTGTCCATTTGCTGTGCGTTTTTCTGTGCCTGCTTGCCTCCCTTTGTCGGGTCATCTTGCTGTACCAGCTCAGGGCCGTCAGCTCGCTGCGCCGTGCGGCTGGCCAGCCTGCCTTCACCAGGAAGCCCCAGGAATCGAACCCGGGGCCTCCCATATGGTAAACGGGAGCCCAACCAATTGAGCCACAGCCGCTTCCCTGCCACCACCCATTTCTATCACTTTCCCTTCACCCCAAACAGAAGCCCTACATTCAATCTGCATTAGCTCCCCTTTGCCCCTGCCCCCACCCTTGGCACCTGGTACTCTACTTTCTGTCTCTATGAGTTTCATATTCTATGATAGCTTCTTTGTGGTTACCATGGGACTTAAATTTAACATCCTAAATCCATAATAAGCTCATTTGCTTTGATACCAACTTAGTAACTTAACTAGCATGTATAAAATATGTTCCTATACCTCTCCCTCCCCCCACTTTTATAGAGTTCTTATCACAAATTACATATTTATACTTTGTGAGGCAAAGGCACTGATTTATCATTACATTGTATGCATTGCATTTTAGATCCTGTAGGAGGTAAAAAGTAGAGCTACAAATGAAAATTACAGTAGTAGTCACATTGACCAGTCATATCTGTACTGGAGATCTTTATTTCTTTTTGTGTCTTCAATATATTACCTAGTGTCCTTTCCTTTCAACCTGCAGAGCTCCCTTTAGCAGCTCTTGTATGGCCAGACTGTGGTGAGGAAGTCCCTCGGCTTTTCTTTTATCTGAGAATGTCTTAATTCCTTCCTCATTTTTAAGACAGTTTGCCAGACGCAGAACTCTTGGCAATTTTTTGTATGTAGCACTTTAAATATGTCTTCCCACTGCCTTCTTGCCTCCGTGGTTTCAATGAGACACTGATCTTCTTGAGGCTCCCTTGCATGTGACAGGTTGCTTCCCTCCTTGCAGCTTTCAGAATTCTTTGTCTTTGGCATTTGACAATTTGATTTTAACATCACATGGTGTGGTTCTCTTTGGGTTTATACTGTTTGGAATTCATTGAGCATCTTGGATGTGTATATTCACGTCTTTCATTAAATTTGGGAAGTTTTTGGACATTTTTCCCTTGAGCATTCTCTCTGCCCTTTTCCTTCCTCTCTTCTGGGACTCCCACATGCACATATTGGTATGCTTGAGGGCGTCCCACAGCCCTCAGGCTCTGCTGTGTTCAATCCTTCCTCTTTCTGCTCCTCAGACTGGACAGTCTCAATGGTCTTATCTTCAGGTTTACTGATCCATTCTTCTGCCAGCTCCAATCTGCTGTTGAACGCCCTAGGGGATTTTAAATTTCTGTTACTGTGGCCTTCAGCTCTGTTTGGTTCCTTTTCATAATTTCCACGATCTCTCTTTGTGTTCATCTGCCATTTTCCTGATTTTCTCAAGTTCTTTGTCCATGCTTTCCTTCAGCTCTTTGAGCATATTTATGACCATTTTTAAAAGTCTTCGTCTGGAATGCCCCACGTCTGGTCCTCCTCATTGATGGTTTCTAATGCTTTAACCTTCTCCTCTGCCTGGGCCGTCACTTCCTGTTTCTTTGTAAGCTTTGTAATATTTTGTTGAAACCTGAACATTTTGATGGTTTTTTTCATTCTTTATCCCCCATGTATATAATCAAATGACTTTTGACACGAGTGTCAAAGCAACCCAGTTGGGGAAAGGAGAGTCTCTTCAGCCAATGGTGTTCAAGCAGCCATACACAAAAACCCATTTAAAATGGATCACAGACCTAAACATAAACACTTAACCAGCAAACCATTACAAGAAAATATAAGAGAATCTATGGGTAGGCAAAGATTTCTTATAGATGGTACAGAAAGCACTAACCATAAAAGAAAAAAAATTGAATTGGACTTCATTGGAATTAAAAACTACTGTTCATCAAAAGACACTGGCAAGCAGCCACTGTGGAAGACAGTTTGGCAGTTCCTCTGGAAGCTAAGTATAGAATTACCATATGATCTGGCCATCCAGCTACTAGGTATATAACCAGGGACTCAAACTGATACTTGCACACTGATGTTCATAGTGGCATTATTCACAGTTGCCAAAAGAGGAAGCAACCCAGGTGTCCAGCAACTGATGAATGGCTAAACAAAATGTGGTATGAAAATATGATGGGGTATTATTCAGGTGTAAAAAGGAATGGAGTCCTGATACATGTGACAACATGGATGAACCTCTATGACATTATGCTGAGTGAAATAAGCCAGACACAAAAGGGCAAATATTGCAGGATTCGTTTCTTTTGTGTAAACACCTAGGAGTAGATGGCTGGGTCATAGTAGATGTATATTTAACTTTTTAAGAAACTGCCGAATGCTTTTCCAAAGTGTTTGCACCATTTTACACAATATAGAGTTCTATTACACATCCTTTCCACAATGTGGTATTTTTAATCTTTTAAAATTTATACATTATAGTGTGTGTAGTGGTATTTCATCATGATTTCAGTTTGTGTTTCCATGGTGATTAAGGATGCTGAGCACTCTTCCATGTGCTTATTGGCCATTTTATGTCTTCTTTTGTGAAATGTCTCTCAAAGTCTTTTGCCCCTTTAGAAATTGAATTGTGTGTCTTTTTATTATTGAGTTGTAGGAGGTCTTTATATATTCTGGATACAAGCCCTTTGTCAGACAGGTGTGGGGCATCTGTTCCCCAGTCTGTTACCTATTTATTTCCTTGCCAGTATCTTTATTTTTTTTTTATTAGAGAAGCTGTGGGCTTACAGAACAATCATGCATGAAATACAGGATTCCCAAACCCCACCCCACTACCAACACCTTGCATTGGTGTGGATCATTTGTTACAATTGATGACTGCATTTTAAAAACAATGGTACTATGAACTATTACCTACAGTTTACAATTAGGTGTATTTTTCTATATATCATTCTATTATTAACAGCTTGTTTTAGTGTCATACATTTGTTATAATTCATGAAAAGACATTCTTGAACTATTAACTGTAGTCCTTCGTCTGAAATAGGTTTCACTGTGCTGTACGTCCTATGTTTTATCCTTCAATTTTTATTCTAGTAACACATACATCCAAAGCACCTCTTTCAGCCACGTTCACCCACACAGTGTGTGCAGTGGACCACACGCCCAGCAACGAGCTCCCGTCACCCCAGCCATTTCCACACCTTCACCGCCAGCTCACATGGGAAACCTGTACAAGCCGAGCGTCAACTCCCCACTCAGCAGATGGAGAGGTCATGACGGACAGAAGCGCTCAGAATCCTTAATCACCATGGGAACGCAAACTGAAGTCGGGATGGAATATCACTACACACTCTAGAACAGACAAACTTTAAAGGATTGAAAATGCCACATTGTGGAAAGGATGTAGAACAATCGGAACTCTGTATTGTGTAAAATGGTACAGACACCTTGGAAAATGTTTGGCAGTTTCTTAAGAAGTAAAATACACATCTACCATGATCCAGCAATCTATTCCTAGGTGCTTACACACACACAGAACGAAAATTATGTCTGAAAAAAACCTTGTACAAGAATGTTTATAGGGAAACGGATGTGGCTCAAGAGGTTCGGCGTCCGTCTACCACATGGAGAGACCGGGGTTCGATTCCCGGTACCTCCCGGTAAAATTAAAAAAAAAAAAAAAAAAGAATGTTTATAGCAAGTTTATTCCTAATAATCAAAAACTGGAAACCCAAATGTCCATCAACAGAAGAATAGCTCAAAAACTGCTGTATGTATATAATGGAAGGTGACTCAAAAATAAAAAGGATCAAACTATGGATATATGCAGTAACATGAATGAATGTCAAAAATATTGAGTGGCAGAAGCCAAGAGCACATAGTACAGGATATAATGTCATTTATATGAAATTCTAGAACGTCAAAAGTAACTGATGACAGTAAACTCAGATCAATGGTTGGTTCTCAGCACAGGGAACTGAGAAGGTGCACAAAGGAGTGGGATGATAAAAATGTCATGTAACTTGATATACAGCTGTCACATTGATTAAATGGTACATTAATCTGGGCATTTTGTTGTATGCAAATTATACCTCAATTTAAAATTTTTTTAAAGTTTAAAAAGAATTCTCATCCATTAGAGATATATATTGAAATACAGATAAAATTATTTGATATCTAGGATTTTCTTCAAAATAATCCAGTGTTGAGGGTGAATAAATATGAAACAATTTTGGCCAGGAGTTGATAATCATTCAAGCTGGGAGATGAGTGCAGGAGGCTCTTTATATTATTTGTTCTAATTTTGTTTGTGTTTGAAGTTTTTCATGATGAAAGAAAGGAAGAAAAGGAGAGGAAGAAAGGAAGGAGAGAGAAATAAAAGAAGGGAGGGAGGAAGGGAGGGAGGGAAAGAAGGAAAGGAAGTAAAAGAAAGACAAAAGAGAGGACAGGGAGGGAGAGCACGACGTGCCCCGGCAGCCCCCAGTACGCTCCTGTCCCACTTCAGCTCCCGCAGGGATGCTCCTGCGATCAGAACAAGTCATGTTGTCGTGGAGAATACAGTTCTTTTCGCAAGAGAGATTTATATCCTACTCTTGGAGACACTTTACAAACCAACAGGTCAAGTCCAAGCAGCGGCAGGGGTGGTGACTTCAAGTGATCCGGAACGTTCCATCATGTGGACTGGTGCTGGGCCTGAGACCCCCTGGGCAGCTCAGGCTTTGTCCTGCTTCTCCTGGTTTGGAATAGGAGACTTCCTACCCTGGAGCTGCAGCTCAGCCAGGGAGCAAGGCAGCGTCAGCGCAGCCGGAGGAGCCGTTTCTAGGCCGGCCTCTGGGTACAAACTGCTTGAAAGCCTCTCCGCAGTGTCCGGGGATTGGCCGCGGTGCCGGCATAAACGAGGACAGACCTCGCCTTTGGGACGAGCACTGGGAGAGCAGGAGGCCAGTCTGTCCAGCTCAGTTACTTCGTGCCCAGCAGGCAGGCAGAGCCCTTCGACAGAGAGAAACGTTAGGAGTTTCAGGACCAGTTACCGGCTTATTTTCAAAGAACACCTCATGGCAGCTTTCGCCAGCACTCCCTGCCCTCAGGAGGCCGCACGCGTCTCGAGAGCAGGCAGCGAGCCAGCGCTGAGCCCCCGGCTTTGCTGAGTGCATGCAGTAAGGGGCAAGCAGCACCCGGAGGAGTTTACAACGCAGATTCCTCGGCCGTCACACCCCATCCCACCTTCTGACCCCAAAGGTCAAACGTGCGTTTTTACAAGTGTTCTCAAATAATCTTGTTGCACACACTCCCGCGTGACGCTCTCATGGCAGTCCTTTGGGTCCGAGGTGGCCAAGCACCCAAGCCCAGGGAACTCGCTTCACAGCCGCCCTGGATCCCCTCTGCTTTACTCCCAAGGGGCTGAGGAACTACCACTGGCAGAAGTGCTTGGCGGCCTTTAAAGATATTACAAGTGCAAAGAGCTATTAAAACCACAAAGCTCGTTGAATAAAAAGGCCGTCCTAATAACCTCCCCACTTTCTTAATTAGCTTTTCCTCTACAAGCCTCTGAACTGCTCTGGAAAAACACACCAGCCCATTTTGCAGAGAAACACCCAATTCTAACACTTTCTTTGTGCTGGTCACTGACCAGCCAGGCTGCTTTCAAGCATTTCCTACCTGGGGCTTTGTCCTTGAGCTCCAAAGGTCACAGGGGCCCCGCCTGCGCACGCGAGCCCGGGGTGCTCTCCGCCGCGGGGGCATCGCAACAATTACTGCCAAGGTCAGCACAGCGCCTTCGGGATGCAAAGTCGCGTCAAGCTTCTTTTTGCTGTCAAATGCATTAGGAAATCCTAGTCCCTTTGGGAGTAGTATTGTCCACGAGAAATTTTCATTCATCCAATGTCAGTTTCCCCAACACTCAGGTCCAGCAGGAGGAAAATGGCTGGAAAATTTGCTCTTTGAGCAAAGTAAGGTAACTCAGATTCCAAAAGCACTGGAGATATTCCGAAGCCTTTTTTTAGTTACCCAGTGATGACAAAGAAAATTATTCACCCTGGGAGGGTTTGCAGATTGGCGTGGCTGAGAGAGCCAAGAATGCGTTTTCTGCGTCCTGCACCCCACACTAACTACTCCCGCCAGGTCTAAGTGACAACAGAGCCACAACTAGCCCATTTTTTATCATGTGATTTCTTACAAAAAAGAGACAATTGCTCAGATTGTTGTTTCCTAAAAAGGGCACATGATAGTTACCTGTGTATGACGAGATTCCACACAGCTGTTAAAAAGCTCCCAGCCAGTCCTATGCAGGGTTTTGAATATTAAATCCGTGCTGTTAATGGAATACCAATTATTTAAGGCTCAAAAACAGGAGTTGGAAGTGAAATGGAAAGTGAGAGATAATTCTAATTTAAAATATTGCCCACAGGGTTCCAAGAAATTTTGTGATGTGTTTACAAGAGTAAATGGAACTTTTTATTCAGAGCATGTTTTATCACAACTTCATAATTATTTATAAACAGAATTGTCTGACTTCAGGAATCGTCTCTCCTTTTTTCCAGGACATTGTTTTTGCAGGAGGAAATAACAGGTTTTCTTAAAAAGGAAAACCAATTACCTTCCTTCAAAATAATATTTTTAAAAATTCGGGACATGGAATCCACATATTTTATGCAATCCTGTTTGGCTGGCGTGAGGTGGGGACACCTGGTGACACTGCCGCAAACGCCAGCTTCTACGTCCTTTGAAAATACACCAGCTGGCTGAGGGCTGCCAGCTCGCTCTCTCCTTAGATCCGCCTGCTCCAGGGATGGCACAGCCGTGTCTGTCGGAAAGCCACTTCCACACATTACCTGACTGCGGCCCAGCTTCAGTCCTGGCAACGCCCGCCCTCGAGGCGCTAAGTGAAGGGCTCTGTCGCCGGAGACCAGAGAAGCCCCACGGAGGGGGAGGCTTCTGCGGCCCAGAGCGCATCTTCACTGGCCGCGTCCCCTCTGCCCTTGACCCTTCCTTTGCTGCAGTGCTGCGGGCGCAGGCCACGCCGCTGGCTGTCACGGCGGTCAGCCCCCCACCCCCCGCCAGGACCCCGGGCAGCCAGGCCTGGCTCTGGCCTCTGGGGAGGTGGCGTAGGGCTGCCTTAGGGGCCTCGCGGGAGAAGCCAGCACTGACCACGGCCAGAAGCTTGTATTTGGAAAAGGAGCCAAGAAAGCCCGCTCGCCTGAGCGACTGCGCTGGGAGGCGGACCCCGGCTGATCCGTCAACAGCCCGTCCAGCTCGTGGAGCGGCCGCATCACCAGGTGGAAGAGAGGCCAGGAGACCCCAAGCCTGCGTCCGCAAGGGGCTTCTTCCGGAGGCTGCCCACCCTCGAGGGCTCCAGGACCGACCTGCCACCCAAGCCTTACGCGCTTGAGGGACGGCAGGAGCTGCCAGGAGCTGTGCTGGGACAAGCCTCGGCGTTCTTGGCCGCCCTTCCTTCGTAAAGCGCACTCTGTGCTGGGCACCGTGGCAGGGGCTTGACTTGGGCCCCCTAATTCCCACCGCCACGCCAACAGGCGGACGGTGGGGCCTGAAGGGCAGAACCTGCAGCCTGTACTGGCCTTTCCCATCCTCGCCCCCCAGCCCACGCCCCCCCAGCACACTCGTCCCGGCCGCCGCCTGCACCTGTGTCTGGCTGCCCCCCACGTCCCCTCTGGGCTCAGCATCTCCAGGGCCCGCGTGGCTCACCAGCGCCTCGACGCTGCCCCCCTCCCGGTCTGTGCCTCAGTCCCCCAGCGCCTTCGCCACAGCCACCGTCCACCAGTGGTGCCGGTCATCGTTCAACAGCCGGCGCTGGGGGGGGGCATCTACGTGTACAGCTTCACCGTCGTAAAACACACCTGCTGCGCACACAAGCCCATGCAGGCCCCGGTTCCTGCAGGATACGCCCTTGCTCTTTGCCAAAGTCTTTTTCATCTGGAGACCACATCTGGTTGCAGTTCAGCCACGATTTCCCTCCGACCCACTGCCTCTTTTCTCAGTGAATTTAACTGACACGATCTTTTAAACTATTTTTCACCCTCACTCAAGTGAAATTCGTGAGGCTGAAACTCCGCTTCTCCTCATCATGTCCTTCCACCACACAGACCAGGCCGCAGAACGTAGCAAGGTATTTAGGAGGTGGTGTTTTCAGCATTTATTGCCTTTGCTTCTAATATGATGTATTAAGCTCACAGAATTCACTTTTTGATAATGGCTATGTTTAAAGCCCCCCCACAGAATTCCTGAGCACGGAGCCACCAGTCTCGTGAACTGGTGTGCCCTGGCCCCAGCTCACCACGGACTTGTTTTCCTCCCCTCCCCACCTCCTCATCTCATGGATGGACCATCAAGAAAAGGCACCCAGGGTGGGAGTCTTCAGTTGACTGGCTGAGGATGACTGCGGTGAGGCTGGGGTCAAGTAAGTGCAAGTGTCTCTAAATTTCCTCAGGCCGATTTGCTGAGAAACGGGACGTCTCTCATAGCCCTTGGGCTCTTCGCATGCTCTTTTGGACCATGGGCTTGGTCAGCCGTCTACCCCCTTATTCAAAGCAGTGAACAGGACAGTGAGAGCTCAGAAAACTACTGGAAGCAAGTCCAGCTGCTCTCCAATGACACGGCCTGCGAGCTAAGCCGAGACCACCCCACATGCAGTCCTCCTCCCTGGCCCAGGACGCCATCTGCAGACATCACCTCCTCCTCACATGCACCCTGTGAGGCAGGTAGCAGAATCCATGCTCACCTTACCTCACTGGAGGGAAACCACGCCGAGCCATCAGACAGCTCCCCGTCTGCACACGCGTGTCTATCAGCAGCAGCTCCCCCCTGCACACGCATGTCTATCAGCAGCAGCTCCCCATCTGCACACGCATGTCTAACGCCTGCAGCTCCCCATCTGCGCACACGTGTCTAACACCAGCAGCAGCTCCCCTTCTGCACACACGTGTCTAACACCAGCAGCAGCTCCCCATCTGCACACGCGTGTCTAACGCCTGCAGCTCCGTCTGCACACGCGTGTCTAATGCCAGCAGCAGCTCCATCTGCACACATGCATCTAACACCAGCAGTTCCCCATTTGCACACGTGTCTAACACCAGCAGCAGCTCCGAATACACACGCATCTAACGCCAGCAGCTGTCTGCACACGCGTGTCTAATGCCAGCAGCAGCTCCATCTGCACACATGCATCTAACACCAGCAGCTCCCCATTTGCACACGTGTCTAATGCCAGCAGCAGCTCCATCTGCACACGCGTGTCTAATGCCAGCAGCTTCCTGTATGCACACGTGTCTAACGCCAGCAGCTTCCCGTCTGCACATGCGTGTCTAACACCAGCACAGACTGAGCAGCAGATGCCCCCGTCTTGTCCGCCCATGGTGCGCTGACCTGCAGGATGGCCTGCGCCGTCCCGCCCACCAGGGAAGGTGGCCGGTCAGGACGGCTCGTGGACGCTCCTCTCCCGAGCAGTCACCCAGCAGGGCTACGCCCCGAGGTTTGCGGAAACCGCAGCCACTCCAGGAGCCTGAACCAGTCCCTACGCCATCTACCTGCAGCTTTGTGGTAATTCCAGAAGCACTTGTCCAGGGATGGGGACTCGGGGAGGAACGAGATGTAGAGGACAAGCCCTCGCAGTGCCATCTACGTCTCGACTTTCTGCCAGAGGCTTCTAGTGCCAAAAAGGCGGTCACTTCCGGACTCGACGGGCACAAACGAGGCCTCGTTCACCCTGAGCTGGTGGGGAAGAGGGTGGGACGGCGGCACCGTGCGGCCACCGAGTGCACCGGCTTCTCCGCAGTCAGCGTCCGCCCTCAGCCGCACTGCCAAGCCAGGCACCACAGCTGCACAAAAGGCCTCCCTCCCTAGCCAGCTCCAAAACCCAAGTTCTCTCTCTCTCCCCGAGCCTCACTCGGCGCCACAGCTTCCTCCAGAGAGGACCCCAACACCTGCAGCTTGTGCCTCGGGCTCCTGAGCCGCATTTCCTGCGCAGGACGCTTGCTCTCCTGCCCCTGCATCCCTGCACTGTCCCTCTGTCCCACCAGAAACTTCGCGGTGACTTTTTAGATCTAAACTTGAAAACATCCTAGAACAGCATTTATGTAAGTTATCAGACTTCACTTTTAAAAAACTAAAGAGGGCACCTCCCACAACTTCACCTAGAGGCCGCGTCCGTGCCCACCTGCCTGGCCACTCCAACCAGTGTGCGTTCAACCAGCAGCATCACCGCCACAGGCTTCCAGAGTCCTCCTGGGTCCCAGGGCACCCAGGTAATGTGAGGACGGAAGCCCTTCCAGCTAAAGAGCTCAATGCAGCCTGCCCACGGGGTATGTCAGGGAAATCTTCTAGCTGTGTAAGCTCTCCCTCGTTCAAGTATCAAGTAATCTATAAAATTTGGGAACCGAGCTCAAGAAGTGACACCAGATGCATGATTCTGTGCATACACACAGAGGGCTGGCAAAGGAGCTGGCCAGACTGAGTTCTGGCCAAACGGTCAAGGCCATTTTCCATATCTGGACTAGATCACCAGTTTACAAACTGACCTGTGCACGGGCCCCCGGGCAGGGGGTGCCTTGTATCTACACTGCTTCCTGCTCCCACTGCTGGAAGGGAAAAAAGCCTGAACGCCTGACCCGCCGTCTGGTGTCTAAAGAGACAAAACATTTGAACAACCTATTTCCTTGCTACTTAAACTCATTCTTTCACTTGCCTGATGAAATGGTCACAAGAAAGGAAAAACTGGCTTTGTTCTGGTTTTAAAATATATCTTAGCCATGTTGCGTCTGATCCTAGCTCATTGCTTGGGCATTTTCTTAAAAAGACAATTTACAATTTGCAATCTGCAGCCACATAAAGCAGAATTTGACCCTGTTCCTTCAGGCGCTCCTTGGCCTTGGGAAGCCACGGTCTCCCTGACTCCATCCAAAGCGTCTGCTCTGGGAACTCCAGGCCAGGACTCTCCCCGACCTGCCCTCCAGGGGTCTGTCTCCACTCATGCCCCAGCAATGACGGCAGGGCTCAGGATGAGGCACACCCAGCACCTCAGCACTCAGGGGGGTCCTAGGGGGCTGCTCCCTCTTCCCACGCTAGAATAAACCAGGACCTTGTGGCTGGTGAGGGTTAACTTCAGTGGTAGCTAAACATTTTTAAAATCCTAGGAAAGTGCTTATTCTGCACAATTAGAACAGACAGACACCAAACCATTTGAACATAGTTTATGTAATTTATGGCTGTATACAGTAATAGCAAAGATTGTTCTTGTGTCTGTAAGTACATCGTCGTCAGGCACTTCTCAGAGAGCATCCAAACAGGAACGTTAAACCAAGGAGGGATTCGGCGTCCTGGGGTCTCGCCCGCCGCCGCCCACACCTGCAAGGCCCGGCAGGGATGTCTGCATGAGCCACCTTGCATTTTTCACTCACTGATTACTCTCTAACTAAAACCAGGAGCAAAGCCTCTCATTTAAAGTCAGTATAAATTAAAAACTTTTAAGAGCTGAAAGTAAGAATTTCAAGTAAGTGGGGGAGTATTGGTAACATATCCAGCAGCTGAGCAAGTTCGAATGTTACACCTTCGGAGAACTGTTTCCATCTGCAGCCTCTTTATCCTCTTCTTGGGATGTTCCGCTGACTCACTGCTTAGCGGAATATGTTATTTGCTAATTATTTAGATTCTGTCAGTTTGTCAAAGCAGAACTTTCCAAGTAACGAATCTGCTACCTAAATATATTCCATATATCTATATTACGGAAACAATACATCTTCATATTTAAAATATCTGAATAGTTCTATAATACAATATGCTTTTATCAACAGTACAAACCAGAGGAAATAAACTACGAAGTCTGCATAGGTGATACCATTTGCACATTTCACAAAGCAATCATTTACAATAACTGATATATAATTACTCCAGAAAGTCAGTATTCTTACAGAAAAAGAATTACCAGGTCACACAATGTTTGCTTCCAAAATAGACAAAATGCCTTTCGCTTGACACTTCACTATTTCTCACAGATATCAACACAAAGGAAAATGGGGAGGGGGTATATTTACAGACTCAAGAGAACCCTCTTAAGTCACTTTCCGAAAGCAGTGAGATCTAAACAGGGATTTCAGTTTCTTTCTCGAATGGACGAATGGGGGCTCTGGGGGCTCTGGGGGCTCTGGGGGCTCTGGGGGCTCTTGGTGACGTCACAGAGTGGGAAACGGGGCAACAGAAGCGAGAACAAGGCCCCAGAACCAGTCGTCCTGCACATGCGGGACGCACTGCTTAGGGACCCAGGCTTCCACGCCAGCCGTGTTTTGGGATGGTGTGTTAACAATGAGGATGGTTTAATGAATCTTCAAAACAAAGTCACAGTGGGACGCTTACAACAGAGCTGGCCTGCTGCAGGGAATCAACCAGCAACACTGCTCGTGCTCCTCACACCAGGCCGGAGATGCAAGTGTGCAAGGCAACGCAAGTGTGCTCTGGACTCGGCACAGGGAAGCTGGAGCTGGTGGTGGAGGCAGGAGGAGCCCCTGGGCAGGCCTGGCGCATTCCGCACGACTTGGGAATGCTGGTGGATTAAACAGGATGAGGAGCCCGGCGACACCATCTGTCAGTCGTAGGTAATTGGGAAGTATTAAAACATAATGATCTGAATTACAGTTTAGGTTGCTAGAGGCTAAAGAAGTTCTCAAGTTCTTAACTTAAACCAAGAATTTAAAATAAATTCAAATGTTCAAATTGCAGCTGGTTTGTTGGTTTTCAAATGAATTGCCCCAATTTTTAATGGGTATCGTAATAAAAGCCATCTGTACTTAGGAATACAAAGCATTCTACAAATCAGCCTCATTTTAAAATTTCCTCCTCCAGCCTAACCATCCACACTGCACCACACAACCTGCAGGACCAAGGGAAAGAGCGTGGCTGTGAGTGTGGGCAGAGTCCTTCAAGCCACACAGCAGACCTACGCCAAGGCCAGAATAAGAGAGGCACGAGGGAACTGGTACTGGAGCTCAGCTCAAAAGGCCGCCTGGCAGAGCCCCTAGCCTGTGAGAAAGGGGCACCGTTCTAGATGCAGGTCTTGCCTTCCAAGCTACGGACATTACGAGGGCTCCCGGGAATAACTGACACCGCAGCAGGCAGGCTTCTGTCGGAATCCGCAGCGCCGTGCGGTGCGCAGTTAACTGGCAAGAGAAGCAGAGGAAACGTCTTTAAAATGCACTCACGAAACAAATCCACTCTCCTAAACACGAAATGCAAAGTGCCCATAACTGTACACTGCTTTCTTACCAAAAATGAAAGTTCCAGAACACTGCGTACACACGTACTAATTACAACAGTTTTAAGATTAGTAAGAAACCACTAAGTAGCATCCCAAAGTGTACAAACCAGTTAAGCACATATAAAATTAGTAATCCAGTTAGAAATACAAAATGAAAACTATGAATGCTGCCCCCAATACCTGTGATTCTACAAATTTACAAGCAGATGATATAACAAAGTAGACTCTAGTTTTAAGAAAACATTACAGTTCAGTATCTATTCCAAAAATGATCTTAAGTCCCAAGAATAACATGAAAATCATTCATCTGGAAATTTAAATGTTTGTACAAATTGCAAATAACAAAATAAACAAAACAATAAAAAAGACCTGTACAAGGCTGGCATTTAAGCTATTTCTTTTCAAAAGAGTTTAGACAAGTCCGTTAATTCAGCAGATTGTTAACAAGCTACTCGGTTTTCATATGAATTATGTGGCAACATGAACAGGTCCAGGCGGTGAATGGAGATGATGGTTCTTTGTGATTCATCAATTGAGCAGAACAGGTAGAACAAACAGAAGTTTAACTGATGCAGGACACGAAACCGTCTCAGTATTACGAAAAGAGTATAAACTTCCCTTGGACCAGGTCGGTATTTAAAAAACCAAGAACATGCTCGAATACAACTCTGCATCTACTGCTTACACACGGAAGTCTTTTCTGTAATTACACGGTGCAGTGAGCTTGGCACTTCGTCGCCGTGAGATTTCCAATGGCACAGCCTTTATCTACAGCAGCACGTAACCTGTGAACACTGGGCAAACATCCTGTACAGGAAAAGCGTCTTCGCTGCCAAGTCTGACAAAAGGGAAAAAGGAACGCTTTTTTTTTTTTTTTTTTTTTTTTAAATATAAATCAAGAAATCTAAAAGGAGGGGTGAAGGACATCTTTGGACGGCTTCTCTCAGTTCCTGCTGCCAGACAATCTGAAGCACTTTTAAATGTAGCCTAGAAAACACACACACACACACACACAATGAAAATAGTCAAAACTAAAATCGACTTAATTTAACATATTATAGTGACAGATATACAAGGGAGGGGCTCAAGCTCCCCCAAACAACCCTAAAGTGAGTCAATGGGGAAAATCCCACTAAAAAGAGAGAAAAACTTCAGCATTTGAGTCGAAGCAAACATATTCATTCATTGAACAGCTACTAAAGAGATGCATCCATCTAACTGTCGAAAGAAAATCTTAAAAACAGCTAAAGGAAGCTTCCTCATGTTTCCACTCAAAAGGAGCATTTATGAGCTGCAGAAAGGGTGGGAAGAGGTGGCAAGATGCCTCCCTGTAGGGGCTGCCAGGTGACGAGGCAACTGCCCGCGTGCGGTGCCTCCCTCCCGAGACCAGCTCCTGGGCCGCGTGGCGTGGGCATGGACTCACCTGCCGCCCACGGGCTCAGCCGGACACCCAGCTGTGCGTGGTCGTCTTGACGCTGTGCGGGAAGCTCTGGCTGGGCAGCACGCCGTCAAAGTTAAAATCCAGCGTGTCCCCGTCCATGAGGTCGTTGCGGATGATGGACTCCATGTCGCAGTCCAAGCGCTCCACGAACATGCCGTCCAAGTCACTGGGGAGCTTCTCCTGGTGGAGGCCGCCCGCCCTGCCATAGCCGTTACAGCTGCCCGCGGGGCAGCCCCCCACGGCACTCACCTGCATGGGCTGCGGCAGGGGCACCTGCACAGGGCTCTTCAGGGGGGTCAAGCGGCCCATGCCCGCGGTGTGGGGCATGGGGCTCCCGGCGTGGGGCAAGGCGCGCCCGCTGACCGCGGGCGCCTGCTGAGCATGTCCGGGGAGGGGGTGGGAGCTGGGGCTCATCATTTCGCCATGAGACGCCTGGCGGCCGTAAGCTGGCATGGCCGAGCCCGGGCCCATCAGCACACTTTGGCCCAAGACGCGGCTGCCGGGCCGGGCCACCCCAGCATCCACTGCTGCCATGAGGTCACCGTGCGGCGGCGAGTCTGAAGTGAGCAGCTCTTTCAGGAGGCCCGGGGCGCAGGTGTACTGGTTCACGCCCCCGAAACTTGGCTTGCCGTCGGGAAGGGCCTGCAGAGGCATCTGCGGCAGGCGGTTCATGCCGGACTGGCCGTAAGTGTATTTTTGGTAGTTTGGGCTTGGTGAATTGAGGCTGGTGTTTGGGGGTGCAAACGAGTAACGGGGTGTCTGCTGCATCATGCTGCCAGGTGAAGACTGGGTCGAAACCGCCAGCGGCGCTGGTGACGACAGGAGGTTGAGGTTATCCAGGAGGCTCTCCATGTTCTCCGGGCTGCTGATCTCCGACAGGCTGGGCAGTGTGGTGGCCAGCTTCGCGGCGGGAGGCGGGTACGCCAGCGGGTGCACGTCCCCGTCACCCAGGTCATCCTGCTCGGTCAGGATGGGAGAGAGCCGCCCGCTGACAGTGCTGGCGTTGGAGCTGGTGCGGGGGCGGAACGTGCTCCAGCTGTCGAAGTCGTCGTTGCTGTGCGAGCCGGGGCTCGCCGGCCACTTGGGGAACTGCGACGCGGGGCCGTCCCCAGCGGCCTCCGGGCCAGCCTGCAGCGACGCTTTCTTCTTGGCGGCCCGGCCCCGGCTCTTGGCGAACTTGCTGTTGTTGTCCATGGAGGCAGCCCTCCTCCTGGGCGACTTCCCGCTCTTGCCGCCCTCCGGGTTGAGCATCCACCAGGAGCTCTTCCCAGTCCCCTCGTTCTGCACACGGATGAACTTGCTGTGCAGGGACAGGTTGTGGCGAATCGAATTCTGAAAAGCAAAGCACCGCGTTAGGAAGGCACAAAACCTCGCTGCTCCTCACAGCTCTGGGGCTCACGGGAGGCAAGCGCTGCACCCCGAGACCCGAGAACTCCAGCCTGCTCAGGGGAAGCTGCGTCCACGGAGGGCAAAATTAGGCAAGCATGCTATGAAGGCTGTGTTTACACAGCTTTAACCTACAGAACGTTTTACAGGGAAACGACAGTAACTGATTTTAAAGCCCTCCTAGAGTTTACTTAGCACTGCATCTCAGTGTTACCCCCAAACCACTGCCAGCTTTCTTCAGATCACACATCTCAGAGCGAGAAGATGCGTATTACTGGGCCCGAGTGACTACAGAAAAGAAAGGAACGAAGCAGAATACATTCCCAGTTAAAAATCAGTCAGACCTAGATTGAGCCTTTTTTAAAAAGGGTTTAGAAAGTTGCTTTGCCAGAGAATAACTTTTTAAATTCAAGTAGACCCCTCCCTCCCAAGAGCTAGCATCTACTCGCACCACGGGTGGCGAGGTAACGGGGAACGGCGTGTGTGAGGCTGCGCCTCCGCGTCGGCCTTGGGGCTTGCCGTGCACACCCGGGCACAGCCATCACCGGGCCCGGCTCAGGCGCCTCACGCCTCCGCAGCCTCAGTCAGAGAAGTAACAGAAGCGAACGCGCAGAACGCTGGGCAGCGAGGGTCCGCGTGGGCCCGCGGAAGCCGTCGCCGAGTAGGTGGTGCCGGACGCCAATCCCAGGGCACAGGAGCTGTTTTCCGCCTTCTAAACTTGGAGATATCACAAACCTGCAACTGCCAAACACGGGAGGGGGCCGGAGACAGCCTTGCAGCTTCAGTAGAAACCTGGGGCCGGGGGGGGGGACGGTGCGAACCCAACCGACTCGCCACCTGAGCACATGGCTGGCTCCAGCGCCCGTGCGGAGCAGGAAAGCCAGGGGCGCCCGAGCACCTCAAACGCGCTGGCTGGGAGCCCAGCCCCTGGGACCCCGGCCCCTCGCCCAGCCACAAAAGGCTCTGCGTGGACTTGTGGCCACCCAGGAGGCCTGTCCTCAGCGTGCTCCTCCGCGCCGAGCCAGCGCCTCTGCCCACGAGCCATGCGCCAAGCAAGGGGGCTGAGAAGAGCGCGCAGGAAACGCCTCACTCTCGGGAAAGAGGTGCAGAAGCCACAGGGAGAAACCACATTTCAAAACCCCCAGACCCACAAACCACGTTCTGCCAAAGGCTGCGACGCACGAGCTCTGCGGCAGCCCCGGTGCCTGCGCCGGGCCAGAGCCGCCCCAGGCAGCAGCGTCCGCGCCGCAGGCCAGTCTCTCCTCTTTGCTCCTAGGGACCAGCCCGCGCTGAAGTCGCAAAGCTCACAGCCCCGCCTGCCGGCTCTCCTACGGGAAGGCTGCACACACGCGTGCACACGTGTGCTCCACAGTGCTCGCACTAACACGTGCACACGCTTCGCACAGGCATGGTTCACGCAGCCCTAACCCCCCGTCGGGAACGGGCCTGTCCCGGGACGTGTCTGAGCAGAGCCGGCAGCACGTCCACGCGCCGAGCGCCTGGGCGCTGACACCACCGTCCTCCGACACAGCACACGGGATGCTCCGAGAGCTCCGGGGACAGGCGGCAGCCGCTGTGTGCCCCGCTTACTGGCGGCGAGGGGGAGGGCAGCTCTCGCTCCGCAGGGGCTGGACAGAGCAGCTCTGCAGCCCACCTGGCTCCATCAGCCCCCGGTACCCGCCACCGCAGCAGAGTTTGGGGAGACTAACTCGGCGGGACGCACAGCAACCTGCCACTTACCAAAACACCGCACTGCACGCCTTTGTGAAAGGACATTCCAGGTCACTCCAAGTAACAGAGCTGCCTCTTCAACTTTGCCAACAATTAATTTTTTTTTTTCCAAACAGGAAAAGGTTTGCTGTGCAGGGCTCGATACATAAATTCCTGTTTATCACGCAGCTAGCGGACACTGAAGCAGCAATGGTTTCCCACCTAGGGGTGGCTGGGGAGGTGCTGAAGAGGCAAAGCTCACAAAAACAACACGTGTCGCTCTCAGCCACGTTGTGTGTACAACTCTCCGCCAGACACGGACAAGGCCTGGAGGGTGCAGCCTCACCCCGGAGCTGCGCGGCGGCCAGGGCAGCACCATGCGTCACGTGCCAGACCCGCGCCAAGGGCAAGCCACGGTTTCCTCGCGGCGGCGCAGGCCGGCTGCTGAGGCCGAGCTTGCAGGCCACTCGCGGCCTCCACAGCACCTGCCCCTCTGCCGCCCGCAGCCCGTTTCTCGGGAGGCCTCGTGCTGCAGCACGCTCCCGCATGGGCAGGGCCGCCTGCCTGCCCACCCGCGCTGCCGGCCGCTGGGGCGCACGCAGTCTGCAGAGGCCGTAAAGCCCCTAACGCGGCACACGCGCAGTCTCCAACTGACACCCGTTGACGGGCGCTGCAGGGAAGGCCGTGCCATAGACATCCCTCATCCGTGCACTTGCGTGCCAACCCCCGCCGTGGGCACCTACGGGCTTCGTCAGAGACACCCGGCCTGCCCAGGCAGTTCAGCATCTGCCTGGGGACCAAGCCCTCGCCAGCACAGCCGGGCTTCTGCCTCCAACAGCCCCGAACCCCACAACTTTCTGTCTCAATTCAATCATCTCTTCCTTCTGGAAGCATTTCATGATACCCCCTTCCCACCCTTCAAGTCTGTAGATAGTACACCGAATTTAATGCAATTTACGATTCTATTTCGTGCCTGCCTCAGTGAATATTAACTGATGCTCTGTCATTACTATTATAACTACATTCATAAAATAACACGTGTTTCAGAAACTCATCTTGGTCATCACGCCTTGCAGTGCTCCCAGCCACACATGCTTCCGCACGTTGATTCCCGGAGCAGGGAGGGTGGGAGGCATCTTCTTTACGAGTGCCAGCGCACTGCCCGCTGCCCTCCCAAGCGTCTGGCTGCCATGGCCACCGCACGCTGCTGGGGCTGCAGGGAGCCGGCTGTGGCCAGCCTGCGGCTGGGCGGGCGGCATCAGGGCCCCGAGAGTGAGGCCACGGCCAGTGCCCCCGTGGCTGAGGCCGGCCACCTCTGAGGCCGGCCCCGGAGCCCTCCCCCTTCCCGGGAGCCTCCCCGGACACCTGCCTACGCCCTGGGCTGCCGGCGCAGGTCCCCCTGCTGTCGTCCCGTCCTCATGCTTCCGGCCAGCGAGGTCTGCCTGCCCCTTCTTCGTCCCACTGGGCCTTTCTGCTGGGCAAGGCTGAGACTGCTCTGGTTCTCGACTGACCAAATCAAAAATCAACAGAAAAAAGCAAATCCAGCGACCTGAGCCACCCACCAGGCCTTTGTCCCTGGCGTCTGCATCTTACTTGACAGTTTGCAGACTGCTTTCCATCCTGAAACAGCCCCATAGGCGGGTACTATTGGCCCCAATTTAGAATGGGAACACACTGGGGCTCAAAATGATTCATCCAACGACGGTGCGTCCTGTGCCTGCAGCCTAAGCCTAAGGTTGCATGTGTGCGTCCTGAAGGAGGAAAAACGCAGGACGGCAAATTTACCAGGCGACAGATTTACAAAAGAGGATCTGCTTTTATTCCAGTGAGTTATTCTTTGTGGCAAGAAACCAGCTGCTGAGTGAAAGTCAGGTGCCAGCCCTGCCCCAGGGAAAGCCTTTGTGAAGGGCTCGCAGCAACCCTGCGAGAGGCAGCAGGCCACCGAGTCGTGCAGAAAGAACCGCAAATGAAATGACTGCAACTCGCAACTGGACGCCAGACAAGCTAGATTTTTCCAAGGGCATTGCAACTGACTCCTGTGAACTTTGTCAATGTGCACAGCCGCCGCGCCGGCTCCCGGGTGGCCTCTGCCCCGTCCTCTGCTTCCTTATTTACATCGTTTCTTCCTGCACTTCCACAAGTGAAAACAAACTAAAGAGAAAGCAGGGATAATCTCTCCTGAACATAGAGTTCTTGTCCGAGTTGCTCATAAAGCAATTTTTTAAAAGACGCCATTTTGCTCACAAACAGAAGGAAAGTGTGACCATTCACCAACCATTCTTTCTCACAAGCATGACAGCTGACACCAGCTGCCAACAGAAGGCTCCGAAACCCGGCCGCGCCAGGCCCACCTGGGAGCCGGCCTCCAAGGCCGGTCTCGCTTGGGGGCCCTGCCTTCCAGGACACCGGCCACCCCAGCAGGTCCCCTCTGCCGTCTGCGCCGAGGACTCGGAGCTTCCCCAGCGAGCCCAGGGCTGCGGCTGGCGGACGGGCAACTGGAGGCCGTGGCGAAGGCCGTTTAACGCACCTGCTCTGCGCAGAGGATGAAGAGCAGGAGAAAGCCTGTGGATGCTCATGGAAGAAAAAGGTGAGGCCCTCGGGGCCTGGTCCTGGAAGACACATCAGGCAAGCGCCAGGACGTGCACGTCCCAGCCCGAGCACACCGACCCTCAGCTACGGATGTCCACCATGCCAGGCATGCGGTCAGCTCTGTCTCCAACTCAGGTCATTCCCAAGGAATTAAAGGCATTAGAGCAGCCTCTGCTAGAAAGATAATGCTTTGGTGTAAAACAGTACCAAAAAGACAAACCTAGGAATAATTCGGGGGCACGGTGAGGGGGCGCAAGGACCAGGCCCTGCAGCCAGGCTCGCCGCTGGGCCACACGGAGGAAGCGCCTCAAGAAGCATGGCCGTGAGCGCCGCAAAGGGTCGGCACACAGGGAGGCGGTCAGGTCGGCTGTCCCGGTAAGGAATGTAAGGGACACGAGGATGCTTTTCAGCCCTCCTGACTGGCTACAACCGGCTGTGAAGCCAGGCTATTTCCACGGCATCACAGCCGAGCTGTGCTGCTCCCCTGAGACGCTGCCTTTCCGTGGCTTCCCTGCCGCCTTTCTCGCCCCGGGGTCTCTGCCAGGCCACTCGGTGTTCGCGGCTGCTGAAGGGGACAGCCAACGGACCGCGGCTCAGCGCAACACGACGACGCGCTCCTCTCAAGCCTGAGCCACGCGTGCACATTTAGTTCAGAGAGGAAAGCCCTGGGAGCCCACAAGCTCAGAGCGTGCCGCAGGACAAATGAGTGGCACGCGGGAGGCCTTTTGAGAAACAGAGCAAAGGCAGAGGGGAGGGCGAGAGGACACCACGACGCGACCAGGACCTCGTGTTGGCCACGAGCACTGCAGACTGACGCTCCAGACCACAGGAGCAGAAAATTCACTTCCTAACATTAAAGCGTTTGTTTCTCAGAAAGTGGTGATTTAAAAGCAGCTGGAGTCTAACCCAGCGCCCAAGGAAGCCACAGCTTTGTGGCAGGACGTGGCAATGGCCTTTGCCCTCGCACTCTGCAGCTGACAGGAGCCCGAGACGACCCGGGCAGGGCCGGGGAGGAGGTCGCTTGAGCAGGTGACTTCCCACTTCCGCTCCAGGTGACAAGGCGCTCGTCCTGCGTGCAGGGCGGCTCCTGCCACAGGAATGCCTGGAGAGCGCAAGCTGTGGCGGAGCCCACGAGCCGTGGCAGAGCTCACACCCACTTCAGCCGATGTGCGCTTTAGGGACCTGGGGCTACGAAGGGCTGCCGAGCGAGCGCCTTTCTCCTGGGTTAACTTAGCTCCAGCTGCACCTACCACCGCCCCATCCTGCGCCTGGGTCTAAAGGAACCTTCTAGAAACTTCGAATCAATCAACAACACAGCACAACTCTTTTTGCTGCCTAGTGACTCTCTCCAGCACACGGGCCCCGCGGCAGGAGGATACTATGCTCATCTGTGGCCAAAGTGATTCTGTCACTTCCTAATGAAACTCTTCAGGCTGTTTCACAGGCTGCGCCGTTTTTCTGACCTGCAATCGCTCTATAAATGTACCACCATACTGCGCAATTAATACCTTATCTATCTGGTTATCAGAATGAGGCAAAACAAAAACCCAAAACAAAGCACACATTAGGCTCTATTCCCCTGATGAAAAACGTAATCAAATTAGGCACAAAATAAAGCATAACATAGGAACAATTTGATCAATTTTAAAGTTTTCTACAGTTATTGGAGGACTACAGTGAATTTTAACCTGTTTTGTAGGAATTAGTGATAAATCCATTAAACCTGCTTTTGTTAGATGTTTTATTCAAGGTATGTGCCCAAACCGTTTACAAAAGCCAATGATAAACTTAACGGATATAAATTCAGAGGCATAAGACTAAAAATTTGACAGATAAAACCTCTAGGATAATATCCCACCCATAGTATGTATTCCTTAGAATTGTTTTTTATCCTAAATATGTTTATTGTCTGGAAAATCTCTGGAGAAATTAACACATTAAATGCTTAATCTATTTATCACGAACTACTACACTTAGTAAACAGTAATAAATAAAGTACAAAGTCCAGGTTTATGTGTTTTTTTCTAACCTGGGATCTAGATATGATAATCCAGATCACAAAAAGAACGGCAAATTGTAATAAAGCATAACACTCTAAATCACACCCTATCTGCAAAATAGAGTTTTCTTGGAGACACAGAGTCTTGAAACCAGCTTTCCCATTATTCTAGCTGGAAACCCTAATGCAACAATAACTTGTGACTGCTAAGTACACGTTTTGAGGCTACTTTCCCAAAATTCTTAAGATCTGTCCCAAGTCAAATAGTTATCAAAACTCAGAGTGGATGTAGCTCAGTGGTTGAGCGCCTGCTTCCCACAAACGAGGTCCTGGGTTCAATCCCTGGGTGTCTCCTACAAACAAACAAACAAACAAAAACCTGCACTGGCTGATCCAATACTAGCAAAACCATTTGGGTCCAGGATTATGTTAAAGTAAAATTCTTCCCACACTCATTAGCAATCCGTCTGTGCAAGCAGATAGCAGTCACACTCAAAGAGGCAGCAGGTCTGCTGTGTAGCAGCCCTACTCACCACACCTTCCCCTTCAAATAAAACGGAGGAAAGACACACGGACACCCACACACTGCTGCTCCTTCCACTCACCAGGAGTCCAGGACGCTTAAGGATTCCAAGAAAAAAACACCCAACAACCGTTTCAGAAATGCTGGTCTTTACTGTTCTCTGAAAGCAATCCCGTGGCCCAGCCCACCCATCTGGACCCCGCAGCCAACGGGGCCGACAGCAGGGTGTCCCACCGGTGTCCCCCGACGCAAGCGGCTGTGCTGGGAGCAGCACTTCATCTTCGTTTGAAAGCTGAGCCCCAGGGCCGGTCTGGCCCATCTTCCAGCGGGAAGAGAAAAGGCAAGGAAAGACAGAAGATTCCAGAACGACCTGAGTGATTAACAAACCTTTCAAGGAAAATTTGCCTGTAATTTTCATGTGTGAACCCATGTCCTCTTTGGAAACTGTAGGTGGGACTTAGACACAGCCGTGAATTGAAAGTATAAGACCCTCTTTACAGATCTCCAAAGGCGAAAGCTTTAGCTGCCTTTGGTTGTTACTCCCATTTTTAGGGAGGTGCACCAGCTACACACAGCACACGTTTGTTGTTTTTGGCTGAAAAACAGAGAATTCTGTAGGTCAACACTACCTGAAATACTTGGGAGGGAAACCGGCAAAAGAAGAATGACTGGAGAATCAAATGGACCGTTTCTTAGGGTAATTCAACCAGTGGAAAATTAGAACTCGTCAACCCAGCCGATTCCTAGTGACGCAAACTCCTCTTTGGGACTCGGCCCCGAGCGGCCACCACCGTGGCGGCAGCCTGCACGGATGCCACCCTCCAGGCCGCTGCGCTCACGGGCGCCTGCTGGTCTTGTCGCTGCCCCTCGGAAGTCAGGCTGAGTGCTCCTGCCCAAGCCGCACCGTCGCCTCCCCACGAGAACCCGAGCAAGGCCGCGCCGGCGCCCCGCAGCCGCCTCAGAGCTGCGCTGCGAGGGCTGAGAACACGTTTACACGCAAGCATGGAATCCCATGAACGTTCCAGAACAAAGGCAAGGCTTCCTACCGTCTCCACCGCCACAGAGGCTTCGACAACTGAGAGGCGAGCAGCGAGCTGCCAGACACGTCCTTCAGCGCCCCCCACTTCCCTCCGAACGAAAACGGCGTCTTTGGTATGTGCTTACAGTTTCACTGTATTTACTTCAGTTTTTATTACAGAGAAAAGAACTCAAATTCTAACAACCTAGTTTGGACCGTCATGAATAGTTTAGAATTGGTTTATAATCTCTGTTAGTGGTTGAACAAAGCTTAAAATAATCATTCCAAAAGGATGAGATGTTTTACATTTCGACCATTTTAAAATTCACCTTACATTTGTTTTTTATCAAATGATTCTCGAAGACAGACACCAATATATTGGATAAGTATGTTTGTCCTCAAAGTAGCTATAATTCAAGCAGCAAACAATTTTAGAACAGAAATCTGGGAAGGGTTAGCTGCTTAATTATATATAACTTGCTCCAGAAGGACCACGCGGATAACGGGCGGGAACAGGGACGTCTAGTGTGGAAACCAGCAGCAGGGCACTCTTCTGTTTCTGCTGGGGTAGAGGGGTAGAGGGGTAGAGGGATGGGCCCAAGGAAGAAGGGTCCACAGGAGCCTGGGTCAGTCACTTATATTGGGAATACACTGAGAAGATAAACTTTTACCTTAAATTTTTATCATTGAAAAGTGTTTCAAAATTAATTTTTTAAAAACTGAGTAAACCTAACAAACTATTTTAAATCACTGACAATTTCAGAAAATATTTTATTTCTACCACATGATTCAGCCAATCCACAGCAAACAATTTAATTTTCACTCAACAAGTATTTCCAGGTATTGTGGAAACAACAAGGAAGCAAAAGGCTCTTTCTGGCCTCCAATGTCTGACTAGCGAATGAATGCTGAGGAAAACTAGATACGCTTAGAAAACCAGCAGCTCCACCTTGTCAGGCGGCAGGCACACAGAGCAAGGACGGAGAGACTACGTGGGATTCGGCGAGAAGGAAGGTAGACTTTGGGCTGCTGGGTGAAAGGAGAAGGGAAACCTTGGCATAAAGGCAAAATGTGAACCAAGATTCATGGGCAGCCGGTGTGGCCGAGAACACGTGGCTCCAAGCAGGCCGACCTGGCTCCAAATGCCCACAGTCTGCACTGCCTGAGCGGTCAGGCAGGAATCGCACTCGTGGGCCCAGGCTCCCTTACTAGCAACCATATTTATCTTATTACAGTGCTGTGAGCATTAAATGCTCAATGTGCACAAAGTGCCCAAGAAATATTAACTGTCATTATTTGTCACGAAAAACTTTTAAAGCACTAGCAAAGCCTGTCTGGGGAAGAAAGGAGAGGTGAGGGGCTGCATTTGAGTCCAGACCATGAAGACAGGGGTGGGCTTAAAAACAAGCTAGGGGTCTGCACTTCCTCCACATGCCACAGCAGGAGTGACACCGGGGCCTGGGGGAAGGCCTGTCCTCCACCCAGACGAGCTGCCAACAGTGGAGCCGAGCCCTGCACGGGGCGGTCCACGTCGAGCGTTTGTGCACCAGCCTCTGGGCAGAAGCAGAGGCCTCGGGAGATGCGTCTTTCTGGCCTGGCTGCTCTCCACCTGCAGGAGTGCGTGCACTTCCTTTCCCACCGGCTCTCCCTCTGAAAACGGTGGTTTTGTATCAAACCTGCGGCCTGAGCGACGCTTGCTTCTGTGTCTGATTCCTTCATGGTCGGCGAGGCCCGGAGACTGGGGCAGGGCCGTGTGATCTGGAAACAATCTCAACTCTCCCTTGGAGAGTAAGCCTGGAGAGCTCTCACACCTCGCCCATCACTCACAACACGTGGCTCACGAGCTGAGTCCTACACGCTGCTGCAGGAAGCCACCGTCTAGGCTCAACCATGACGTCGTTCAGGCTGTTTTCAACAGGAAACGGCGCCCACAACGCAAGCGCCCGCACGGGTAAAGCCGGAGCACGCCCTCGCTGAAGCGCTGTGGCCGTGTGGCCTGTGCTCTCCTGTAACCCCACAAACAAGCCCCCAGTGTGCACAAGGGCAAGGACTAAACCCCAGAGACTGGCTCTTCCACGGCCGGCCGAGCCGCAGGACCGTGACCCAAGAGGCATGTGCTGCGCGTCCTCAGCAGGCCACGGACTGTCACGCCTTACCTTAGTGACGTGCAACTCGCAACCATGTCTAAGAGCCATAAAGTTACTGCCAGAGAAACTTGAGCAGATGGTTCAAATAAAACCTAGGCCCAATCACATCAGGAGACAGCTGAGGGACAGCTGCTGAGAAATGCCAAGCTCTGCGCCCCAAAGCCTGCAGTCGATTTCTTAGCACCCTCTCCCAGCCATCCCCAACTGGGACATGGTCCGGCCACCCAAGCAAAAGCAGCCCAAACGCAGCATTTTGTCTGGAGTCACTCCCTCCTGGACTCTCAGCCCTGCACAAGAGCCTGTGAGCCATGCTGGGCATGGTTTGAAGCAGGGAGAACCCTCTGCTCCTAAAAAAACAGAAAGCAGAAAGAGCACCAAGGGCCAAAGTCAGTCTAAGAAGTTAGACTTGGTTCCTTGGTTTGAGATTTCAATCCAAATTAACCTACCATCCTTGCCTGTCGGAACAACTTACTTCAAGAGTAAAGGGTTCTGTTGAGAAGTTCTGCTCCTGCTGAAAGGAAGTAGGAGAACTGATCAATGAACAGCGTGGAATCTGCCCTTCCTCCCACCCAGTCAGCCTATCTAATCTAACGGTTGAATTTGAAATGGTCCTTAAGGAAACCTGCGCTGGGGTGCAGGTGGCCTCTCTCACAGAGAGTTTATCCGCGAGGGTAAACGGAGGCAGGCAGAAGCTCCCGCCAAGACACTCGGGGCACACAAGTCTCTATTCCAAACACATCTCCAGGCGCTGCCCCGTGACAGCATCCCCCAGGCTCTCCCTCCAGGTTCCCAAAGATCAGGCTTTCCTCCCGGACAAGGCAGGCACCTTCTCCAGGCAGTATTTTCCAACGTGTCCTTCAGTGTGAGGGGAGTTCACTGTTAAATTCATTTTGGGACACTCTGGCCACACAGATTTAAAGACACAATTCCTCACTGCAGGCTTTTCCAGAGAATTCCCGCTAACGCACACACATTTTGCTTTGTGGCTGGGACCGCATGCACACCCGTTCCTCTCTGAACCAGGGCCTAGCAGCACACACTTGACACTGGTCTGGTGGCAAGATGGGCCAAGAGCAGCAAGAGCTGCTTCAGGCTGGCTCTGCCCTCGTATGGGGGGGGACCTTGGACACGCTGCACATCCTCGGCGTCCACAGCTGGGGAAAATAAGGCTAAATAACGGGCACGGTGCTTCGAGACGTTAGGGCGAGGTGGGGTTGTGGCTGGAAGCCACAGAGCTGCCCCAGAGCTTCCTACCAAAGGACACGCCAGCCCTAGGGACCTCGGGGCCCGGGTCTATGGGTCTCGCTCCTACCCTGGGCCTCTAACGGATGACCCCCAGACAGAGGGTCCCTCCTCAAGCACCCCAGCCTCACACCTAACGGTAGAGACACGAGGAAGCGCTGGGGTGGGCCCACTTCATCTTCACCCCAAACCTCCCTGACTGCTTTTATGGGAGGAAGGAAAGAGAGAAGGAAGAAAGAAAGAAGATGGTTTAGGCTGACTTACTTAGAAGATGAGAGAGTGAAAACGAAAGCCTCTGGACTCTTCCTGGGCCGGAGGGATGCTCTGGCCATGACCACTGCTTCGTGAGCCAAGGCGAGGCGGACAGAGCTGCTGGGGCAGGCAGGCAAGCCTGGGGGCCGACAGCCCAGACCGGGCCTCCCCCAGAGCACAAGCGGCAGATCTGGCAGGGACCCCAGGAAAGTCTAGTGCCCGCTACAGAAATAAAGAGCAGGATTTATTACCAATTATGCGCCATCTAGATGGCCAATTACTGCTTTTACAAGAAAATCTGTTTTCTCTTGTTTTTACTGCTTTTACAAGATGGTGCCTCAGAATGATAAGTGTAATGTGGATCTTTACTTTGCAGTTTACCTGTTTATTAACGTTTTTTTCTGTTGTTATAGAAAGAGCACATGTAACTTAAATCAGAATAAAGCTGCTTTTATTTGGGGGGAAAAAAATCTATGCATATTCCTCTTTCATGCACTCATAAAATTAAAACTGAGGTCCCACTAAGTTCCAAGTCCTATATGTGATGAGTGTGAATAACCATGCACACAAATACATAATGTAAAAATATACTTATACGCAAATATTTAACTACTTGTATAACAAGTAATAGATTCAAGTTCATAAAGTATTTCCTAAGATTTTTGTTCTTCAAGGAAAAAGGATCTTTCCTCAAGCTGGAGGGGGTGGGGGGTGGAATACTTTTGTAAAAAGAATATAACGGCTTTGTTGAGAGACAAACCTGGATCCTAGACCCATACTTGGCACTTGCCAAATCTGTGGCTCTGGACGGGTTACTTAAAGTCGCTATTCTTCAATTTCCTCAGCTGCAAAATGGAGACAGTACGCTGCCCTCCCCCAAAGGTAAGCAATAAAAGGCAACGCCTCGTCCCTGGCTCCAGGCAGACCCCACCTGCCCCCCTGCACAAACGCCAAGAGAACGCAGGGCAGGTGTGTCCTCGAGCAGCGCAAACGTGGGCCCGGGAGCCAGCATCTGTAACCCGCAGCAGCGGCAGCAGCAGTGCGCCACGCTGTCCCGTGAAGGCGCAAGCCATCCGGGACGTGATCGAGCACAATTAGCTCCGAACGCTTCAGAACCAGGGGTGGCGCCAGGAAAGTGCCAGCACCGCGCACCAGCCCGTTAGCTAGGCAGCCAGGGCCTTCCTGGCTATTGCCGGGGCGCCAGCTGAGGAGAGCAAAACCAGAGCAAGACCAAGGGCTTGGGCCCTTTCCTGGAGACTTGGGCTTCTCCAAGGCACGAGGTGGGTGGGGGTGGCAGCAGTGGAAACCCCCGTCCTCTTCTGTGATACCGTTTCCTGGACAAAGCCTGAAGGAGCTACCTCAAGGCAACAGGGCAACAGAAATACCATGTCACAGCCTCACATGTGCTGCTGAAACGCACACTGTCACCTGGGAAAGACAAGCAGTGAATGCACCGAGAGCGGCCGTTGTGCAATAGCACAAATGGTGTTTAAATTAGGAAACCAGCTGCTCTTGATCAGCCATCCTTTTACCATCAACAGAGCTTTAATTAGCCCCCATCTGCTTCCTGCTTTATGCCACAAATCTTAACTTTCACCTGTTTGAACCAAACTGCAGTAACTACTTCCACAATATATAAAAACAATTAATTTTTCATGCAAATTCAATTAATTCTAAGCACACTGATGCCTATTCAAAACAGCAAAATTCGAATCTATTTTCCCATAAATTACAATATTCTACACTAAAAATCAACAGAAACTCTCTCCCACCTACATCTTCTTGCATGTTTACATTAAGAAGGTTTCAGGCTGTCTAGCTTTAGCTTCCCAACACCACTGTCAAGTATGGGGTCAGGTCAGGTCAAATAATATAAGATTGATTCAAAGAGTCAACTTGCAGAATGACAATGCTATTAAACTTTAGGTCAAGTTAGGAAACCTTAGACAGGTTTGAGGGATGTGCATGTATCAGACCAGCCATGGGGCCAGCTTTTCACAAGGGCACCCCAACTCTGGAGCCAACAGGCTGCATCCCCCCACCCCCCGAGAGGCAGAAGACGTCAGCACCAGGTGGGCCCTACTCTATCGGCCTCCATGCTGCTCTGGAATGTCTCAAGGTTTTAAGAGAAAGACACAAACTGAGGACAGCCAGCAGGAAGGGCAGAGCGAGCTGGCTCCCTCAACCTCCTGACACCTGCGGCCGGTGCAGCTGCACCGAGCGGCTTCTCAAGCCACCCTTCATGAAAGCCTGCATGGCAATCCACACTCACGCATAGGCCCTGCTCGCTGCCTCCCACCTCCTTAGTCGTGCCTGAATGAGTCACAGGCAGAGCAGGAGTTCTTGTTCTGCTACCACCTGCCCCAAAAGCCAGGTAAGTCGACTTCCTTTTCCTGGAAGGTCTGGCTGGATGAGTGGCTGCTTGTGGTGACACACACTCCAGCCCTGGGGCCGAAGATCCAGCAGGTGTGGGACGGGGCCCAGGGATCCCGTCAGCAGCACTGGGAACACCAGGCTTGCTTTGTCCAAGGTGCCTTTCAGTTTTAACCTAAGAAAATAACTCTACAGAGATTCTCACTTAACAGAAGGGTGAAGTCAAAGATTATTTCTTCCTCAGTGTCTCATATACCTGCTAACACGCAAGTTAGAGAAACACTGTTTTTGTGATACTTTTGGTCACTGACATCTAATATAAAAGTTAAATTAGTGTAACGCTACTTAATAGATGCTTAGGAAAGGATGTTTAAAACTACGATTATAAAGTTGTGGATAAAAGCCAGATAGTTCTGAAATCTATTTTTAAATCATCATTGTTTTTCAGTAAGCATCAACCTCACCTTTCAAATTCCTGGAATTTTCCTTCCCCCTTTTCCCCTTACTATTTCCTTTGAACACACACAGCCAACTTTACAATGGAGTCTTTTAAAAGACTACTGCTCCGTGGACCGACGGGCAAGTCCGAGAGCCACGGGCAGCTGCTCCCGAGGCCAGTCCGGGCGCCCACGCACACCTGCTGCAGGGGAAGCTAGCAGCTTCTTCACTGGCTCTGGGGCGGAGGTGGACTTCCCATCTGATCTGAGGAAATGCCCAGGGGACACGCTTCCTTGGGATCAGAGCTTCGGCAGACGGCTGAGTACAGGTGAGCCTGGCTCAGGTAATCTACAAGGAAGAGAATATGAAACCTCACCCAGGAACGTGAATCCGACAGTGGCAGGGCTCTCGGGTTTGAATGCAAAACCTAAATGGTAAGTGCAATGCTCTACCCTGGCTATTGTGTTACACCAGGATTTAAGAAAAAAAAATTTTGTCTTTGGGGCTATTTACCTTCAAAGCTGTTGTCATGACAGGATGGTCTTGAAAGCATGTGGAAAACCCCTCAGGCTAAAACTCTGGGAAGCCCACTGCCACACTCAATTCAAGCAGTGTTTTAAAAACTCAGGATTATAATCTGTAAATCCAAAGGAAATTGACTTAGAGGGTGGGACCAGAATTTTTGAAAATTAATAAAAGAGCACTACTTTTGGAAACTTTTGTGCTGTGTGTATGCACACGTCCACGGAGTCACACCAAAGAAGAGATTCTACCATGGGCCCAGCCGGAGGGCCACAGAAACAGGAGGACATGCTGTTCTCCTCCAAGAACGGCGTCATGGCAAAGTCCCAATGAATCGGTACAAGGCCACGCCCACGAGCTCACGCAGATACCCCAGAAGCGTCTCACCACACCCCACTGTGAGGGAAGGCTACCGTGTGGGGAGGGGGGCAGAGTCACAGCTGACGGTTTGCAGCTTGTGAGCACATTACTCATTTTCTAACTAACAGAACGAGTGTGGCACTGCCGTGTTAAAGGGCTTTTAAGCCGTTTGTCTGGAGAAGTCCCAGACAAACCCACCTTCCCTCTTGGTGGGTGCAGAGTCAGCACGGAGGAAAACCAAGCTCAGAGCACACTCACAACCGAGCAGAGGAGGGAAGAGGGCACACCGACAGCTCTCCTGGAGACAGCACTGCAATGCTTTTAAATGGAAAATCATACCACTTAGCATATTTTTCTTCGCTATCTTGTTCAGCATATTACAAAACCGCATCTAGGACTGAAATAGCAGCTTGCCTCAAGAGCAAACGACAATATTTGCACCCGAAACGTTGTCAACCAGCGGCACAGACGGGCTTCTGCACAGCAATCCTCAAACTGGGGCTCCGGGAATAACTCCACCTGCTGCACCAACTCTGAGCTGCGGAGCCCAAGGTCGGCTCTTTCTTCCTCCACCTCCTTCCCAAAGGCACGTGTACCTGCCTGGCCTCATCTGCCAGAAGAGCTCAGAGAAAGAGAGTGGAAGCAGAGCACGGTGATGGACGCCTCAGCCAGCGGGTCATCCACAGGCAGGGGCCACGGGGAGAAAGGCTAGCACCTGCCTCCGCCACGGCAGGGCCAAAGGGCATCCCGAGGCCTGGTGATGGGAGCAGACGGACGCCCACGGAGATGGCCTTCCACACAGAAGGACTAGCAGGGCAGAGCGCTGCTCTCTGGTCTGTCCACAGCAGAGGCCGTTCTGCATCCCGCGTCCAATCCCTTCTCCTGCACACAGGCAGCACCTGCTCTCGGAGCAGGCCTCTCAAGCCTGGTCACCTGAATCAGAAGATTCAGGTCACCCTCCAGGGTGACCAAATTCCTTCCCCACCTTTTCCAATGACTTAGCTAAAAAATCTAGGGAAATGATTCAAATGTCCCACAGCTGACACTAATAGAAGCTAGCAAATGTTTACATAGTCTCAAAGTCCAGGGGAAAAAAACATATATATAGGTATATATTTTAGGAGGTACTGGAGGTTGAACCCAGGATCTCGTACATGCAAAGCAGGCACTCAACCATTGAACTACACCCACTCCACAAAAAAATATATATTTTAAGCTTTGAAATACATCTTCATCTTTAAATTTGAGTTTGAATGTATAAGATTTAGGGGAGGGGTGGTCACTACAAAGAAAAGGCTGGATTTCCCCACTATCCACCTGAACCCCTCAACCCACCAAATAAGCAGAACATTGTTCCACACTGGTAGGAAGCATCGGCCTAAGCAGAGCAATCCTCAACCAAACCTTTTCCAGAGAATGTGCACGTACTGGAATCTGAGCAGCTTTCCTTGGTGGAATCCAGGTCCTCCCGAGAGTCAACATAAACAAACCATCAACAACACACAAGGGATCAGCAGTGCCAGAGCAGAGCTGGTCATCTGAGGAAGCCTCCAGAATAAGCAAATTCAGACACAGGAAGTACGTCAGGGGTCACCAGGGGCGGCTGCAGCTTAAGGGGACAGAGTTTCTGTTTGAGGTGTGGGAGTCCTGGAAATGGAGGGTGGTGATGGCAGCACAGAACTGTGCGCACGACGACCACGGAACTGTACAGTTAGAAACCGTGCAAATGGCAGGTTCTATGTCATGTTACCACAATAAAATTTTTTAAAAAATCAACAAGGATGGGGGAAGAAATGTCAAACATTTCTATCTATGCTCAAACAGTTCATGGTAACTAATCCAATTTTCATCAGTTCTAAAACACAATACTGGCATGTATTTTTACATTTTCTCTCCATTCACGGCTTTCCTCACCAACGATTATATGGGATTAAAAAAATCCCACATATAAGCACAGCCTGTATTATTTTAGAAACAACTTTCAGTTTCCTTAAAATTCAAAACTTACATATAAAAATAGTATTTAAATATCACTAAAACCAAAAATTGGTGGAAAAGAAAATATAATGTTTTGGAATCAAACCCAAGGATCCGTGTTCTAAAATATTTGGTCTTTCGTACTGTCTCAGCATTAAATTTGTAAAAAGGGAGCATGTTCTAGTTTGATTAATTAACCACTAATATAAGTCAAATAATCTGCACTGCTGCCTCCTAAATAAATCAGAATAGAGTAACAGAATCCTTTGAGTTTATACTGCTTCAGTGCAAAATTCAAGCCAGCACACTCTTCCTGCAAGAGCAGCTTCCAGGAGCCTCGCCAACCTGCTGTCCAGTCTGCAGCGGGTGGTCAAGACAGTGGCTGGGGCGGCCGGGGCGGCTGCGGGGCCCACGGACGTGACCAGAAGCAGCAGGTGCCTGAGGGACCTGGGAAGCAACGGGAGGAGCCACGTGCTGGAGACACAGGCAGCTTCAGAGGTCAAGTTCTCGGCCGCAGTGCGAGAGCCGGAAGTCCAGCAGCTGTGCACGACCCACAGCCTCTTCCCAAGTCCTCCCAGGATGGCATTATTGTACAACCCCTACAACAGATCTTGAAATGTTACCCACAGATTAAAAGGCCATCCCTTGTCACAGAATGGCTAGTCCTGCAACATGACAAAGAAAGATCCACTCAGATCAACAAGTATTTTCACAAAACAAGGAACTGATTAGACCAGTAACATCTAATAACACCTGAACCAAATGATGCAAAAACAAAACATGAATTTATACCATGTCCTAGCGTCACCAATCCTGCCCAGAGAAATCCTTTCCGTGCTGAGACCTGAGTCCCTTTTTCTGTAACGACTCCAGAGGAACGCAAAATGGCCAAATGCGGAAACCTCGCAGGAAAAGCCTGGCCGCCCAGGCCCACGGCGCAGCATGGCCAGCAGCCCCCAACTCGAGCTCGCTCTGCTGGGGACGCGACACCCTGAGGTGCCACTCCAGGTAAGAGCACGGCCGCCGGACGCCACCTGCACAGCTTGTATCTAGTTTTTAAAAAATCAAATTGTAAGACCAGGAAGACGACATTTTAAAGTAAACACTTCCCCTGGCACAGTATTTTGGGGGGTGCGGGCAGGGGAGCATAAGTGGGAGGGGAAGAGGAAGGGGAACAGGAGAACGTGACTGGAGGGGGAAGGGACATGAGCAGGAGTGGGGGGGGTACAGAACATGACTGGGAGTGGGTGTGAGGGGAAGTGGGGGGCAGGACGGGGGCGTGAGGGGGAGGGGCGTGGAGGGGGAGGGGGCAGGGGTCGGTGGGCCCGGAAGGCAGCACCCCCCGTGCAGAAGTCTGGCCGTGACGCTGCCCCTCATTCCTGCTCCACCAACCAACCGAGAAACAAAGGGGCCCTTCCTGCCAAAAAGTAGAAAACAAGGGGCTGCGGGGAGATTCCTGGGCAGTTCCGGAAAGAGCAGGCTGGTCACCCGCTGGGGGAGGCCGTGCCACAGTCTCCTGGTCGGACGGCGTCCGCCCTGCAGCCGCCCAGCACCGCAGCTGGGTGACAGGTGAGCCCGGCCTCACGCACCGCCCCGCGTCAGCCAGGCTGGGGGGCTTCGGCCGCTCGGCCCCGGCCTGGATGGCCCCGGCACCACCTGCCTGCGGCCAGGCCCAGCTCCAGGCGCCCAGGAGAAAGCCGAGGCTGAGGCCCAGGGACTTTGTAACTCCGCTGCCGCCTCGTTTCCTTTGATGACCCCCATCTTCCTGTAATGGGTGTTATATTTGATTCCAAAACTGGACGTAAAAAATCAGGAAATGGGAAGGAAGAGACGCAGCTGTTCCCAGCGCGGCGCGCGGCGTCCCCAGGCCCCACGCAGACTCCGCTCAGGACCACAGCCGGAGCTGCGCTGGGTTAAGCCACTGAGCCTGGGCAGCAGGTATCTGCCCCAGCTCGCCAAGCAGCTGGAGCACGGTTTCCTTAGGGACAGCTCCCTCCGGCAGTGCTCCCTCCGGCAGCGCTCCGCCTCTCTGACCAGCTTCGGGCTTGAAGATGTTCTGGCCCCGACGTGAGCCTACGGAATCTACGCTGGATGCTCTTTGCCGTAGTGGCACAAGATTCATGACCTCCCCCTTTCAGGGTTTTGCTCGAATGCAGTCCAGCGAGGCCAGGCTGGAACTCTGGAACCCTGGCGCTTGTCTCCAAGTCACACCTTCTAGTTTACGTGTTCGGTCAGTGCCCGTCTCCCAGGCCAGGGCCGTCGACTGTGCATGAGCAGGGGGTTGTCCGCCCCAGAATGGGGGGGCACATGCCAGATTTGGTACCTCTTCACTGCATGAAGACGGCACTGAGGGAAGCACCAAGGGAAGTCTCTGCACATGCCCGACAGGGCTGCTCTTGCAGAAGTTCACAGTGACACTAAACTCAAAATACTTTCCATCCTAGATTATGGATACTCATCGATTCAAGAGCTCCGAAAGAAACATGGCTTCTCCACACACACACTGGAGCCACAGGGCACTCGGCGGCTCAGCACTGCCTGTGCCTCCTGGCTGCCGGTACAAAGCACCACAAACGAGGGGGATCTGACGCCATGGCGTGGGCAGACCTGCGCGCCTCTTCCAGCTCCTGGCGGTGGCAGCAGCCCCTGGCGCCCCTGCCTGAGCTGCGGCCTCAGCAGCTCCCCCCGGTCCAGCCACCGTGTGAGGGCCCTACGCCAGCAAGGACCCTTTCCAAACAAGGCCACATCCTGAGGCACTGCGGGCTGGGACTTCAACACGGCGTCTGGGGGGAACACAATTGAACTCCTAACAAGTAACGTTTGAGAAATTCTACTTTAGACAAGAGGTTCCAAAGCGTCCTTTTATCGTAAGCCAAAATCATTGCAGATTTCTGAAGGTGAGCACACCACCTTCGAAAACGCTTTCTGTTTAACAAGGTCTTCTGTGAAGAGACTTTAAATTTTCAATCACCGAGAGGATACGCAGAAGAGAGTGGCACCGTCTGGTGCCGCTCAGTGTCTCTGTAACTCTTGCTCACACCTTCCCTGTGAGCTACTCGTTATTTCCTGGGGACAGCACATAGCCTCAAAAGCTATGGAGAAAACATTAGAACTTTTTGGTTTCTACTGCTCAGTAAATAAAGGAAGGCTTTCCAAGTAGCTTAAATGAAATAAAAATCTTAAGGTGTGCTGAATTCCCACAAACCGGGCCCTGTGTCCTAACCCATCCCTCTTGCACGATGTATATGTCACTCAGCCCCCTGGGTAACACAAATGCAACCCCCATCATTTAATCCTCATACTACTCTCACCTCCTACCCCAACAGCTCTCAAATTACTAAACTCCAGACGAACTAATCTGAGGACCATTAAACAAAGCCGGGATGTAGAGAAGGCGGCTCCAGCCCGCTGCGCAGCGTGCTTCGCACAGGAGACCCAGCAAGTGCTTCAGGGAGCGGCCTCAAATCTGAAAAACCAACTGGCCAGCCTGCACTTCCAAGATCCAGAATAAAGAGCGTGCTCCTCCTGGGTGGCCGGGAAAGCGGACGCCCGGCCAGCACACTCCTGGGAAACTTTCTGAGCGAGGACACAGCTGGGCCGCGGTCCTCCAGGCCGGCGCGGGGGGATGAAGACTTTGTCTTACTCTCCCTCGTCTTTCTGCAGCACTCAGCACAGCGCAGGAAGCCACTTTCAACAGCTGAAAATAATTCACGTCACACATCCTTTTATCCCCATTTCAACAATCCCCGTTCCTACTTTTCAACCCCTGGAGTGATTCTTACTGCTGAACAGTGTGGCAGGCCCTGATGTCGCGCCGCGAAGTGCTCAAGGAGCAGTGAGGAGGCCTCTCCGGGTCTCGCGGTACCAGCTACAGTGGAAAGGTGCATGGCTCAGCGCTGCTCAGCGACCCTTACAGCCAACCTAAATCCAACAAGACGTCTCAAGAGGCGGCGGCACTCTGAATGAGACTTTAAAAACTAACTCAGAGCAGTGCTCCATCTTGGGCCACCCATATACTCCAGCAAATGAGAAAACCGCTCACTTCCAGGGTCCCTGAAACCAGTTTACAATCACGCCAAAATGTTACTGTTTTCTACTTAGGTAATGTCAACAGGGTAGCAAGTCTCTCTTTTGTTAAATGTTAAGTGAGACTTTTTTTTTCAAGCTACCAGAAACTAGTAAGTGATTAAATTTCCTGAGTGAGTGACTGTGGACCAGAACACTAGTTGATGCAGGTATAAAAGTTTACAGTGATTAATACTCAACAGTACTTAGGACAGATTTGCATAGTAGTTGCCTACTTAATATATTTTGGTGAGTTCACTAACATATCTAAAAGTCAGTTCAATATAAAAGAGAATTTAAAAAGCCAGAGCAAGATAATTATGCATGCTGCAAAGAAAAAGTTATTGCCACTGTGTGTACTTCAAAAGCATTCAAAGTCAGATTTGAACTCTGGTAATAAGTAATACAAACAACTGGACATCCTAACCTATGAGCTGGTTATATTTTCACCACAGGTAAAGAAAAGAGGGAAATCGGTATTTCGCTAATTTTTCAAATGACAGTTTATTATATAAAGAATCGTCTAACTTCTGGCATTATCTACTCCAATATAATATAACAAAAATTCAGGACTTTGGATACTTCTTCTGTATTAATCAGCCAAAGGGGTGCTGATACACAGTACCAGAAACCTGCTGGCTTTTATGAAGGGTGTTTATTGGGGTTAGAAGCTTACAGTTACCAGGCCATAAAGCGTAAGTTACTCCCCTACCAAGGCCTGTTTCCACGTGTTGGAGCAAGACGGCTGCCGGCCTCTGCGAGGGCTCAGCCCTCTTCCTCCTAAGGCTCCATGGTCCCAGCTCCTTCCTTTCTCAGCTGTGGCCGGGACAAGTCTCATCTCTCTCCCAGGGCTCTTTGCTCCAGGCTGGACTGCTCTGCTCTCTCCACAAGGCCAGCTGCACACTGTCGGCAAACAGCTCGTCTCTCTTCCCGGGGCCACTCCATGTCCAATGGAACCTCCTCTTTTCTCATGGATCTGCTTCTCTGTGTGTTTACTTCCCGGGGCTCCAGCATCAAAATCCTGCCTTTGTTTTCTCTGTGGGTGTCTACCCCCAAGGGGGCGGGGACTCAACCTTCTACTGATGTGGCTGAATCAAAGTCCTAATTTTAATTTAATCAAGTGAGAGCGAAGCCTCGGAACTTAATACACTCTAATGCACCCAGAGGAGCAGACCAGTTTACAAACACAATCCAATATCTATTTTTGGAATTCCATAAACAATGCCAAAATGCCACATCTTCAATACCCCTTTTTGCTCCTTAATGTTTCAGTGGCTTGCAAGCGATGCTGAACTATTTGTTCTAACATAATTTCCATTTAGACCGTTTAAGCGGCCCTGTCACATCATTCTAAAGCCTAACGAGGGGGCAGCTGTGGCTCGGGTGGTCGGGCATCCTGCTCCCATATGGAGGGACCTGGGTTCGATCCCTGGGACCTCCCGGTAAAAATTTAAAAAAATATAGAAGATGTACAGGCCGCCAAGCCCCACAAGCAGGTGCGGCCCCCAGGCCCCGTGTGCGCCCCGCAGGCCGCACATGTGGGTGCGTCCCCCCACAGGCCCCGCGTGCGGGTGTGCCGTCACGCCCTGCGAGCCACACAGTAAGATGATGACGTAACAGGAGAGTGACACAAGGGAGAGCCAAGATGAGACGCACTGAAAAACCAGGAACTAAGGTGGCACAGGCGGTAGGATGCGGTAGGATGCTTCTCTCCCACATCAGAGGTTCCCAGGATTGAATCCCGGTGAAGACAGGATAAGGACGAGAAGATAGGGCAGGAAACGGACATGAGAATTGCCCAGCGAATGGACACAAAAACAGCAAAAACAGGGGGTAAAAATAAATAAATAATCTTTTTTTAAAAAAGGGGAAAAAAAGCCTAACAAGGCAATGGCTGACTTGACAACAACCACATTTAGTTAATTCCAAAATGACCAAAAGTTTCTAATTCTCTACATTTGAAAAGGATTTAGTGAACTCCTCCAAACAATGGAGGAAAAGGAAGATGATCTTTTAATAAAGAGGTGTTTTCTGTTTGAAGGTCCTCCAAGAGGGCTGTACAATTAGTAAGGCAACGGTAATATAAATGCAAACAAATTCAGTTTTATACCTTTGAGTTGCTGGAAATGGAAGCTCCCTCCTCTCCGAGCAGCTACTGGACTGTGAACCTAGGACCTGGCCCGACGGCGTCGCTGTTCTCTGGAGGACAAGGGGGTCGGCGGGCGGGACAAGCCGCCCCGGGGAACTGACCAGCTGGCTGGAGGGGTGGACACGGCCTAGGGGCGCCTTTGGGATTAGAATCCAGCTCCTGCACTCCTGGGCTGAGGGAGCTGAGCTCGGGGAGGGGAAGCCACAAAGCCAAGGGAGGGGGCTGCACAGACAGCCCCTCCCAGAAGGGCCAGCAGGGGAAAGGTGTGCAGCTGGGGCGCGGAGGACGCCAGGTAGCATGGACGGGTGGTGGGCCCCACTGCCAAGGGCACTTGCAGGGGAGCCCACACGTTTGGAATTCGGCCACACCAAGATTAACGCCCTCCCGAAATAAAGAACACCTACTAGCCTCCGTTTATACAAATGGATAAAACTGAGATGCTGTGATTAAGAGATTTAATGACCCACATTTTTGCTAGAAATAGGTAAAATGATCCTGCATGCTAAACAGCTGCATATGAAACTTTTTTAGGACCTAGCTCTAAAAAGTAAGATTTTATCCTCGAAGGAGGCTTTGTATAGAAGAAAAAAGCCTCCATTCAATCACCGGCACGAGTGATCTGTGCTGGGCTGGGAGTGCCACAAAAGCCAGGACTCCCCAGCCGAGTGAGCAGAGGAGTGGCTGGGGGCTCTGGGCCCAGAGTCTCGCGGGCTCCCAGGCGAAAGCACGCGTCTGAAGCTTCTAGGGAGTGGTTTGCAGCCACGAAACCGTGGCCAGCCCAGCAGGTACATGAGCACCATTTCTTTAAGCCCAATAAACAAGTATGGAAGACTCTGCTCTGGTTTAGGGGACTCAGCACGTCTCTGCCACCCGCCTGCCGTGCGACGGCACGGGCCCCGCTGCTTTCCTGGTCTCGGGAAGGCGCGCTCCCTCAAGACTGCCTTGCAGGGTCTGGGGGCCGCTCCACAGGTGGAGAATAACACTTTAAAAACTCGCGTCTGGAGCCTCAAATCCCCGCCAGATGCTCGTTACACGACCTGGGGCGAGTTACTTATGCTTTCTAAGGCTGTTTCCTCGCTACTGAGGACGACAGGCTCTGAGCGAGGTCACGTGCTTCGTCCCTGGGGCCCGCAGCTCAGCCCACCCCCCAGCTCACGCCGCACTAAGCACGGCGCCGGGCAGGCTGCTCTCAGCAGGTGACCCCCCTTTTCAAACACTGCTGACAGCCCTCGGTCTCCAGGTCCTCATCGAAGCAACGCAGCGTTCGGGAGAGACGCAAAGTCGTGCACAGGACCATGTGCTTCCCCCACCCCATCCCGTCACTCGCCTTAACCCTCTCACCCCATTCTAAGGACCTCAGAAGGAGACACCGGACAGCGGCTCAGAGAGGAAGGGAGAGGGCCTGTGCCCTCAGCCCTGTCCCCACAGGGCCTGCCTGAACCAAGCAGCTCGGCTCAAGCAGGCTGAGGAGGAACAGGCCGCCCTGTCCTGCCGGCTTAGGACTGATCGCACGGGAAGGCTCTGCCCTGCACGCCAAAGCCTGGAAGCCCGTGATCTGTAAATAACTGCACGGGATTAACATTTTAAAAACCCATAGTCCCTCCCTATAAAATACCCCAATGAACCACACAGCAGCCCCGTGAAGGACTCAGCGCAGGTGCCGCGTCATCACCTTCACAAAGCATGGAGTGAGGGGCCAGACCACGGTCGCGGCTTCAGAGCCTGCGCTCCCTTCCTCCAAGCCAGAGTCTGCCCAGTAAGAAGATGGCGGAGACATGCAGAGGTCACTGTTACCTGAGCCAGCAAGGTAAACAGCCCACGCACGCTTCTGACAGATCGTGAGCACACTCTGGTCCCACAAGCTCCACCCTCTACGTCGTCAACACGGTGAGCCAGACCAGAGCTGGAGGCTGACCCAGCTCAGACGAGGTCCCCTGCAGCAGGATGTGAGGGCATGAGACAAGGTCCCCTCAGTGAAGGGCCCCACCCTATAAAGAGCCTCCGTCCAGCTCCAAACCGGCTGGGGCCACTCACAGATCCCGACGAGCATCTTCGGTGACCCTCTCTTGCTGCCCACACCCCCTCCTCCAGGCGTGAAACTTAACGGCGCGTGTGCTGGGTGTCTCGGCAGGCGCCGCGTCCCTGCTGCCAGCTGCTCCGGCAAGCACTGCTCCAAGGACAAGCCCCTGGCCCCAAGGGCCTGGGTCTCCATTTCAAATCACAGACGGAGGTGAGCTACGGGACACAGGCGTGCTTGACCTTCCTCAAACGAGTCAAGAGCATCACACGCAGAAGGGACTGAACAGAAGAGGTCCCGGTTCAGAGACGGGACGGAGGTCCGCCCGTGGTGAGAAGGGAGCGCCACGCGGTGAGGCTGGCTCCTCGGTGGCAAAGAGCACGCGGCTGCTGTGACAAGCAGGGAAGGGCGAAGGCTCACTGGGCTATTTCTTAGCATCAGTTTTGTTAAAGGAGGAGCATTCACGAATAAGTCTGGGTTATTTCTAAATTTCTTTCCCTAAATATTCTGATTTAATTCACGATCATTTATACAGCATTATTATAAAAAAACTAATGAAATCAACGAATCTTACCTGCTAGTATAAAACAATGAAAAAATTACATAGCACCAAAACTTAAAATAGAAGAGCTAATACTTTCTTGAAAGAATTCTTTTAGGAGTATTTACAGAAATTGGTTCTCGTAGTCACGGTCTGCCCACCTTTGTGGAGGGGCTTCTATAGGCTTAAGCTGTTCATGAAGTCAGCATCGCATCTCCAAACTTGAATGTGCCCTAAGTTATTTCTGCTCAAAGTGTGGTTTGGGGCCCTGCAGCACTGGTCCCCAGAGCAGAATCTCGGGCTTCACCGCAAACGAGTCAGAATCTACATCTGACGAGATCCCCAGGTAAGTTCTGCTAAGAAAAATCTTCCTTACACCGAGTTGTGATACAACGCCCAAAATTCCATTCATGACATGTCTCCAGGAACGAGAAAACCCTGCCAGGTACTAGTTGTACGAATCAGGGCAAAGGGAAAGCAGGTTAAAAACCGTTAGTTCATAGCTTACATTTAGCAACAACCCCCCCAATAGGCGTTCAATCTAAAGACCGTTTTTCTCAAAACCAAGCACTGAAATGCCAGAAACTACCGTATTTCAGAAGCGTCATTAACTCCTTCCAGAATCTTCAAGATACTACGGTGCAAATTACCGCCTGGGCGCGCCGCGCTCAGTGAATTCGTTTGGATAGACTAAGCAGTAGCCTGGTGCTCGCGAAGGGCCGCTGCTCTCGAGAAGCAGGGCCGGCTCGATCCACACACCACCTACACGGGTTTAAAGGCAGCCCACTGAGCTGAGCCTTCAACTTTCTGTCCAAACTGGATCTCATGCCAGATTTTTATTTAGGCTTCCTAGCCATCTAAATTTTAGATGATTAACAATGGACTGACCAGCAGTGGTCCTTCCTCGAGGAAGCTACTAAAAATAAAAGTTGAAAAAAGATGTAAAGTCAGAAAACCTGATATCAGTGTTTGCACAATGATGGTGTTTGGAGACATGAGCCTGCCGTGTGTCCAGCCTGGGGATATACTTATCCCAGAGACTGTCATAAATAATCTGTAATCCCACAAATTATAATCCAATGCCCACTTCCCCATCACCAGACTATAAAACCCCCACCAAATGGCAAGGAACAAACTTGATTAAGTATTAAACTTGTTAAACTTGTCAAAGCCCAGTCTCTAGGGAACATTAAAATCCCTAAGGCAAGGCGTGTCTTTTCTCTAAATCATGATAACAGATAATATAAAAAGGAGAATTGCACTTCTGACTTTGAAGCTCATTTTTATCTGGTAAAGGTATGTTGCCAATGTTTCATATTTTACATTATGACCCTGACTGAATATCAACTATGCTGTTTTTATAAACAGCATTCAGCAGTGACTTTTAAAAGATAATACACAGAAGAAAAATGAAAACATTGCTATAAAACAATAGTAGTTGCATTTAACTGAGTACAGCTGACTTTACCTTATTTTTCAATTTTTCTTTAATGATATTTCTTAAATTATAAAATAAAAACTTAAAGCCAAATTTGTTCTCATCAAGTTCCCAAGCAAACCTGAAAAAATCAATCTGCTGAACGGCCTAACACATGTGAACATCGATTCTTCACTATAATAAAATTTTGAATTCTTACTAAAACTCTTCAGTGGTTAAATGGTCATTTTACAGACTGGCACTTTTACTTTTTCAGAGCATAAGTTTGTAAAAGATTTCTTCTTTCTTTGCTATTCTTTTGAAAAAAATAATAGAGCAATAATTAAGCACATCTTTGTACAAGCACAATTTTATCATAAATGACTTGATTTGATAATTCAAAATGAAAATATCACCAAAGGCCCTCTGTTCAGACCTATTAAGCTAAAAAAAAAAAAAAAAATCAGTTAAATACCAAAATGAAAATTATTTAGTTACAAAATAAAATATTTTGCTATAAATTATTATGAGGAATAAGGCTGTACTTAACAAATGCAAGAGATCCATATATCAGATAGAAAATAATATAACAAAATTATGAAATTAATAAGTAGTGATTTTAAAGAAAAAAAGAAACACCAATGTGTGAGTTATCTGTTTCTCAAACCCTGGGGAGTGAAAACATGAGGTAAGTGAGGCTCCAGAAGGGCGGGGGCGAGCGGCGGCAAGTGACGACCGCGCTCACACGCAGAGCTGGGAGGGCACAGTCACCGGTCAATGCCGAGAGAAGGTCCCAGCAACCGTGTCGTGTCACTACAGCAAAAAAAAAAACAAATATTCTGGTTTCTTTCTAATTTATTTTCAGCTCATCGTGACTAGAACAAATTAAATGAAGGTTAGAAACATTGTTTTAACTTACTACAAATTAACCAACCTGCACCTTAGCTGAGGGTAGCTTATTACACTAGTGTAACAGAAGGACGTGGGACAGGTGAGCCTCTGGCATGTCAAAAAAACACACAAAAATCCAGCACCTGGAGGCTGACCCAGCTCAGACGAGCTCTCCTTGGTCCACCTGAGCTCCACGCTCTGCATCGTCAACAAGGTGAACCAGAACCAGAGCCTGGAGGCTGACCCAGCTCACATCTCCTAACATCTGGAGAGATTTTCTAAAGAAATAGATATAAAAGATAAATAAAAGCCTTCAAAGGAAATCTGAAGAGCCTCTCCTTTCTTTCTCCCTAAGTTCAAAGCCTAGACCTGGCTAACCCAGCTCCCCTGATGATTACACAAGACTATGCATAATCACTGCACTTGCTCAAGTAGGAGAGAGTGAAATTCCAATTAGCAATGTAAGGAGCCATGTACCTTTAACTGCTAACACTTCTCTCTTTCCACACCAGACCACTCTCTGAGCCCCACAGCCCCCAACACACCACCTTTGGGCTAAATGCCAACCATCTTATGTTTTTTCCAGGATTTGTGCCAGAGATGTGGGTGTAGATTAGCAGCATCCTTTTTAGTTGACACGTGTAAAGGTGACCCCAAATGAAAAACAAAACCTAACAAGAAGCCACCCTCGCCAAGCGTCTCCTGCACGCCCGGTCCTGGAGCAGCGCAGGAAGCACGCGAGGCACCCCAGGCGCCGGGTCGGGGCCCCACATGCCCAGCAGGCCTTGGGCTGGTTCAGGGCACTGGCAGTAAACCTTAAGGCCTCTTTCCACTTCTCACCATGCCTGTGCCTTTTGTCTGCATTCTAGACTTCTCTCAGCACATGCTTAAGATATGCCTACATTTCATTATCAGATAATGAGGGAAACAGATGCATCCCAAATAAAGTGGGATAATGCTCTTTAGATCAGAGGCACATTTGTCCTCCAGTCCAACCCAACTCAACCCAAACCAAACCTCTAGTCAGTCCATGGATCAAAAAAAGACAAGCAAAAGTACAGAGTTTTCTCTTAAATGCTGTCTTACACATTTACTTGAAAAACGTACAGGTAACCTTGTTTGAGGTAAGGCTCTCCTCCAGTCAAGCGCCTCCGGCTGGAATGCTGCAGTGTTGCCTGACAAACACACAAATACAGAGTCACAGAGGATCCCGACTGCGGCGTCCAGAGTGGAGGGAGAATGCGCCCGACCCTGCGACCCTGCAGAGCGGCCTGACTGCCCTTAATGCTTAGTGGGCGCCATCCACCCCTCCTCTAACAGCAATGTCAGTCTCCCTGCAGCTTGAACTTAGTTTTCCTAAAAATAATTATTTTCATTTAATATTTAATTTTTATTAATAACAAAACCAAGTACAATTATTCAAACATATCTGAAAAGGCTCAACTGACTTGCAAAAAAATTCAACTCAACTATGGTGTTCTAGAAGGTGGCACAAAAAGCTGACGTGCCACATTCAACCAGGCCAGGCACCTTCTCGACAGACTCGAGAGCAGACGTTGCTCTGGTGCGCTGGCGACGCGAAGGTCAGCTGAGAGCGGCACGGCAGGTGCTGGGCTGCCGCACCCTCAAACCGAGGCGCCATCGGGGGCACAGGAGACTGAAAGACGGCTTAAAACGCAATTTTTGTTGAATGTAACACCATTAAGCCTGAATTGTTTCAACTTCTACTAAAAAAAAGACCACCCAAGAAGTATCAAAGCTTTAAATATGTAAGAACTGAATCCTACTTCTTTTAGAAAATCTGAATACTGATGCTGCACATGTGTATGCGTGTACACACGTTAGTTAACACACACACACCACTGCACAGGACTCCCAAGCATCTCACTATTGGCGTGATGCCAGGTAATTTTTTTTTTTTTTTTTTAATTCTCCCTGGCTCTGCAAATGGACTCAAACGCCTTCAGCCCAGCGTCACGCAGGCCTAGATCCCACGCAGCCAGCACCCAACAAGAAGGCAGGGACACTCACAGCCCCCTGCAGGCAGCTCCCAGGCCGCCTGACAGTCACCACAGCCTTCCTGTGCTGGGCGCTTTCGTCCTTGAGAATGCCACAGCAAGGACCCGGCTCCACGGATTCGCACGCCTTTGAAAATGCTGCTGTCGTCTCCAAAGATGGCCCTGTGCTAGGAGCGAACCACATCCCACCGCTTAGGAAAGGACCGGGGCTTCCAGGCGGAACGCCAAACTGTACTGAGGTAAAATCTCAGCCACACTCCCCCTTTCTAGCCTCCAACTGGTTCCCGTTAGACACAGGCCTCCCTAGCTCTTCAACTGCCTCAGGGATGCAGGGCCCTCTAGGGATCATTACATTTGTTTTAAGCCATGGAAACCTGAAGTCTTTGTTTCCAGAATTTAAAACCAGTACATATTTCTTAGTTTACTAGAAATCAAACAAGCAAAACTGGGTACTGAGATTCTTCACTCACTTAAAAAAAAGTGATTAAACATTAAAAATTTTGAAATTTACACTCAAAGACTTTGTAATTGTGAAGGAAGAGGCACTCCCGGGAAAGTGATTGTCCTCAGTTATGTTAAAGTTCTTCGATAGACAAAACTGATTAACTCAAATCTTCCAAAATGATTATCAAGTACATACAGATAAATCATCAACCGTACGCCATCCAGTCCTCATATTTTAGTGACCAAATCCAAAACTGGAGAATGACATCTAAAATACAGATACCAGGAAATGTCTAGAGCTGAACAGAAAAACAGATCCTAACATTCCCTGAAGAGCCCATTTTCTTCCCTCGCACAGACACGCCCCACATGCAGAGGGTCCCCTGCCCGACACTCCTACCCCACGACCCACAGGGCGCAGCCCCACGGGCTTCCCGGGGCACCACCCGTTGGTTCAGCTGCCCCCCAAGTCTGCCCTCCGCCCGGCCCAGCTCAGCCTCCACCCGCTGAACGCCGCACCTGCCCCGGGGCTCGGCGCGCGGGCGCCCGTGACTCTGGCGGCCCTGCCAGCCTCCACGCCAAGCTGCTCCCTTCCAGGACTCCTCTCCGTGGCCTCGTGGTGCTGCGACACGCGCTGGCTTCTTCAGCTGCCTGCGCGCCAAGGAAGAGGCGCTCTCTCTGGTGACCAACAGAAAGACAACCAGGGCCTGGAGGATGCCACAGATTATGCCAACAAAAACACCAAAACGGCCACTAAGCGCTGCCTTAGTATCAGCTGGGAAATACCTAAAAGCTGGTAATCTAGAAGACAGACAGGAATGGAGCAATAAAGTATCAGCAAATCTGGCAGCTCACGCCCGGTATCGGGGGGTGTGCGCCACGCAGCGAAGGCCTCGGCGAAGCTCGCCCTCCAGATGCTCGCCCAGCAGGGCGAGGCTAGCGTGAACGCTGACAACCCGGCAAACGCGCCACCACGGGGTCGTGAGGCTTCGAGCAGACCAAGCCGACGGCATCGGCCCCGCTGCCCGGGGCCCCCAGCTGAGAGGAGATGGCTTTAGGGGAAAGCGACCCACGTAGCTCCCATCGGCTCGGAAACTGCGCGTCCTGTTCTCGCTCCTTTGGGACAGGGGTCGGGGGTGGGGGGGGCACGGTGCCACCAAGGCCTCGGAAGCTGCGACCTGGGTGCCCGGCGCCGCGGCCTCGTCCCGGCTCGCCCTCCCCTCCACCTGCTCTTCCTCCCCAAGCCGCCTCTAAACCCGCGGTCCGAGGGTCCTCCAGCCCCTCCAGCGGCGGACTCGCGGCCACCCTACTCCCTGGTCTGCAGCCAGCCCCCACAAGGTACGGGCTCCCCGTCCCGACCCTTCTCCCTTCAGGCTCCCGAAGGCTCCGGGAGCCCCACCGCCTGGCCCACTCCTCTTCTGGGGGGCCTCCCACCCTCCTGACCAGACCCACCCCCTTGTGCCCTGACAGGCCTGTCCCCCCAGCAGCAGGGAAGGAAACGGGAGGAGTCACCCCCAGCATGGTGCCTGGGGCATGGCGGGGTCAGAGTGCATGACCTCCTGACCCCAGGAGCAGGCTGCAGCCCATCCTATCCGCTAAAGCGGATTCTCCTTGAAGACTCCTGTTGACTCAGGTCACCCCCTCCCTAACTTCCATTCTCCCGTCATTCCAACGGCACCTGGCAGCGCCGTGAACAAACCAACAATAAATAACGTGCTGCGTCACGCTCACCTCGATCGAGCACCCCGCGCTAAGCAAGAGGCCATCTGCGCTACGCAGCCCGACCCTCGAGGCTTGCTTTCTCCTCTCCCGTCTCTCCCTCTGCCCAGTACAGCCACTTACTTGCTGCCTCTGCCTGTGCTTTTCCCAGAGTCTTACGCCCCCCGATACACGGTCACAGAAAGACGGAACTCGGGGTGCCCACAAACGAAACCTGCATTCGAGACGGGATCAAACCTCAATCCTCGTGGTAGGAGGACCCTGCAGGCTGGCTCGCCATCTTGTCTTACAGACGAAGGTGCAGAGGCCCAGGGCTGAGAAAAACCGAGGTCAGGCATGCAGCGGGCCCCAATCTGGGAGCCAGGACTCTTCCCACTTGCCTTGCCCCTCACTTCCTGGGAGGTGCTCAGCGTGGCCGACATCCACAGGAAAAACCCGAACCGCCGGTTCTTAGGGCCAGGCAGCCCCAGAGGACCTCATCACCAGATGCTGTCCTCAGCTGCTAGTGTTCTTAGCACTCGTGGTAGGTGCGGCAGCGGATCCCAATTCCTCACTCCCCTGTCGCCATATTCCCGTGGCCTTGCTGGATGAGGTATGCTTTCCCACACCTTGACTTTGAGCTTGGCCTCCTGACGTCCTCTGGATAACAGGATGCTGGCAGACCGGACGCCAGCAGCTTGCAAGGGCTTGTGCCTGAGGCCACCATCTCACATGCCCGGCATCACCATGAGAAGCACCCCCTCCCAGCCTGGGCTTCAAAGGGAGACAAATGTCAGCAAGAAGCAAATGCTTACCATTTTATGCCACTGAGATTTTGCGGTTGTTATGCAGCAAGAGCTGACTGATACAACTTACGCCCCCAGCATAAAAATGCATATTTCAGGGCATCTGTCATTGCTGTAACCCCCCAGAGTATGACTTTACTATTAAACAAAGTAGTAATCATCTTATTCTTTTTTATTTACATTTCATTAATTTCTCTGAACCATCTTTCATTCCAATTCTCTTCAAAACAGAGTATGTCTCCAAATTTAAATGTCATCTCCAAATGTTTTACTGATTGTTGAGGTAGGTCTTACATAAGAGGATGGTAGAGAAAAATGTATCCTTGCAGTTTACCCTCATGAAGTGCCTCTCTCTCCCTTTAAAAAACTAAGATTTGTCACAATCACTTAAGTTGTTAAAGATAATTTTCAGCTCACATGATGGAACCTCAAAGACAGGTGAGAAGGGAGAAGATGCATCTTTCACTGCAAATTAAAGATTTTTAAAAGGCTGCATAAAAACCCTCAGCTGGCATAAATATTAAAAACACACTGAATTTTAATATTTTATGGGCTTCTAATCCAGAATAACATTAAATAACTACACTTAATATAAATTTAAGATAAATGTCCTTCGATTTTGATATTTTCTTATTCTAGGACACAGCTCAATGTTGTTAAAACTATTCAAATTTAACTAATTACCATTTGTAATTTCTGGAGCTCAGGAGACTTGAAATAAAAAATCATGTTTACATGACAAAACACATTTGCAACAAAGTCATTTGGAGGGCAGAATGAAACATTGGGAACCTACTGCTTATTTTTCCTTTTGCTTTCCATGATGAGATTAACTTGTTTCCTTTCTTTATTCTTCTCCTTTCTGACTTTTAAAATGAGGAAAACAAACTTCCTTGGCAAGGAAGTAATCCTACATTATACAAATCCATACTCACAGCACTTTATGTCTGCGTATGCAGAATTATGCATGGGAGCCTGTGCATATGACTCCACTTGCCCAACACCACAGAAAATACAGGTCTGAGGGAATCTGTTTTGATCCCAAAGGAGTGGGTGATTTTCTCAGGAAAATAAAAGCTAATTCTTCCATTCCGGGCTGTAGATTTTTAATTAGAATTTTACCTGGACAACAGGGTTAAACATCCCTCCTGGTTTTGAATCAAAACCAGTGGAATGGCACTGCCTTCAAGGAAGACTGGGTTTGCGTATATTCAAACCAATGTCCAAAGAAATTGTGGCGGTTTGAGACGGCACGTACCTCAGAAAATCATGTTCATAAATCCGGTCCATTCCTGTGGGTATGAACCTACTGTGGCTGGGACCTTTGGATTAGGTGACTTATGGCCCAGGATGGGTCTTAATCTTCTTACTTCCAATCTCCAATCTCATAAGAGAATGGAATTCAGATGAACGGAGAAAGCCACGGAAGCAGGAAGCAGGAAGCTGAAAGCCACAAAACCTGGAGGAGAAGGGAAAGCCCAGCAGATGCCGCCTTGTGCCTTGCCACTGACACAGGAGCCCAGGATCGCCGGCAGCCTGTCTTCGTCTTCGGGTAGACAGTACAGCCTTGGAAACTGTAAGCTTCTAAGCTAATAACCCCCCACTGTAAAAGCCAACCCACTTCCAGTATATTGTTTTCAGCAGCCTAGCCGACTAAAAGAGAAATTCTCAGAAAGAAACAAAATCGCTCTGGGCCAGGAGTTCTCAGCCAGGAGTCCGTGGACCTCATTCAGGAGGACAGTGACCTTGGAGAGGAAAACACACCCATTTCTCCTTTCACTGACCTCCCGCCGAGACGCGGCGTTTCTTCTGATTACGAAAGCAGACACCACAGCAGGCGGCACCAGCAAAGGCGACTTCGACACCCACAGGAAGTCACTGTCGAAATCCAAAAACCTGCTCACTCCTCGGCGGCAACCTGCCGCTGAGGACTGTTCTTCAAGGTACTGATAAAGCAGCACATCTAGTGCCCGTGACACGCCGACAAGTGCAGCTCGACGCCGCTGCTTGCCCTGCGATCGCCTCGCTTGCACACGGCTCCATCACACGGCCTCTCCCACCGCGGCCCCGGCCGGTGAGCCAGGCACAGCCGGAGGCCTTTGGGGGGAGGAAGATGGGTGTGCTGGGGGAAGGGGGAGAAAGGCTACAACCTATTTCTATATCTATCTATCTTTAGGTAACAGTGAAATTAAAAAACGGTAATTATGATGAGGCATCTGTCTATTTGGCACCATCTAAAACCGGCAATAATTGTACAACAAGGGGGTGCTTAGTGTGTGAGGTTTAGCACGTTGTGCCAGAAAACCCAAAGCATCTGAGCTGTAAAACACAGTAATAAAATAAGTAGGTAATGCCAGGCCCAGCATCCCAGGTCCTGCCCTAACCTGTTCCTTATGATTATGATTTCAAACATCCCAGTGTCAGCAGGTTCACTGTGAGTCAGAGCTGAAATAATAAATGGCTTATTTTCCATCCTGATGGAGGAAATACATCATGGCTCATTGTGGCTCACTTAACTGAGGCTGTTTTTACAGGAAAATATAAAAATAACTAAGTCATTCTGCCTTACCTTTTTTTTTTTTTAATTAACAAAGCTCTATACTACAATCAATTTTAAAAAGAAAAGGCATGTTTTCAATATAGGCTATAAAAACAATACCTCATAAACATCTAGAGGGAAATATAATATAAACACACAGGAAGAAAATTAAGTTTATGGCCAAAAAATAACCTTGGTTTCCCAAGATAACCAATTAAATACATTCACTTCATCAAGATAAACAAAGAGTTGCTTATTTACCTTGTCAGCCACAGGGCCATCCTGTTAAAGATGACCAAAACCTTTCCCCACCATTTAAGGTTGCCCAGATTCTATAAAGCCGTACTTACGTCCACACAGACATACACATACATCTAGAGCCCAATCCCCACCTCTCAACTAAACGTCAGGGAAGAAGTCAAATCTCACCAAAAAGGAGTGCCTGTGTGATACCGTATGCCGCATACGGACTGGGAAAGCAGGTGTGAGGGCGAAGCCGCTCTGCACGTACTCCAGGAGCAAGGGCCTTGCCCTGCGCTGTTATTCAGACATGCTCCACGAGATCGGCTCTGCTCTGGGTCATGGCGACACCACCTCAGAACACAGCCTTATCTGTTAATCCAAAACTGTGCAGAGAAGGTTCAGCGCGTTACAAATCAAACAAAATAAGACAGCGTCATTGCAGCCAGTATTAGGTGCATATAGTGTGTATTTCAGGATGTGGCCAAGAAATTTAGAGTTACATAAGGTGCTCAGTGTGCAATAGATTTTGGAAGACAAAAGAATCCCACGGCAAATGCAGATCTGTTAGGCCACCACTCGGAATCATGGAATCATCCCATTCTCCTTCGAAGGGTGCTGAGAGGGTGGGAAACCTGCCACTCTCCACCCCTCCTCAGCAGACACTTCTTGTGGCCCTGACCGTGAGTGGGGGCAGCGGGGGAAACACACGGCCACAGAGGCTGGGCCGTGCTCGTGTGGGAGCGAGCACGGAAAGGCAGACCCTCCGCACAAGCCCATCGGAGTGCTCAGGGCCAGAGGCTGCGCTCTCCCTGCCCCTTTGCAGGCATTACCAAAGGCTCTTAGAGGCCCACCAACCAGCACAGTGTTCCAGAAAGCCTAAATGCACGCCACAGACCTAAGAGAACACGACGATGATGAGAACAAAAGCGTGCAGGGTTACAGGGTCTCCAAGGATCTGAGAGATTACGTTTCAGGATGATTCGTCAGGTTTTCAACCTTAAAGAAGAAAACAGAAGGGATTCTTACATACAAATACACACACGGAAGGAGATTTCTTCCAAAAAGAAAGTTGGCCCTACAACTTCTGTGCCCAAGGGATTTAAAGTCCCAGCACAACATTTCTTGGCTGTTATTTTTAAGTCAATGCCATTACTACTGTGTCAACTGATGTACAACTCAAATGACAACTTTTAAAGGAGTAATGACCCTCAAGCTCTGCTCTCCCCTTCCCCACACTCCTTTCATCAGCAAGACAGAGACATGGTTGAGGAGGAGAGCACTGTAAGAACTACACTTTCGTCAGCCACAATTTTAAGAAACTTCCCAGGTGATCCCAAGTATTTGAACCTTGAGGTCTTGGTAAAAAGAACACCTGATGCAAGTAAACCCTTATTTTTCCATCAGGATCATCACGAGGTCACCAGAACACAGCAAAGAGAAACGAGTCCCTTGGGGAGGGGGTGGGGGGTGTGCTGGGGGAGGGGCCTGTGTGGGAAGGGCTAGAGAGAGTGGAAAAGGCAGGGGACTGGCATGTGGTCTGCAACAGGCCTCCGCCCTCTGATTCTCCAGCCCATCCCCAATCTAAATCAATTTTTATTTTCACTTTGGCATTAAAAAAAAAAACATCGCTACACACAGAGGGCCTTAATCACATCAAAGCCGCAGCTCCCGCCAGCAGGCTGCATGTCACTACAGTGCTCCCTGGTTCAAGGCCCCAAGCCGTGCGAGGCACCAGGCCACGGCACTACAAATCTGAATTTCCTGGCTCTCACTCGGCTGAGCCTGGCGGCATCTACACTTACAGCAGGTCCCCAAAAAGGAAGCATGCACGGCGCACATCGGGGGACCTCGCAACCGTGAACCTGGGCTGCCCCAGCCCCACCTGCTCAGTGGTGCCTTCCACTGGGCTCCACAGCCAGGACTGCCGGGGGCTGCTCCCAGGCTCCCTAAGAGCCTAGGAAGAGCTTTAGCAGTCAGGATCGCTCTCTAAACCGAGAGCATCTTTCAGGAGGAAAAGCGAGAGGGAGAAAAAAAGTAGCACATCTGGCTACTGGCAGTTCCTTTTCTCTACCATGCAACATAACGGTTCCCAGAGGTATTTTCCAGCAGTTCCAGTTCCTGATTTCAGTGGCCACACTGTCTCAGGAATAAGAACAAAATTCAACCCAAACACAAATGTTGGAAAAGTCCCAGGGAACTAACCTGAGCCGGCCATGCCAGGAGGTTTCTACAAGGCAGCCCACGACCCAGCCTGGCTCCCACTGCTCCCTTCTCCTCCAGCAGCTGGAAACTCTGAGGCCAGACAGTTTAACCACCAGGACGTACTGACGATGAGCCTTTCAAGAGGCAAGAGCACTGCTGGGAGGACAATCCTCCATTTCAAACATGATCCTTCAGAGAATTTCAGTTCATCTGGAACTGCCACCCGAAAAGGCGGTCACTACAGTTTTCACAGCCTTGGAAGTAAGAGTCCGTCATCTCATTTTGCAAATAGGAAAACTAAGGAACAGGGAGGACAAACCTCTATTTAAGGGTTTGGATGCTGAGAATTATACTGTTCTTTGCTGCTGTAGTTAGTGGAATACACAGAGGAAAAGGAGAAAGCCAGGGAGAGCCATGCCTTCCCTTACCTGGTGGCCAGGGAGAGCCA
>JAKSZT010054335.1:9053521-9082737 GCA_026826555.1 Tolypeutes matacus | reverse complement strand
TACCTGGTGGCCAGGGAGAGCCATGCCTTCCCTTACCTGGTGGCCAGAGAGAGCCATGCCTTCTCCCACCTGGTGGCCAGAGAGAGCCATGCCTTCCCTTACCTCGTGGCCAGCAGTCCAGCAACTTCAGCCATGCAGAATACATTCTGATTATTCGACAAGCATGAACCAGAAAGCTGGGGCAGAAAGAAAATAATCAAGCAGATGCTTCCCTACAGTGCACAGAGCCTGTTTAGAGCCTCTGGCTTTCAACTTTGCACCAAGGAAAGCCGGTTATTTAACAAGCTCCTTATGCAGCTTCTTCCTAAAGGCGCCTGCTGGGGTCTGCTGGCTGCCGAAAGCACTGTACCAGAAATGGGCTTTCATAACAGGACTTCACTGCCTCACAGCACTGAGGCCGGGAAAATGTCCAGACCAAGATGGCATCACGGCCTCTTCCTCAAGACTGGCTGCCAGCAATCCTGGGCTCCTATCACGTGGCGCGTCTGTGGCCTCTCCCTTCTCCAGGTTTCATTGCTTGGCTTCTTGCTTCCATGGCTCACCCCGCCCCCCACCCCGTTTATAAAGGACTCCAGAAAGAGGGCTAAGACCCACCCTGGGCCCCGCCCCAACTGAGCCTTCGTGAAAACTAGCCTTGATTAAAAGGTTCACATCCACAGGAATGCATTAGCTTTAGGAACATGATTTTTCCCGGGTCCAGATCGTCACACCATCACAGAGCGCCACACTCAGACGCGAGGGGTTCGGCAGCTCCAGAAGGCTTTACGGCACCAGCGGCAGGGGAAGGGGGCGAGCCCAGGAAGGCAGGAAAGCACGGAATCAACTACAGGAGCTCAACAAACTTGCTGAGTGCCTACAACGTCCTCTGCTCAAATGAAAGGGCAAAACAGGCAAAAAACACTTGGCCTCAGGAGCTTTTGCTCTGGTAGGGGGCACACAAGAAGGCCGTAGGTCAGAGGGCAGCAGATGCCGTGAAGATAAATACAGCCAAGGGGGGAAGCTGGCACATGCTGGGGTTGCTATTATCAGCAGAGTAGACAGGGATGGTGAAAAGGCGCCATCCAAGCAATGGGAGTGCTCCAGGCAGAAGCAGCAGACCAGGGAGCAACGAGGCAGGAGGCTGGAATCAGCAGAGCAGAGAGGCACAGAGGCCCCAGAGAGGTTAGGGCCACGGAGCGAGCGGCTGCCCTGAGCCTCAGACCCACAGCTGAAGCCGGAGAAAGCGGCCTGGAGGAAAGGCAGAGACCAGGCACTGGGCGCCAAGTGGAAGGGGCCAGGATCCGAAAAGCAGCCCACCTTTGGCAGTTCTCCCAGCTTTTGTGTTCTGGTTCAACTATTTCTTGTGCTCCTGTTTTATGGCTAAAATTGTCCTCAATGCTATTTCTTAATAGCATGATTTCAATGGTGTAATTTCCAGGGATAATCTCTGGAGAGGTATGAGTTTGGAAATTCAATGAGTTAATGCAGAGAGCAGAGAAAATGGGGGTCACTCTAAAACTATTTTCTATTTAATATTTATATCCAGATACACTCTCATATTCGTCAAATAAAGTTATATTGTCTGGATTTCAAATAACATATTTATCATACTGGCTTTACATTTATTAAAAGTGTTTCTTACACAATACATCGCTTATAGACAAAGAGTAAAGTATCATATTAAGTTCATAACTGACAGTGAGACTATTGCTAATATGTTATAAATTCATTTGAGTCTGGAGGTTTACTTCTGATTTGTCCATGTGTATAGCATTCAACTAATTTCTTCACAAGTCCTTTATTTTTATTAACCAAATTTTGTGAAGATTTGTTTGATCTTTTTTAATTTCATTGTTAATTCTATGTAAAATATAAAAAAACAAAATCCAACCCTTCTGACATCTCCGTGTACATTAGGGAGCTCTGGATGACTGAAAGGTATAATATTCAAAAATACTCTCTGATTCTTTGAAGTATGACTACTCTGTATATTAAATTTCCCTTTCCATTTAAGTTAACTTATTTAATATGGGGAGGGGGGGGGAGACTGAAGAATGGGAGGGAAAAGGAAGTTTTGTTTCTATGCTTAGGACAAAGACGATGATCAGTGAAGGTGGGGAGAGAGGAAGGCACAATAAAATTAAGATCTAAAGTACAAGCAAGGAATGAAAAGAATAAATTGGCACTACCTGATGGTCTAGACTGGGCGAGGGGATGGGGTGGATGGAGAAAATCGCAAGGAATCAGATAAGGTTAAAACGCAAATAATTAGCAATGGTCTATTCTTAGAGGAAATACTAGACACATCCCAAGTTTTGGTGGTGGTTTTTCCAAGTAAAATCCCTTCTGCTCTTGAACCCCTGCAAACATACACAGACCCAACCCTACCCTGCTGAATCCAAGCCACTTTAAATTAACATAAATGTAAAGACATTTTTAAATACTAGACAAACAATATTCATCTCCGTATGCAACCCAAATGGGGCGGTGGGAAGAGAACAGACAGTTCAGAGAGCAATCAATCCCTGAAGAACTCAGGAACAAGAAGGGCGAGATGTTACCGAGAGAGGGGCGAGACGTCGGATCAGGGCTCAGGATTTCTGGGAGAAAAGGAGAGGAGCAGATAACTTGTCCCGAGCAACCAAGGGCCAGGCAGAGAATTCAGCTGCATCCAACAAGGACCACATTACACAAGCCTCAATGACCCAGCACTACTTCTTTTAAACTTTAGCTGGGCGCTAAAACAAGAGAATAAAGTCCTCAGCAAAATACTAACAAACCAAACGAACAGCACATTAAAAGAACTGCACGCCACGATCAAGGGGGAGTTATCCCAGATATGCAACAGTGGTTCAACACAAGAAAGTCAGTTAATACAATAAATCACATTAACAGAATGAAGGGACAAAAACACGAGATCTTGAATAGAATAGAAATGTCTATTCAAGTCTTTGGTTCATTTTTAATTGGATTGTCTGTCTTTCTGTGATTGAGTTGAAGGATTTTTTTATATACTCTGGATGTTAAACCGTTATTGGATATGTGGTTCCCAAATTTTTTCTCCCATTCTGTAGGTCTTTTCACTTTCTCAATAAAATCCTTTGAGGTATAAAAGTTTATTTTGATAAGGTCCCATTTATCTATTTTTTTTCTTGTTGCTTGTGTTTTAGGGTGTAAAGTCTAAGAAACCACTGCCTAATATGAAATCCTGAAAATGCTTTCCTACATATTCTTCTAGGAGTTTTATAGTTCTAGCTCTTAGATTTAGATCTCTGGTCCATTTTGAGTTGATTTTTCTGTATGGTGTGAGGTAGGAGTCCACTTCCATTCATTTTGCAAATGGACCTCCTATTTTCCCAGCACCATTTGTTAAAGAGACTATTATTTCCCATTGAGTGGTCTTTGCTCCCTTGTCAAAAATTAGTTGGCCATGGGAAGTGGGTGCAGCTCAGTGGTTGAGCACCTGCTTCCCACGTACAAGGTTCCAGGTTCAATTTCCGGTATGTCCTTAAAAAATAAAAAAAAAATTAGGTGGCCATAAATGTGAGAGTTGACTTTGAACTTGCAATTTAATTCCATTGGTCTAAATGTCTGTCTTGTGCCAGTACCATGCTTTTTTTTTTTTTTTTCCAGTGAATGCCTTTTTCCCCACCCTGCTGTTTTTGCCATCTGTGCCCCTTCACTGTGTGATCTTCTGTGACTGTTTTTTTTCTCTTTCGTCTTCTCATTTTTCTCCTCCAGGCTTCACCGGGATTCGATCCTGCGGACCTCCGGTACGGGAGAGAGGTGCTCTATCGCTTGCGCCACCTCAGTTCCCAGGTTCCGTTGCATCTCGTCTCGACTCTCCCCTGCATCTCTCTTTTCGTTGCGTCATGATCTCGCCGTGCAGGCCTGGAACGCCTTTACCAGGAGGCCCCAGGGATCAAGCCTGGCTCCTCCACTATGGCAGGTGGAAGCCCAACTGCTTGAGCCACAGCCACTTCCCTCCATGCTATCTTGATTGCTGGGGTTTTGTAAGAAGTTCCTCCCCACCCCAAGATGGCTCTCTCGTCTGTTTGCTTGTTTTTGCTCATTGTATGCGCATTGTTTTTGCTCATTGTCTGTTTTTTTCTTAAGGAGGCACCAGGAACTGAACCTGGGACACCTCCCATGTGGGAGGCAGGCACTCAACTGCTTGAGCCATATCCACTCCCCTGGAAGAAGTCTTAAGATCAAAAAGTAAGAGCCCACCAACTTTGATCTTCTTTTTCAAAATGGCTTTGGCTACTTGGGGCCCTTTACCCTTCCATATACATTTGGTGATTAGCATTTTCATTTCTGTAGAGAAGGCCATTTGAATTTTGATTGGGATTATGTTTTTGCTGAATCTAAAAATCACTTTGGGTAGAACTGACATCTTAGCAATATTTAATGGACTTCCAGGAAGATGGGGGACTAGAAAGACAGGGGACTCTCTTCTCCTCCAGAAAAATAGCTAGAGGACAGGCTGAAACAGCCTGGAAAAATATCTTCTAGGGTTTAAGATACAAGGCGAAGGCTGGAGACCACCCAGAGGAGAGAGGGACAAAGGAGGGAAATCATGATGACAGAACTGTGAGGTGAAACCAGTGGCTGATGCTGCCGGCACCTTCCCCTACACTAAAAACAGTTCAGAACTCTCAGATCCCTGGGCCTGTGACTACAGACAAAGGGAGCTCCAGGGATCTGCCACCCCAGGAAAGGGGAGAGAGAGAGGGGCACAGCCTAAGGCTGACTCAGCTTCTGACCCACAAATTTGGGCTGCTGTGTCCCAGGAGCCCTTCCAGGCCAGGTGGGACCACACAGTGGTTTGCCCTGGGAGCCAGAGAAGGACTGGAGAAATCCGACTCTTGCAACCTCCCTCTCTTCTAGGCTGGACTAATTGTTGAGGACTTCACAGGAGAGGGGAGAGAGAGCCTGGGGCTGACTCGGCTTTTGACTCCCAGGTTTGGTCTGCTGGGGGGCGGGGGGGCTGCACCATTGTTTGCCTTGGAGCCTGCAAGGGGCTAAAGATATGCAAACCTCCCAATCTCCTCCTCTACTGAGCAGGACAGATTGTTGAGGACTCAGAAGGGAGAGGGCATATTTCCTAGCCAGAAAAAGGGCGAGGGCTGCCAGAGAAGGATGGAGAACTGTCTCAGAGAAAGTTTGAATTACAAGAATCTTAGCCTCCAGGCAGGAAGCTCTATCACATCGATCTGGTCTGTGTTGCAACAAATACATTCTGACCAGGCATTGAAATGAGAGCTGCCAAAAAGCGCCATCTCCTGGCAGACCAAGGAAGTCTATGTGAGAAAATTAAAAATAAGTACGAGAGGCTTTTTCCCACCTCTACAGCTTCCCTCCCCAAGGCCTTAGGAAGCGACTCTACAACCAATTACTGGGTCCAGAGTCCAGTTGTGAGCAACCAGCAGGACAATGCTCACAATCCTTGAAGCCAAGAATCAAAGAGCTGTGGTAACTCGCAGCCTCCTACCACTAAATCCCTACAAAAGAGAAAGAAATCAAGCATCTGGGTAAACTACATCCTAATCAGATGCCTAGACATCAGCAAAAAATTACAAGGCATACTAAGAAAATAGAAGACATGGCCCAAGAAAAGGAATATACCAAAGCCCCAGGAAAGACGCAGAATTTGAGAGAAAAATCAGCAAGATGGACACAAATTTCTAAAATCAAATTGAGTTAAAAGACAATATGGTTAAAGAGATAAATGACATCAAGAAGACACTGAGCGAGCACAAAGAAGATTCTGAAATCCTGAACAGAAAAGTAACAGAGCTCGTGGGAATGAAAGACACAATAGGTAAGATTAAAAACACACTTGAGGCATACAACAGCAGACTCGAAATGATAGGAGAGAGAATAAATGATACTGAAGACAGAGCAGCTAAAATTGGAGAGAAAAGAATTGGAAAAATTGAGCAGGGGCTCAGAGAGATGAATGACAGCATGAAACGCAACAACATACGTGTCACGGGAGTCCCAGAAGGAGAAGGGAAGAGAAAAGGGGCAATAATAGATAAAAATTTCCCAACTCTCATGAAAGAAATGAACTCACATGTCCAAGAAGCACACTGTACCCCAATTAGAATAAATCCAAATAGACCTATGCCAAGACACATACTACTCAGAATGTCAAATGTCAAAGATAAAGAGAAAACTCTCAGAGCAGCAAAAGAGAAGCAAACAATCACGTACAAGGGACGTCCAGTAAAACAGCACAGATTTCTCATCAGAAACCATGAAGACAGTGGTATAATACAATTAGGAAACCGAAAGAAAGAGAAAAACTGCCAGCCGAGAATTCTTTATCTAGTAAAGCTGTCCTTCAAATATGAGGAGTATAAAATATTCACAAACAGAAACTAAGAGAGTTGCAAAAAAGAATCCACCTTTGCAGGAAATATTAAAGGAAGCCTCAGAACCTGAAAGAAAAAGACAGGAGAGAGAGGCTTGGAGGAGAGTATAGAAGAAAGAATAGCAGAAAAGATAACCAAAAGAATAAAAAGACAGACAAAAATATGATATGACATATGAAAACCAAAGAATAAAATGGTGGAAGTAGTGCGTTTACAGTAATATCATTGAATGTGAATGGATTAAACTTTCCAATAAAAAGATACAGGCTGATAGAATGGATAAGAAAATATGAGCCATTCATATGCTGATTACAAGAAACTCACCTTAGACCCAGGGATACAAACAGGCTGAAAGAGAAAGGCTGGAAAAATACTCCACGCGAATAGTAACCAGAAAAGAGCAGGGGTAGCTATACTAGTATCAGACAAAACAGACTTTAAATGCAAAAAAGTTATAAGAGATACAGAAGGCCATTATATATTAATAAAAGGGACGATCCACCAGGAAGATGTAACAGTCATAAATATCTATGCACCTAACCAGGGTGCCCCAAAATACATTAAGCAAACTTCTGGGAAAACTGAAGGGTGAAACAGACATCTCTACAATAATCGTTGGAGACTTCAACACCCCTCTCACATCATTAGATAGAACAACTAGACAGAAGATCAACAAGAAAACAGAGAACTTGAACAATATGATGAACGAGTTAGACCTAACAGACATATACAGAACACTGCATCCAAACTCAGCGGGTTATACATTCTTCTCAAGTGCCCATGGATCTTTCTCCAGGATAGACCACATGTTAGGCCACAATTCAGCTCTCAATAAATATAAAAAGACTGAAATTATACAAAGCACCTTCTCATATCATAATGGAATAAAACTGGAAATCAATAATAGACAGGAAAAAAGTAAATTCGCAAATGTGCAGAGGCTAAACAACACACTCCTAAATAATCAGTGGGTCAAAGAAGAAATTGCAAGTGAAATCAGTTAATATATTCAGACAAATGAAAACGAGGATACAACTTATCAAAACTTATGGGATACAGTGAAGGCAGTCTTGAGAGGGAAATTTATAGCCTTAAATGCCTATATTAAAAAAGAAGAAAGAACTAAGATTTAACTGAACAACTAGAGAAACTAGAAAAAGAACAGCAAACCAATCCCAAAGCAAGCAGAAAGAAAGAAATAATCATGATTAGAGCAGAAATAAATGAAATTGAGAACAAAAAAAATAGAGAAAATCAACAAAACCAAAAGCTGGTTCTTTGAGAAGATCAAAAAAATTGACAAACCCCTAGCTAGACTAACAAAGAAAAAAAGAGATAAGATGCAAATATATACAATCAGAAATGAAAAGGGGGAAGTTACAACTGATCCCACAGAAATAAAAAGAATCATACAAGGATATTATGAGAAACTGTATGCCAAGAAACTAGATAACCTAGAGACAAATAGACAAAAATTCCTAGAAATGCACAAACAACCTCCACTGACACTACAAGAAATATAAGAACTTAACAAACCAATCACATTTAAAGAGATTGACTCCATCATCAAAAATTTCCCAGCAAAGAAAAGTCAAGGACCAGATGGCTTCACAGATAAATTCTACCATGCATTTCAAAAAGAATTAACACCAATCCTGTTTAAACTCTTCCAAAAGATTTAAGAGGAGGGAAAATTACCCAACACATTTTTTTTTTTTTTTAAGATTTTATTTATTTATTCATTTATCCCCCCCCTTGCTGCTTGTGCTCGCTGGGTCAGCTGACCACGCCGTGCGGGCGGGCCTGCCCTCACCAGGAGGCCCCGGGAACCGAACCCGGAGCCTCCCATATGGTAAACGGGAGCCCTACTGATTGAGCCACAGCCGCTTCCCTACCCAACACATTTTATGAAGCTAACATCATCCTAATACCAAAGCCAGATAAAGATTCTACAAGAAAGAAAATTATAGATCAATCTCTCTAATGAACATAGATGCCAAAATTCTCAACAATACTTGCAAATCGAATCCAACAGCATGTCAAAAGACTTATATATCACGACCTAGTGGGATTTATTCCTGGTATGCAAGGCTGGTTCAACATAAGAAAATCAATCAATGTAATACACCACATTAACAAACTAAAGGAAAAAACCACATGATCATCTCAATAGATGGAGAAAAGGCATTCAACAAAATCCAGCATCCTTTTTTGATAAAAATACTTCAAAAGACAGGAAAAAAGGAAAATTCCTCAATATGATAAAAGGCATATATGAAAAACCCACAGTCAACATCATACTCAATGGGGAAAGGTTGAAAGCTTTCCCGCTAAGATCGGGAACAAGACAAGGATACCCACTGTCACTGTTATTCAACATTGTACTAGAAGTTCTAGCTAGGGCAATTAGACAAGAAAAAAAAAAAAAATTAAAGGCATCCAAATAGGAAGAGAGGAAGTAAAATTCTCACTGTTTGCAGATGACATGGTCCTGTACTTAGAAAATTCTGAAGTATCCATGACAAAGCTAATTGAGCTAATAAATGAGTTCAGCAAAGTGGCAGGATACAAGATCAACATGGAAAAATCAGTAATGTTTTTATACACTAGTACTGAATAACCTGAGGAGGAAATCAGGGGAAAAGTTCCATTTTCAATAGCAACAAAAAAACTCAAATACTTAGGAATTAATTTAACCAAATTAGTACAGGACTAGAAAACTACAAAACAATGCTAAAAGAAATTTTAAAAGACCTAAACAAATGTAAAGACATTATGTGTTTATGGATTAGAAAAATAAATATCATGAAGATGTCAATCTTACCCAAACTTATTTATAGATTCAATGCAATAACAATCAAAATCCCAACACCTTATTTTACAGAATTAGAAAAGGCAATTACCAAATTCATGTGGAAGGGAACGTGCACCCAAAGAGCCAAAAGCATTCTAAAAAAGAAAAGAAAAGTGGGAGGAATTTCACTGCCTGGCCTTGAAACATATTACAAAGTTACAGTGGTCAAAACAGCATGGTACTGGCATAAAGACAGACATATCAATCAGTGGAATAGAATTGAGAATCCAGAAATAAACCCTCATCTATACAGTCAACTGGTTTTTGACAAACCTACCAAGTCCATGCTAATGGGAAAAAAAACAGTCTCTTCAACAAATGGTGCTGGAACAAACTGGGTATCAATAACCAAAAGAGTAATAAAAATAAAAAAAAAAAAATAAAAAATAAAAAAATAACCAAAAGAATGAAAGAAGACCCCTATCTCACCCCCTATACAAGAATCAATTCAAAATGGATCAAAGATCTAAATTTAAAAGCCAGGACCATAAAACTACTAGAAGAAAATGTAGGGAAACATCTTCAAGACCTTGTAGTAGGTGGTAGTTGCTTGGACCTTACACCCAAAGCACATGCAACAAAAGAAAAAATAGATAAACGGGACCTCCTCAAAATTAAACATTTTTGCACCTCCCAGGACTTTGTCAAAAGGGTAAAAAGGCAGTCAACTCAATGGAAGAAAATATTTGGAAATCACATATCTGATAAGGGTTTAATATCCAGGATATATAAAGAGATGTTACAACTCAACAATAAAAAGACAAACGACCCAATTAAAAAATGGGCAAAAGACCTGAATAGACATTTGTCCGAATAAATACAAATGGCAAAATAACACATGAAGAAATGTTCAACATCACTCTGATTAGGGAAGTGCAATTCAAAACTACAATGAGATATCATTTCACACCTATCAGAATGGCAGCTACTAAAAAGACAGAACTACAAGTGTTGGAGAGGCTGTGGAGAGGCAGGAACACTTCTTCACTGCTGGTGGAAATGCAGGATGTACAGCCACTGTGGAGGATTGTCTGGCAGTTCCTAATTAACTTGAATATAGACTTGCCACATGACCCTGCAATACCACAACTGGGTATATACCCAGAAGAACTGAAAGCAGTGGCACGAACAGACATCTGCACACTGATGCTCACAGAGGCATTTTTAACAATTGCCAGAAGTTGGAAACAACCCAGGTGTCCATCAACAGATGAATGGATAAACAAACTGTGGTCTATTCACACGATGGAATATTATGCAGCTATAAGAAGAAATGAAGTCAGAAAGCATATGGCAACATGGATGAACCTGGAGGACATTATGTTGAGTGAAGCAAGCCAGACACAAGAGGACAAATACTGTATGATGCGTTATTAGGAACCAAATATACTGTGTATCATATTGTATGATTAAAAAAAAAAAATCATCTGTATCTAGTGCATTTAATTGGGGAAAAAACAACAACAACTACGGACTTGCTTGGGCCAAGGCAGGCGGTGACCAGGGACTCCGGGGCACTTTCCGTAATGTGTGCCTCCTGAGCTGATCATTCTTAACAGCCAGCATTTCTTAAAAACCTAGACTGCCGGGGTCAAGTGCCTCTCTACTTTGAACAAGCTGCTCTAGGTCTGTGATGATGCCTTCACCCTGAGTGGCTAAAAATAACATTTCAGTAAAAAAAGAGTCAGATACCAAGTGAGTGCTGACTGTTTTTTGAATGAATGGAATGCAAAATAAAATTTATATGGCAGAGAGAGTCACCCATTCTCAAAAAACAAAAACAAAAAACAATATTTAGTCTTCCAGTCCATGAATACACGATGTCCTTCCACTTATTTAGGTCTTCTTTGATTCCTTTCAGCAAAGTTTTGTAGTTTTCTCTGTACAAGTCTCCATTACCTCCTTGGTTAGATTTACTCCTAGATATTTGATTCTTTTAGTTGCTATTGTAAATGGAATTTTTTTCTTGATTTCTTCTTCCACCTGCTCACTATTAGTATATAGAAACACTACTGATTTTTGTATGCTGGTCTTGTATCCCATCACTTCACTGGATTCATTTATTAGCTATAGTGGCTTTTTCAAAATTGTTTGTATATAGGATCGTGTCATCTGCAAGTAGGGCAAGTTTAACTTCTTCCTTTCCAATTTGGATGCTTTTTATTTCTTTTTCTTGCCTAATTGCTCTGGCCACAACTTCTAGTACAATGTTGAATAACAGTGGTGACAGTGGATGTATTAGGGTTCTCTAGGGAAACAGAACTTCCAGGGGATATTTATAAATATTATGAGATGTTATAAAATTGTTTCATACAACTGTGGGGATGAACGCATTTCATAGGGCAGGCTGCAAGCTGGGAACTCCAATGAAGGTTTTCGATGAATTCTCCAGGAGAAGCTGGCTGGCTAAAAGTAGAGATGGAAATTTTCTCTTCTGACTGCTGAAATCATCAGTTCTCTCTTAAGGCCTTCAACTGACTGGATGAGACTTCTTTCATTGCTGAAGACACTCTCCTCAGTTGACTGTAGATGTAATGAACCACAGGTGGCAATCACCTTACTGATGATTTAAGTCCATGAAATGTCCTCACAATAACAATTAGGCAGTGCTTGCTTGACAAAACACCTGGGCACCATTACCTGACTAACTTGACACATGAGCCAAACCATCAGTGGGCATCTTTGTCTTGTTCCTGATCTTAAAGGGCAAGTTTTCAGTCTTTTACCGTTAAGTATGATGTTAGTGGTGGGTTTCACATATATTCCTAGTTCTAAGTGATTTTATCTAGGAGTGCTGTATTTTGGCAAATACCTTTTCTGCATAATTGAAATGATCTTGTGCTTTTTCCCCCTTCATTCTGTTAATGTGGTATATTACATTAATTGATTTTCTTATGTTGAACCAACCTTGCATACCTGGATAACTCCCACTTGATCACGGTGTGTAATTCTTTTAATATGCTGTTGGATTTGGCTTGCTAGTATTTTGTTGAGGATTTTTTGCATCTGCATTCATAAAAGATATTGATCTGTAGTTTTCTTTTCTTGAGTTGTCTTTATGTGGCTTTGGTATGAGGCTGATGATGGCCTACAAGAGCAAGACTGGTGTCAGTTCTTCCTGGAATATCTGATAAAATTCCCCTAGGAATCATCTGGTCCTGGGCTTTTCTTTGTTGGGAGGAAGAGTTTAAGAACTTTCAATGTACTTGTACAAACAGCGATTCAAAGTAAAATTGTCAGTGTGGACAACTACTTTTTCCTCCTCCTTCCAAGCTCCCAAACTCCCATGTTACAGGATTTCATTCTGGTGGAGGACGCAGGTAAAGCGGGGAGAAGAATAATGGCCATTTTAGTGAACATCAGAGTTACAAAACCGAGAATAGTACAATAGTGAAACCCACTAAGAGCCTTGGAGACAGGCAGACCTAGACTTGACTACAGGTTGCACCTTCATTAACTACATAATCTAGTTGAAACATCTAAGCCTTCAACAGATGAATGGATAAACAAAACGTGGCATAGCCATGCAAGGGATATTATTCAACCAAAAAAATTAGGATTTTGGCATTCTGATACGTGCTACAACATAGATGAACCCTGAAAATATTATGCTAGGTGAAATAAGCCAGACACAAAAGGATAAATACTGTATGACTCAGCAAACACTGTATGAAATAAAGCAAATTCATAGAGACAGGAAGTAGATGAGCAGGCACCACGGGATGATGGCGGGGGAGAATTGTTTAACGGGTACAGAGTTTGGGGTGATAAAAAGTTTTGGTAATGGATGGTGTTGATGGTAGCACATCACTGCAGATGTAATTAATGCCATCTGAATTATACACTATTATTAAAATGGCAAATTTTATATTATATAGATATGTTACCACAATAAAAAAGAAAAAGAGTGTGTACCTTATATGGATGTAGTAAGAATTAAAATTAGATAACTGTGCCCTTACTACCTGGCACAAAATAATTATTCAATAAAAAGTAACTATCTTGTTAAGCTTGTCTATAACTTAAGTTCAATTATTATTTCCACTGCCATTTGAGCGGTAGAAAGCAGTACAAAGGCACGCTTTAAAATCTTAAAGTGCTCTGTGGGAATGAATGTCTCCATGTTTGGTGATACTAAAAATACATTTGTTGGATCAACATTATTCTTCAGCATTACATAATATTTGCATGTAGCATTATATAAGATTTGCATAATCTCTTCTTTTTTTTTTTTTTTTTTACCGGGAGGTCCTGGGGATCAAACCCGGGTCCCTCCATATGGGAGACGGATGCCCAACCAGTTGAGCTACATCCGACCCCCCATAATCTCTTCTAATTAATGAAGGTGACATTCCCTCTTATGTACTATCAGCCTATATTCCATTAAAGATTGTCCTTCATTCTAAAAGCAAAATCTTCTGTTTCACAACTGTGGAAAGAGCTAAATGTATAGAAGGAGGGAGGAAGGCAGGGAGGGAGGGAGGCAGGGAGGCAGGGAGGGAGGGAGGCAGGGAGGCAGGGATGACCTTTGGGTGAACTGAAGGACTCTCACGAGCACACCTCAGGCATCACTGTGGGAACAGCATCTCACCTGACAAGTTTCTTTCCTTTCTGGCAAAAGGCAAATGGCTTTCCAGAGTCAAAGATATTCAAACAAAAGAAGCCAAATCTTTTGCCAACTCCACACAACTTCACTCTCTCTCTGAGCCCCAGTTTCCTCAACTATAAACAAGGCTTATTAAATAGCTATTTCCTTCAGGACTGTTGCAATGAATAAAGAAGATGCTACATGTGAAGTGGCAGGTGTTGGCTGCTCATCAATATTGCCGTTTCTAAGTGCCAGTCCTCCAAAAATTCCCTGGTTTACTTCTATTTTGCCCATTCTCCAAGAACAACTAAAGCTGTAGGGAGCTTGGAGGAAGCGTACCCTGTTAATTAAGGAAAACGCCTTCTCCAGACAGAGGAGATCCCAGTGCAGTGCTGCTTCTATTTGGATGATGAACAGGCAACTGCGTTTAACTCTGCTAAGGTAACACATTTGTAACGCCAATTCTCAGCTGAAAGAATGCCTCTTACCAAAGGCACCGAATTTGCATTTAATCGCCTTTCCTATAAGCCTCCAATGGGAATGTTTAAAAAATGATGAAATATAAGTAAAAAGGGGAGACAAGCAAATAAAACAGGAACTGGTCTTTGAAAAATAACAAATTTTATCCTGAGATGCACTGCTCCAATTATCAAAATAGGACCATAAAACATCAATCCATGGGAGGACACTTGACCAAGAAAAGCGTTTTAAAGTGACTGGGGATCATGTAGGGTATTAATTATTCCTGTTGGTTGTTATCAACAAACATTTTTTAACTGTGCTTATGTGTCTGTGTGTGTCACATGATAAGCCAAGGCAGCTCACCAAACTTGCCCACGACAAGAAGCAAAATAAGACAAGCAATAAAATCAACAATTAAACTACAATGCCTGGTTAGAATCCTGGGTTAAAATCAACAACATTAACTGGGAAGTTCAACAGAATTATTTAAAAAAAACTGGGAAACTGAGAGGAATGTGCTTGGAGGCAGTCCGAGAAAATTCTGCAGACGGCAAGCTGCATGCAGACCATCCCGCGGTGCGGACCCTGCAAAGCTGTCGTGGTCTTAGGCTGCCTGGCCAGGTTTCAGACGACAGGAGGTTCAGGTCCCACTGGGTGTGGGCCCGGTCTCGCGGCTTCACTGCCACGCGGAGGCGGGCGCTGGTAAATGAGTGCAGCCCACCCAGAGGACACGAGCCAGTGCTCGAACCACAAAGCAGCCCCCACCTCGGCAGATAATGAGCAGGGCCAAGGTGGCCCCCTCGTCTCCAGGCCAAGCGGCCCTGCCCCTGTGAACTGTCACCGACATCACAGCCTGGCAGTGCCACCAACAGAAAGCAGCACAGCCACGACTGCTGCAGAGTGAGACTAGAGAGCTTGCGGGGTTAGGCCATGAAGCCCGCACACACGCCCGTCCAGGCTCCTCCTGCCGGAGCAAATGCTTTGCTTTAGAACATCAGAAAACTGCGCCAAGTGAGAACAATACCCAGGCACTTAGAAAATTTACACCCTATTAGAACATTGTACTCTGACTAGGAAGGGTGGGGAGGCATCACGGAGCCAGAGAAAGCAATCCTCATAAACTACATGAGGTTAGCCTGGCGGGGGGGGGCAGGAATGGGGGCACTGCATATGCCTTTAATACATTTTACAGCTCAACTCGACTCAGAAATATTTTCTGGGACTTTTGCAAGTGAATGGAATTACCCACTTCCCTAATCTATTTTTTTTTTTTTTTTTTTTTGGTAAACATGCAATGGAACATGATTACAACTTTCAGCGAAATTATTTCAACAATAAAATAACTGATCAAGAGTAATGCATACAGATATGTATATTACTAAGAATATTTCAGGCAATCCTTTCAATAGGAAATTTAGCAATATCAGTTTTCAGTATTAGGATTTGTGTGTATGTTCTAAAGCTCTTTACTTTTTTAAAGCAACAAAAAATCTAGTAAGATATTGTTTTGAATGGGTAATAAGTCAATACAATTAGGAAGTACTATTTATTTTGACAGATTAAGTGGATTATTAGGAAAGACAAAACTGGTTAAAGCTTTAATACAATGGAATTACCACAAAGAACTGAAAGCAATACAAATTAATATGTTAAAGTATCTGGATTCAAGCAAGAAAAAAAGGGTGAAGAAAAGCCCTATCATGATGTAGCAGTTTGATACTGTTTATGAATTCCAAAAATAGATACTGGATTATGTTTGTAAACTGGTCTGTTCCCCTGGGAGTATTAGAGTGTATTACCAGAGGTTTTACTTTTACTTGATTAAACAATGGTTAAGGCTTTGACTGGGCCACGTCAGTAGGATGTTGAGTCCCCAGCCCCTTGGTGGGCGAGGACTCACAGAGAAAATGACAGGGCAGAGGAGAGAGTTGTTTTGACACTGGAGCCCGGGAAGTAAGTACAGAGAGAAGCAAATGCGTGAGGAAGGAGAGGAGGCTCCATTAGACATGGCAGAGGCCCCGGGAGAGACAAGCCATTCGCATGACGCTGTGCAGCTGGCCTTGTGGAGACGAGACTTATCCCAGCCTACAGCTGGTATTGGGAGGAGCTGGGACCACGGAGTCTTCAGGAGGAGAGGAAGCCTGAGCTCTCGGCAGACGTCGGCAGCCATCGCGCTCTAGCACGTGGCAACAGCCTGTGGTGTGGCGAGGGATGCTACTTACACTTTACTTCAAGCCCAGATAAATGACCTTTATAAAAGCCAACAGATCGGGAAGCGGCTGGGCTCCCCTTTACCACATGGGAGGCCCCGGGTTCAACTCCCAGGGCCTCCTGGTGCCCGCGCGGCGCAGTGAGCTGGCGCAGCGAGATGACCCAACAAAACGGAGGCAAACAGACACAGAAAAATGCAAAGCAAATGGACACTGCAAGGGGGGGATAAATAAATAAATAGATCTTTAAATAAATTAAAAAGCCAGATTTTTGGCGTTTTGCATCAGGACCCCTTTGGCCGACTAATGCACATGACTACTATGAATGTGGCATATTGATAAGTTGTTCTTTCTGACCTGAACTAATTTGACATGGTACAGATGTACTAGTAAGTACTGAATGCACCCAAAATCTCTAACTCAATGGATCCCTTTTCCACCTAAAGAAAATGAAATAAACATGGTATCACCATATGCCATTTGCAGCTTCCAATGCCAATGGGTTACTTTCCCAGCTGTTCAGTAAGAGTCCATGATTTCCAACCACTGATACTTTGGAAGGTAAGAGAGGAAAATGCATGTGGCCCAACAGAAAATTATGATGTAAAACAGAAGTTTCTATAACACTCAAATCTCCAGTAGCTTAAATTCAATTAAAAACAAAGTCTGATTTTCCACAAAGAAGGGGAGAGTGATTGTATGGCCTTGTTGTGTTATTCTACATGAGGCAGCTGCCACTTAAAATGATTTTAAGTGTAAATGAAATGAAAGCATGGCTTGTAATAGGCACGCTCTATAGGTACTAATCTTCCCACAGCGTCTTTAGACATGCTTTAGCTGTCTTCGCTTATATAAGCAAGGAAAACAGAATGATTAAAGTGGGGAAATAGTCACAGCCAACACTGTACTCAATGGGAAGAGGATAAAAGCTTTCCCTCTAAGATCAGGAACAAGACAAGATGCCCACTGTCACCACTGTTATTCAACATTAGTCTAGAAGTTCTAATTAGAGCAGTTAGACAAAGGGAAAAAAATCCAAATAGGAAAAGAGGAAGTAAAACTCTCACTATTTGCAGATGACATGATTCTATATTTTATTTTTTATCCTATATTTAGAAAATCCCAAAATATCTACAACAAAGCTATTAGAAGCTAATAAATGTGTTCAGCAAAGTGGCAGTATCAAGACCAACACACAAAAACCAGTACTGTTTCTGTACATTAGTACTGAACAATCAGAGGAAGAAAGCAGTAAAAAAAAACTCCATTTACAATAACAGCAACAAAAAGACTCAAATACCTAGGAATCTATTGAACAAAGATGCAAAGACCTGCATTCAGAAAACTAAAAAACACTGCTAAAAGACATCAAAGAAGATATAAACAAATGGAAGGATATTCCATATTCAAGGACTGGAAGACTAAATATTGTGGAAATGTCAATCCTACCCAAAGTGATTTATTATTGATTCAATGCAATACTAATCAAAATGCGAAAAGCCTCCTTTACAGAAATAGAAAATGCAATTACCAAATTTATTTGGAAGGGAAAGAATATTACCAAATTTATTTGGAAGGGAAAGAATATTTACCTGAATAGCCAAAAACATCCTAAAAAAGAAGAGCAACGTGGAGGAATTTCACTGCCTTGACCTAGAAACATATTGCAAAGCCACAGTGGTCAAAACAGCACGGTACTGTCATAAAGATAGATACACTGATCAGTGGAACAGAACTGAGAGTCCAGAAATAAACCCTCACCTCTATGGCCAAGCAGTTTTCAACAAACCTACCAAGTCCACATTACTGGGACAAAACAGTCTCTTCAACAAATGGTGCTGGGAGACCTGGATATTCATAACCAAAAGAATGACAGAGGACCCCTATCTCACTCCCTATACAAGAATCAACTCAAAATAGATCAAAGACCTAAATATAAAATGCCAGGACCATAAAATTAGAACATAACATAGGGAAAACAACTCCAAGATCTGGTGGTAGGTGGACATCTCTTAAACCTTACAACCAAAGCTCAATGAAAGAAAAAATAGATAATTAGGACCTCCTCAAAATTAAAACACTTTTATACCTCAAAGGACTCTTTCAAAAGTGTTTGAAAAGGCAGCCAACACAATGGGAGAAAATATTTGGAAACCACATAAGGGTTTAATATCCATGATCTATAAAGAGAATCTACAACTTAACAATAAAAAGAAACGACCTGATTTGCAAATGAGCAAAAGGCTTGAATAGACAGAAATACAAAGGGTGACAAAACACATGAAAAAATGTTCAACATCAGTCATGATTAGGGAAATGCAAGTCAAAACTACAATGAGCTATCATTTCACACCTATCAGAAAGGCCACTATTAAAAAGACAGAGAACTACAATTTTGAAAAGGATATGGACAGACAGGAACACTTCTTCCCTGTTGGTGGGAATGCAGGATGGTACAACCACTGTGGAGGACTGTTGGGCAATTCCCAAAGAAGTTGAATATAGACTTGCCTTGTGACCCTGCAATACCACTACTGGGTATATACCCAGAAAAACTGAGAGCAGTGACACGAACAGACATCTGCACACCGATGTTCATAGCCACATCATTCACGATTGCCAAAAGATGGAAACAACCTAGGTGTCCATCAACAGATGAATGGATAAACAAACTATAATGTACATGCAAGATAGAACATTATGCAGCTGTAAGAAGAAATAAAGTTGTAAAGCATATGACAACATGGATGAACCTGGAAGACATTATGTTGAGTGAAGCAAGCCAGATACAAAAGGACAAATACTGTATGAATGTGTTACTATGAACTAAATATACTGTGTAAACTCAGGAAATTAATAACTAGGATATAAGTCACCAGAATATAGAATGAGGGTAGAGAATGGGAAGCCAAGGTTTAACCTGTGCAGAATTGATAACAAGGTTGCTCGTAAATCTTTGAAAATGCATAGAAATAGTGACAGCACATCACAGTGTTTGTAACCAGCAGTGCTAATATATGGATATGATAGTGGTTGAAAGGTAAAGCCTATGGTCATGTGTATTCCTAGAAGGAAAGCTAAAAAATGTAACATGGGACTGTAGAGTATAGTAAAACCTCATGTGAAATAAGAATATGGGCAATATTGCATTTGTAAGACTGCTTTTCTTTGAAACTGAACAAATATAGGTTAATGATACAAGATGTTAATATCAGGCAAAAATAGAACCAAAGCAAACTATGGACAATAGTGTATAGTATTAGTATGCTAACAATCTCCCATTAAGGGCAAAAAAAATAAATAAATAAAAATAAAAGGAGGAAATATACTAAGTGAAAGAAACTAGACAAAAGGTATTACGTATGGTTTTGCTCCATCCATACAAAATATAAATACAAATAAATAAGAGAGATGGAAACAGAATAGCAGCTATGTACGGAAGGGCAAGGATAATGGGATCGAGAGGTGATTATTAAGGGGCATGGTTTTTTTTGTTTGTTTTTTGTTATTATTATCGGAGCCATGAAAATGCTCTATATTGATTGAAGTGATGAAGTGATGAATGCACACCTCTGTGGTTACGCCAAATACCAATGACTGTACACTGTGGATGGATTGTATGCTTTATGTACCAATAAAATTGATTGGAAAAAAAAGAGAATCTAAGAGGCAGCAGGAGCCCTGGATTGTAGGGAGCAAAGCTGCAAGAGCCTCGCAGCTGCCAGGGCAGAGCTCGGACCACGCTGGCAGCAGGCGCACGGCTAGGAGCAGGGGAGCACAAGGACGGCACACAAGCCAGAAAGCTGCCGGGGAACCACTCTGGGGAGCTCTAGAGAAAGCAGCAGCTGGGCAGCTTCGGATCAGAACCATTTTCAAGTTTCTGCTCTCACGTTAGGCTGCCTGTCCCTGTGCTCTCACTTCCCTGTGTTTCAATAAGCCCCATAGAAACTGAGGGGAAAAAGATGAATACATAATATTTGTATAAATATTTGTATAGATATTTGCAGTTTACAAAGGCTTTTGGATACACAGTACAGGACAATGTGGATTACCATTTCTACTTTATAGATGTTAAAACCGAAACAAGAGCATCTAAGTGATGGACCCAACCAGGAACCGGTTTGGAAGGCCTGGTCACCTTCCGACTTTCTATTTAAACACTTGCGTGTTCATTACAGAGTACCTCCTACAAGACATATTCCACCGAGACAGAGTAAGAGAACCAAAAATCCTAGGCAGCAGACAGTCAATGTATTTTTAACTAATCCTACTTCTTAAAACACCTTAGAGCTTAAAAGGAGGTAACATGCACAAGCAGTCTACCAAAGGAACCCGACAAGACCACTGATCTAAGGCAGCTATGGCAGTTGAATGTATGTGACAAGTGTTTTTGTCAAACTGAAAATCTAATTTCATTTTACAGCCATCCCATCAGCGAGAGATCGCCAGTCCCACATCCTGCAACTTTCTTTGTTATCAGAGCACATGCTTAATGAAAGAAAATATAAATGCATTTCTGAGTCACATGGGTTATAAAATAATTCCATGATTTTTAAAACCCCCTTGACTCTATGAATAGAAGACTCAGGACTTGCCCTTGGTAGACTGTTAACACTCACAGAAACAAGAAGTAGGCTGAACAGCAAGAAGGATAAATTCCACCAACACCCCTTTCAAAACCTGTCAAGGTACAGGCTCCATATGCTCTCTCAGCTGGGGAAGGGGCCTGTTTCCACATGCAGCACCGGCCCACAGGCGTCCCCAGACCAGGCCCACCCTCTGCCTGCCCCACAACCAAAAACGCTCCTCCGCCTAAAGCCTAAAGCGGAAGCCCTGGTCCCGACCTCATGGGCTCCTGCCCTCCAGGCCTGCAACAAACCTCCGTCTGGCCACAGGGCCTGCAATCCCAAAACCCCAGTACGCACTGACATCCTCTTAAGTCGAGCTACCACCAGAGGCGCGTGGGTGTCCAGGAGAATTAAGACCAGGCACGAGCCTGCGCTCTCCGAGTTCCATGTCACTCCTCTCTCCTCCGCGTCTCTCCACCCTTCCAGGCGGTGAGTGCGAGAACTGCGCCGGCACCTCTCCCCAGTTCCAACCACAGCCAAGCCCTCCCCTGCGGAGTCCACCCACCTGGGCCTCCTGCAACAGAGCAGCCAGCACTGCCCCTTCCCAGCCCAGAGGGGTCACCCGCCCACCTGCTCAGATCTAAAAAGAGCTGCCCGTGTTCTTCAAAAGTGCCAGGCACGAGAGACGAAGGAAGGCTGAGGAGCTGTTCCACAGCAAAGGCTTACACTGAGACGCACTGCGAGAGAGAAAGAGGAAACTACTACTAAGGACACAATGGACAAACTCGAAGCACGGAATAAACTTCCTGAAGGTGACGGCTGTACTTGGGATGAAGAGATTATTTTTCTTCTTAGAAAATACACACTGAAGTAGGAGTAAAGTGGCATTACATATGCAAGCTACTCCTGAAGGGGTTGGGAAAATATGTATATATTTATACACACACAGAACAAAAGCAAATGTGGTGAACTATTAAAAATTGATAAAAGGATATTCAGTAGTTCTTTGTTTTATTCTTAAAGCTTTTCTTTCAAAAAGATTTCAAAGTGAAATGCTTTCTAAATAGCACTTTAGGGAAGCGGCTGTGGCTCAATCAGTAGGGCTCCCGTTTACCATATGGGAGGCCCCGGGTTCGGTTCCCGGGGCCTCCTGGTGAAGGCAGGCCCGCCCGCACGGCGTGGTTAGCTGACCCAGCGAGCACAAGCAGCAAGGGGGCGATAAATGAATAAATAAATAAAATCTTTAAAATAAATAAATAAATAAATAAATAAATAAATAGCACTTTGAAAGTTTCAGTCTTCCTGAGTCCCTTTTCAAGGCTCTCTCACAGTGAACTGTGGGGTCCTGCCCCTCTCTGCCCCTCGCCCACAAAACCGGAAAGCACTGTGTGCTAGCAGTGCCCTTCCCTGTTTTGTTCATGCTGTGCCTGCTGCTACCTGTAAAGGAAGGGTGGGATTTGGACTCCTACAACCTGCTCTATCTCAGCAGTACCAGGTCACCCGCTCAGTTAGAAGCTGCCTCAACTGGGAGGCGGGGTACGGCCACGGGACACACCGAGGCAGACGGAGCTGGGAGCTGGGAGCTGGCTACGTGAGGAGGAAACAGAAAGCACTCTGTGACGTGAAGTAACTCAAGGCATCGCTGAGGACCATCACCTCCACACATCCAGAGCCCTGGAGGCTCACGCCTCTCGCCTGCCTAAGCTCACACTGTGTCTTCCGCCTCCACTCACAAATATGCCTTGTACCTGGGACACACCCCTGCATGTGCCTACCTTCCCACCCAGCCTCGCACATCGTAAGGGCACAAGGCTCGAACTCGCTAACGTACCCAACTACAAGTGACGGGAGCGCAAGGTGAGGAGGTCCATCTACTAAGTGGCCACGCGCACTCAAGCCACGTGATTTCTGAACTGCTCGAGACGTCCATGAAGGGCAGGAGCGTATGGCTCCTCGCGGCCCTCCTGGGGCAGCGGCGCCTTTAGGAAGAGGCTTCTGCAGATGGCGAGACACTCGGTGCGTGCCACCGCTCTGCGATCAGGACCAGATGCGGCACCCAAGCCCATCAGCACGTGGGATGATAAGAACCTTTAATCACATCACACAATATTTTTAACTTACTAAATCAAATAATGTCACCACTTAAAAATATTTTATAGTATCTCCCACCTTTCTACCTCAAAAGCATGAGGGAAGAAGGTTTAAAATGCTCCTAGCGAAGCCTGGGGCCCAGATGCTGCCGCCACGCAGGCACTGAGTCCAGGAGTCACGTAAACACTGAGGGGCTGGAATGAACCCTAAGAATCTCTGACTGTAAAAAACCTGGGTACGGTCTACACACATGCAAGCTGTGAGGGTATCCTCCAGAACAATCTGGGCTGTGTTTGCATTTGCTCCTACTGAAGAGGAATTTGTCAACAGTGGGAAGCCAGAAAAGACTTGTCATTGAGACTGTTGGAAAACAAGCAGGCAGCTCTGTGCCTCCCCTGAAGTACGCATGCTTTGGGAACACCACTGTTCCCAGTGTTTGAATCTTTTTTAATTTCTTAAATGGGAGACATTGTGGCCTGAGGTGCGGCACCAAATACCTCTCAGAGCCTGAGTAGAAGCTGCTGCTGGTGCCGGCAGCAAGTCTCCGAGCGGACGCCACATCCACTTCCCAGCCAGGCTGCCTCAGGTGCGGATGGATAGTACAAGAGCAAAGCCATTGTGGTGAATAAAGAGACAAGAAGAGGATATGAAAACAGCTACTGCCAAAGTCTTTGCTCCGGAGCTGCCAACCCTGCAAAGCCAAGAGGGCCCCAGGCTCCTGTGGTCGGTGGAGACACAGCCTGGAAGACCCACCTGCCAAAAGGCTTTATGCTTCAACTCTCCAGCCTAACCAGGTTTACAGCTACCAGACCCTAACACATGCATGAGGCCTCAACCATTTCCAAAATTAACTCAGAATGATCTAAAGGCAAGAGCTAAAACTATAAAACTCCTAGAAGAAAACAAAGCATAAATCTTCACAACCTGGATATGACACAAAAAGCACAAGCAACAAAAGAAAAAAACATAAAGTGGACTTCTTCAAAATTAAAAGCTTTTATGTATCAAAGCAAAGACAACCCAGAGAATGGAAAGATATTTATAAATCCACAATCTGATAAGGGACTTGTATCTAGAATATATACAGAACTCTTAAAACATTACCAGACAAATAACCCAATGGAAAAACAGGCAAAAGAGCTGAAGACATCTCCAAAGATGATACACAAATGGCCTTAAGCACATGAAAAAATGTTCAACGTTATTAGCGAGCAGAACAATGCAATACAAAACCACAATGCAATGCCACTTCACACCCACTAGGATGGATATAATAAAAAATACAGTTAACAACATGTTGGCAAGTATATGGAGAAACGGGAGCCCTCATACGCTGCTAATGGGAATGTAAAATGGTGCGGCCACTTTGGAAAACAGTTTGGCAGTTCCATATGACCCAGGAGTTATCATAAAACCCAACAATTCCATTCCTAATTATATACCCAAACCAAGAGAAATGGAAACATAGGTCCACAGAAAAACTTACACATGAATGCTCATAGCAGCATTATTCATAATAGCCAAAAAGTGGAAATGATCCAAATTTCATCAACTGATGAATGGATAAATATGTGGTACACCAATGTAATGGAATATCATTTGGCAAAAAGAAAATACTGATACATGCTACAACATGGATGAATCTTGAAAACATTATACTAAGTGAAAGAAGCCAGTCACAAATGAGCTCATATAGTATGATCCCATTTATACGAAACGTCCAGAAGAGGCGAAGCTGTAGAGACAGAAAGCAGATTAGCAGTTATCTAGGGCTGGGTGGGGTTGCGGGGTAAATGGGAACTGATTGTGACCGGGTGGGATTTGTGGGTGATGAAAATATTCTAAAACTGATTGTGGTGATGGGTGCACAATTCTGAACCTACTTAGAAATCGGTGAATTGTACACCTCAGACAGGTGTTAGTGTATGGTGTGTGAATTATATCCCAATAAAGTTGTACAAAACATGTGAATGTGGTGTCTTATCAATTCCATGCACAAAGGTTACCCAACCAGTCATTTTCTGAATGGCAAAGGGAAGCAGACAAAGTCTCCCTGTACCCAACCACTGGGACCCAACCTACCGCACAATCCCTGGGCGCCATGGCACGGGCACGAATGCGAGTTGTACACGTTTTACCAAGCACCCGGGGTCCTAAAAATAAAGTTACAAAACAATGAACAAGTAAAGCACTCACTCTCACAGCTGGAAACTCCATCCCAAGGAGTCACACACCCACTCTCTCAACCAGTAATTTCACAACCCAGAACTTACAACTAGCTCTCCAACATCAAACTGTCTACTCAGGGATAGGTAAGCGTCTGGCGGGGTGCCAGACTTAACAGCTCAAATGCTGTGTGGCTTTACAGCAATACTCAGTCTTCTAATGCAACGGCCCATAAAAAAAACATGTCCGAGTTTCCCAAAGACACGACAAAGCTTTGCTGTGGACTGGGCACTACACCAGAGTAATCCGACCAGTTCCCACGTGCATAACTTCCGCAAGCAAATATAACTGCTGCGCTGTATAGCTAACAAATCTCACTTAGACACGAACATTCAATAAAATGAATACAAACCTAAGAAGCTAGAGAAGAAAGCAAGTCATTCTAAGTATATTACTAAGAAATGTAGCTTTGATCCTAATTTCTCATTGAAAAAAAAAAAACCTCTAGAAAATCAACTTCATTTTACCATCATTCACTGACATCTAACTCACAACATCTACTATTCACAGCCTATTAAGTATATAAAGCCTGCACCATCTGCCAAGACGACACACTGGACGTGAGAAACACAGTGGAGCCTCAGGAGAGAAGCCTACCTCCACATTAACTAAAAAGGGTTAGAAAAATACCGGTTGCCGTTCATTCTATTTCCTGAGTTCCTCCCAGGAAGACAGAAGATAAAGAATGAAGTCAAGATGATACAGTTTTCTGTAGACTATTAAATATCTGCAGCTTTATAGAACTGTTGCATTAGAAGTTTTTTCTTTTAGTATTCAGAAAAAATGTTTAATTGTCTCTAATAAAAAACCTGTAACACATAACTTCAGCTTTTAAAGGCTTAATTTACAGTTTAATAATGCAACCCATGGGGGAAAAAGTACACTTACCTATGTACTCATATATGCTATGGCAGTGAAACCACCGCAGTGGTCTGTTCTGTTTGTGCTGAGTTTCGTAAGCCTGTTTGTCAAACACTATTGAAATCTCTGTAATCAGGTTTATAATCCTTGAGCAAATATCCTGCTAAGACTACAACAAAAACGGCTTGATGACGAGTCTAGCAGAGAACTTGTATAGAGAAGAATTCAGAAGTCCTCTCTGAGCATCCCCTTAGCTAAACTTCTCACCTTTACTCACCACCCTCCACAAACACCTACCCCTTGAGCACCCCTTCTGCAGAAGGGGCCTCAGGGCTCTGCACCCCCCCCAGGAGGGCCCCGGCACCCCCCCCAGGAGGGCCCCGGCACCAGCTCCAGTCTGCTTCCCCTCCCTGGGACCCAGCCAAGGCAGGTCCCAGACTCACAGCACATGTTCGTGGAAAGCGAAGGGGTCGGTTCAGCCTCTGCTGCCTTAAGAGCTACTCAACCTTGGTACCACGGATGGAACCCACCGTGGATGGAATCCTGTGGCTAAGAATGAACACACACATCCACAGAACATGGCACAGCACAGGACGGCAAGCGAGGCACTTCTGACAGTGACCAGGCACCAGGCAGCTACCGCAGCCACGACTGCCCACGTTTTATCCACGAGAAAACTGCAGCAGTGAGGTGAAGGACTCACAAGGCAGGAAGCCCTGCCTCAGAGGGCACGCGGCCTCCCAGGAGCCTTCTGCAGCAGAGCCGTGGATGCTGACCTGACTCCCAGCCCCGGCCCTCATCTTCCTCCCTATCAACCTCAACCAGCTGAAAAACAAGCCTCACATCTTCTGCCCTCCACATACTCCCTTCTGCTGGCGTAACAGAACAGCGGCCGCTGATAACCCACTTCCCACGTGCCAAGCATGTGCTAGCACACATTTCCTACTTTACTGTCTCCACAGCAACCTACGAGAAAGGTAAAATTATTTACATCATCAGATGAGAAAGCAGCAGCAGGGAGGCGGGCGGCCCACGTGGCAGTGGTCGTGGTGAAGACAAATCCCAAACCTTCGCCACTCCAGTGGGCTCCTTCCCCAGCAACACGCAGGCTCAGAGAGCCTAGGCCAAGCGTGAGGAGGGTGTCAGCAGATGAATCACAGGTGAAACTAAAATTCTGCAAGCACCACATTTTAGAGTCATTTCCAAGTTGTGATAGATCAGCAAGTCCACCACTTAGTTAACAATGACCTATCTACCCACGGTAAGCTTTCTGTATTTAAAATATTCGTGAAATTTGTTTCTCTGCCAGCATAGTTCAGAGGCAGAGGAGAATGGATTATTGTAGAAGGTTCTCCCTCTTTCTAAAGAGCAAGGGTGGGTTTGGGTTTGAGTTGGTTTAGAATAATGGTAGCGGTGAGCCAGATAACTTCAGAACCTAGTAATTCAAATGATTGCACTAGAAAAACATGAGTCCCTCTGGCAAATAATTAATAATAATAAGTAATAATAAATGAAGAATGACTTTCAGAGGAATACCAAAGAGCAAAGTGATGTAAAGACAACAAATACAAAGTCCCCATTTAAAATGCCTGTTTCATGCCCATTGTGTGTGAGGCATTTCCAGGGCCTGGAAAGAGAAGCGAGTAGAATTCTACCCTCGAGAGCTCAGTCGGGCAAGGAAGGCGGATGAGGCACCGACCGAGAGAAGCCCCACAAGAAGGCGCACCCATGCAGGAAAGGAAAGAGCCCCCTCGGCTGGGGGAAAGCAGTGTGACGGCGCAGGAGGAGACAGGAGCAGCCCCTGGGCTGCTGGGAGGGGCCGCTGGGGGCCTCTGGGGAGCGAGGCCATCACATGCCCCGTGTCCTCAACCAGGCCGGCCAAGAGCCAGAGGGAGAGCAGGCCGCAGGTGCAGGCCAGTGGGCACTGGACAGAGACCCTCCAAAGGGGGTCTCGGGAGAGAAAAGGAGAGGAGTGCCGACAGAAAGCTTTTAACATGGATGTACAAAGCAGTTCCTCACTGCCAGCTGGGGTGGCGGGGTGGACACGGCAGGGCAAGTGGGGGACATGCCCTTCGCGCTGCCCACCAGGGGCCGTGGCTGTGACAAGGTGAGAAAGGGAACAAAATGAGGGAAGAAATCATTTTCTCTATGTTACATATTCTAAGATACACCAAAATTTGTAAGATGCAACCCTTCAACACAAAAAATATTCCAAGCAGTAAAAGATTTCCTTAAACTCATTTCCGAAAGGATTTTCTACTTGCTTTCTCTCAGCTGGGGGCTGGGGGGAGAAGAGAGCTCACACAATAAAAAGGGAAGCGGGGATTCGTGGACCGTGAAAGCAAGCCTGGGGGAGAACTTAACTTTCTGACCAGCTGGGCGGGAGGATGGGGGTCTGCCGTCTGATCCCACGGGAAGCAGGAGCCCAGAGCTCTTCCACGGGCCCAAGTGGAGTAACGAAGTCAGGAACTATCTTACTTGTTTGTTCCAACTATTTCCAAGGGATTGAAGTAATTCATTAAAGGACAAAAAAACGAGATTTTAGTGCAGAAAAACACAGGCAGTTGTACGTGGAGCAAAGGGCCCGGCCTCGACCTGGGGCTGCACTGAGCCCTGCAGAGCCAGAAAACTCGCCACTTCCCACGGCGGCGGCAACCAAAACGCCTCCCAACATTCCGAAGGCCCCAGCAAACTCTCCCCCAGTTGAGAACCACTGGCCTAGGGCCTTTTATACAGGAGAAAAGGTGAAATGCTCTACTTTTTTTCCTTTCTCCCTTTTTCCTGAAAAAGTTGTACAAGTAAAATGGTTCCAGAACAGGAGGCAGTGACATCAGCTTCTTAGGTGGCAAGCCCGCTCTCTCCAGCCCTGCACTGCCACGCGGAGTGTTCCTGCCATCTGACAGGTGAAGAGGCCGATACTTAGGCGTTAACTTACCAAAGGTTCTGGTAAGTTCAACAGGCACGAATGAGCTTGGCAACACCCCGCCGCCAACAAGC
>JAKSZT010054335.1:9037789-9053511 GCA_026826555.1 Tolypeutes matacus | reverse complement strand
GATGTTTATGGTTCACTGTTACAGGAAGGGCAGGAGCCCCTCCACTTAAGTAAGCGGCCATTCCATTTTAATATGATTATTAATAACCCTCTCCACATATCCTAGGTTAAAATGGCACAAATCCTGTCCGCCTGTGGGGACCACTTGTTCAGGAACGAGCTAAAGTGGAAAGGAATTCAAAGAAGACTCCTGTGGGCAGAAGGGCTCTTTCAAAAGGCTATTGGGGGAAGCGGATGTGGCTCAACCAGACGGGCGCCCACCTACCCCTTAGCGGGGTCCCAGTTCACCCAGTGCCTCCTAAAGAAGATGAGCAGACACCCTCACCAGCCGCCCCACGAGCTGGGCGCCGCACCCCGCCGCAGCGAGCTGGAGGCCGCACCCCGCCGCAGCGAGCTGGAGGCCGCACCCCGCCGCAGCGAGCTGGACGCCACATCCCACCACAGCAAGGCAGACTCCACACATATCATCTGAGCCTTCAGGGGGTCACCATTGTTTTGCTGGGGAGGGTCTGGCCTCAATGTGACGGCGGCTGACTGATCAGAGTGGTGGCTGCTGAAGGCTGGGGGCTGTGGCAATTTCCTACAACAGGACAGCAATGCAGCCGGTCACATCACTGGATTCTTCCTCTCACGAAAGATTTCTCTGTAGCCCGTGATGCTGTCGGATAGCATCTGACCCACTGCAGAACTCCCTTCAAAACTGGAGTCAATCCTCTCCACACTTGACACTGCTGTACCAGCTAAGGTGATGTAGTATTCTAAAGCCTTCGTTGTCACTTCAACAATGTGCACAGAACCTTCACCAGGAGTAGACGCCATCTCAAGACACCACTTTTCTCGCTCGTCCGTAAGCAGCAGCTCCCCACTGCATCCAACATGGGATCGCAGCACTTCAGTCACAGCTTCAGGCTCCTCCAACGCTAGTTCTTTTGCTGTTTCCACCACATCTTTTTTTTTTTTTTTTTTTTAAAGATTTTATTTATTTATTCATTTATCCCCCCCTTGCTGCTTGTGCTCGCTGGGTCAGCTAACCACGCCGTGCGGGCGGGCCTGCCTTCACCAGGAGGCCCTGAGAACCGAACCCGGGGCCTCCCATATGGCAAACGGGAGCCCTACTGATTGAGCCCCAGCCGCTTCCCTCCACCACATCTTAAGCCACTTCCTCCACTGAAGCCTTGAACCTCTCAAAGTCTCCCACGAGGGGTGGAATCACAGTCTTCAAACTCCGGTGACTGTTATTTGGACCTCCTCCCGCGAATCACAGATGTTCTTACTGGCATCTAGGACGGTGAAGCCTCTCCAGAGGCATCGACTGACGTGGTCCAGACCCATCAGAGGCATCACCATCTATGGCAGCTACAGCCTTACGAAGACTCTTCTGCTCACTGGAACCGACGGGCCACCGGGGGGTCGTTAACTGGCCTAATCTCAACATCCCTGTGTCTCAGGGAACGGGGGGCCCACGACGAGGGCGGGCCAGCACAGCGCACACAGCACGCACGCGTCCATCAAGTTCGCCGTCTTCTCCGCGCACGGCAGTGACATCAAAGATGACCAATTGGAGTAATGGAGATGAGAACATAAAAGCCTGAAATACTGTGAGAATTACCAAAATGTGAGAGTCGTGGAGAGCCCACGCTGCAGGAAAAACGGTGCCGACAGATCTGCTTGACGTAAGGTTGCCGCAGACCTTCGATGTGTTAAAAACGCAGTGTGTGAAGTGCAATGAAACGAAGTCTCTGAAACGAGCCCTGGTTTGATGGGCCAGACCTCTGCAGCCTTAAACACGCACAGTGTCTGCTAACAGAATTATTTACCCGAAACACAGGGTCAGCATTCCCTCCATTCTCATCAAAAGCACAAGACCCAACAACCGTGAGTTCGCTGTGGCTCCTTCTCCCCAGTCCATGGCCTCAGATCCTCCCGGTCAGAAGCCAGAAGAACTTGAGGACGTGCGTCTGCCACCACCACCCGTCTCAAAGCTGAGGACCTGGGCACTCGGCACAGTCGAGGCAGGAAGGCTGCAGAATCTGCAAAACCAGCCCACGGACGGTGACAAAGCTCAGTACCCGCTCCTGAAAACCACTTGGCCGCTTTCAGCTCAACGAGAAAAGTGGACAACGACATACACAAACAACACAAAATGGCAATCATGATTTATCTCACACCTTGGGGCTTTTGCACAAGTTTGCCACACAAACGCGGTTCTCTCCTCCCAAAAGTCAAATATGGGATTATATGTATCACAAAATGGTGATGGATTTGGTAGTGGCAGATTTAGTGGAAATTCACATTTATATATCCAGACTACCTGGCACCAGAAAAGGTGTTTCCTTCCCTTCCCCTGGCCATTTCAATGCTCCTATTTACCAGTACAAACTGAAGTTAGTATAAAAGTCTCTCAAGATTCACACACATGTAGTTACGGATTTTTAGCTTAAACGACTGAAATCTGCACAACAGTCTCGAGTTCACTACCCTGTTATTCTCCTGTGGCTTCCTCTGTGCAGCCTCAACGTGGACTCGTGGCCTGCTTGTGCCCAGTGGGAAGCAGCTCACCATCGTCCCACCAGCAGGGAGGGTCAACACGAGCTCCTGGAGGCCTGTAGTCTCCCACCTCTCCTGTAGATTCCACGTGTGACCCCAGGATGATGACCCTTCACCTCCACTGTGGACTTCACCTGTCCTTCCCCTTCGAGAACAGAAGGCTCAGTTTAAGGTTCTGCATTTTGACGATGATATCGGAAACAGAAAGCTAAGTCCTCCGAGGGGCTGTTTAAGGAGTCAGGGCTGGTCAGCAGGGAAAATAAGTCTTACAGAGCTGGCTTCATGTATCCAAAGGGGAGATAAATTAAGCCAAAGTTATTCAGCAAAGCTCAAATCCAGGGCCAAACCAGGCAAGTGGAGTGGGCTTGGGGAGTTTATTATAGAGCAGGCACAGGCTCAGCACGGAAATCACCTTTTTAGTAGTGAGGGAGATAACGGAGTCACGAAATCTCCACAGAGCCAAGCAAGGGCTCCTGCATCAGATGATAGTTTTTAAATCTGTTCAAACTAAGACTTCATGATTTTTCATACAACCTATTTTCAAAAAGTTTAATGAAACTGAAAAGTCCTTGAGCCAAAACCCAAAAATTAGCAAACAAATGGGAGTACCAACACACTCAGAGAACTTCTACAGAGGCAACCTGTTAGACACTAAATCCTCTATTTGCAGAAACTTCTGAATGGGATCAATTTTATTAGTAATTTAATGAGAGTTGATGCAATGAATGTAAAACTCAATATTTTTTTTTAGAGCAGACAAGCTTTATTGCCCCCCATTCTGGTCCCCACAGCCACCCCAGGCAGAAGGTTCTGGAACAGACACAGACAAAGCTGCTCTGTGCCGGAGGTCAGGAGGGTAGGGGCAGTGGATGTGGTGCAGAGTCCACCACCTGCACCTGGGGCACGGCCGGGCCTTGTGGACTGAGTCCACCCGGACCCACAGCCTCTCCGGGTAGGGACGGCCCTGGGGCACGCCACGCGAGGGTGCCGCCAACCCAGGCACCTGAGGACAGAGCTATGCTGTGGGCCTAGCCAGGAGTGGGGGGCCTGGTCCCACCAAGGGTCAGGCGCTCCCGTGACGCGCCCAGCAGCAAGGCCACCAGGAAGGCCACCAGCCACCTTTACAGGGACTTACACACTAATTTACATTAATAGGCTGGAGAAATTTTAAGAGAGGGCTGAAAATGAGAAGGAGAGCAGAGAGGAGACGAAAAAGTAGGGAGGCGATCAAAAAGAAGTGCCCCGGGAGGATGTGGCTCAGGCAGTTGGGCGCCTGCCTCCCTACATGGGAGCTTCCAGGTTCAGTTCTCTGTGCCTCCTAAAGAAAAAAAACAGACAACAAGCAAAAAGCAATGCACAAAAAGCAACGAGCAAAAAGCAACGTGCAAACAGACAAGGGAGCCATCTGGGGGGGAATAAAGAAGTGCCCTTTTAATCTCAGTCATTTAGATTTGTGCCTTCAAAAGCCCAGAAGCCTACATGTGGCGTTCTTCATTTAGTGGATAATTACAAACAGAGCAGACAGATTTCTTACAACATAAATTTTCAACTAGTTTACCCCAGGAGTAAGCCTCAGGTGAGAAATGAGAAAATTCTGAGGAGGCAGGTGAAGCCTGGCATTCTGTTTAAAGTAAAACTTGACTTCTGTGACTTTAAAACTCTGGCTTCAGAAAGCAGATGTGGCTCAAGCAACTGGTCTCCCGCCTACCCCATGCGAGGCCCATGGCTCAGTTCTTGGTGCCTCCTAAAGAAGACAGCGAGCTGGCATGACGGGCAGGCATGGCAAGCTGACACAACAAGATGACACAACAAGAACACAAGAAAAAAAAACATAATGAGAGACACAACAAAGCAGGGAGCAGAGGTTCCCGGTGCCTCGTAAAGAGAAAAATAAAATAAGCAAGACAGCGAGCTGACACAACGGGCAGGTACAGCAAGCTGACGTAACAGGATGACGCAACAAGAGACACAAGAAGAAAAAACATAATGAGAGACACAACAGAGCAGGAAACAGAGGTGGCTCAAGCGATTAGGCACTTCCCCCCCCACATCAGAGGTCCTAGTTTTGGTTCCTGGTGCCTCCTAAAGAAACAAGACAAGAGACACAGCAAATGCAAAAAACAAGGGGGTGGGGAAAAATAAATAAATTAAAAAAAAAAAAAAAAAAAATTCTGGCTTCAACAATTTCTCTCCAGTTCATCACATGTTGGCTGTGTGAATTCTGCGACAATTCAAAAGAGCTAATTATTGACGGTGGTTCTGATCACATTCAGGAAACATAACCGTAAACTTCTAGTGGGTGGTAGCAACACAACGCAGAAGGAGAGGCCCCAGCCACGAATTCCTCTTGTGCCATCCTTCTCTTCTGTGGAGAGAATCACAGAGACACGACAAAGATTTCGGCTCTTTCTGCCATGTGTACTAAAATACAAGTCGTTCAAAGACCCTGAAATGTGAAACCAGCCAAAACTAAAGGCAAGGAAAGGAAAATAAAACATGACTGTAGCATTTTCCTAGCGTTTTGCACTAACTGAATAATTTCACAGGCTCAGACCTCTATGAAAAACATGCCACCCGAACCACACCCAGCAGAAATAAAATCATTAGTACCTTCTTTGTGTGTTACAGTTTTATTTTTTTTCCTGTCTTCCTCTACTTCTGATTGAAAGGGCCAAACTATGTATTCCACACACACTCACAGGAAACAAAACCAAAGAATTCCCTCTAAGCTCCCAGGCACAGCTAAGTAGGACGTCAAAGGTCATGCCTCATATTTGGCCAAACCAATGTAAAATGTATTCATAGCCCATAAGTAACTACAAATCCCAGGGCTTTAACCTGATGAAAGGTGGAAAGAGCTTTCCTTTCAAAGATTTTCAGGCCTGAGCAGCCCGCGTCTGCCTGCCTCCGAGCTCGCCAGCACACTCCCTGGTCTGCAGCAGGCCCTGGGCAGCTGCAGGAAGGCGGCTGCTGTCTCGCTGCGAGCCAGAGTGACAAGACAGCGGCCAGGGGACAGCGCGCCTCGCCAAGAGGGGAGTTCAGGTGCAAAGGGCCGTCAAGCCGAACAGTCCGTCGAATCAAAGCCAGTGGCATTTTCCCAGCAGTGAGTCCCTGAAACAGCCTCAGTGAGCCATGCACACGCCCGCCAGGCTGCAGAAAGCTCCTAGGGGCAGGAAGCTTTCACATGCATGGCATGTAAATTTCACACCCATCCAGACAGGCCAGCGCTCACCCTGGGCAAGCACCCCACCCCACCCCTCCAGACCCAGCCCTGCAGAGGCCGGAGAGGCAGCCCCAGGGCACTGGCATCTGCCACATAAATCCCATAAAAACACGGGAGGCCCAGGCCAGAAGCTGGGCCCTCACCGGCGTGACAAGCAGTTCTGCAAACGAGGGCCAACGTGTCACGACACTAGCACCTTTCCAGATGAGCCACTTCTGCAACCCTATACTTAAGATTATGTGAGATAACTGGGAAAAAGCTCTTTCCTACCAAAATAGTACAACAAAATCCTCATTTTGATTGTCAAAACCAGAAGAATCTGCCAAAATAAGAGCCTCGAGGGAGACCATATGCAAACTATTTCCTTTGACCTTGCTTCCAAGCAACCACCCTGTCTGGGGTATCTGACGTTTAACAACACGCATCGTTCCCAACTATTTAATTTTGTTTTTAAACTTTGAAGGGCACACAATATTTCCCATTATGATTTCTCTCTCCAACATGGACTTGAAATCCAAATGCACTTCCGTTCATTTCTAGGATGTGGGGAAAGACATTCTCTGCCTCGCCCTTGCCACCATCACAAAGAAATCAGTGGGTTGTTCCTTCACCAGCTGCAAGGTAGGCTTCTGGGGCAGGGGTTGGTGGAGGAAAAAGACTAACTTTCTATATGCAAAATGGGAACCACGTTTCCCATGTACAAGGTCCTGGGTTCAATCCCTGGTACCTCCTAAACAAATAAACAAATAAATAACTGGGAAACTGATAGGAAAGGAGCAGGAGCCAAGCTAAAGAAGAGTCCAAGGTCCAGCTAACTTTTCAGGACATGGAAGACCATCATTCCTCTCTTCACGTGCCTAGGATAAAAAGCGAGACTCAGAGCGCAAGCCACGCCCTGACGTATGGTGTTTTATGGCTGCGAGCACCCAGCTCCCCTGCGGGCTCGGCTCACCCAGCTGCGTCCAAAGCTGTAACTGAGCAAACCCGGACGACCTCAGGATGGGAGCGCTGCCGCTGCCAACAGAAAGACATTCTTCATCTCGTCTCTAGTACCATAAAAGAGAGTCACAGGACAAAGCCCCATTTTCCAGATTTGAGGAATGGCAACTGGAAAGAAACCTGTTTATAGAAATGTTTTTAATCAAACGAAAGAGCAAATGGAAGCATGCCGCCCTCTCTTCCTACCTTTCCTAAGCACAGCTTCTCTTCTGCAAAGGAGGGGGGGCAGGATGTCCACAGCTGTGACAGTCCCAGAGGGACCAGCTGGATCAGTCTCCAACTGAAACCACAGAGACCACCACAGCAACAAGACCCGATCAGGGCGAGGGGCCAAGGAGTCTCCAAGTGTGAGCGGCGGCGGAAACAAGTCACAACACAAGGCAGCCTCGGGTTCCTTTGCGTGGCTCACGTGTGGCCGGCCAGGGCAAGAGCACCTGTGGCAGGAAGCAGCGCTTCCCGGGCCACCACCGTGGCGCTGCGGGGAAGATGCACTGCCCCCAAAGACGAAGCACGACCCCACCTAAGAAACCACCCGCCCCCAGGGCTCACAAGCTGACAACTCTTCCCCTTCAAAATCAGAAGCACGAAGAGACACTAGTTGAAGGATGAAGATGTTTTACATAGTATGTCTAATTATGGATAGAAAGATCAAAGATGAGCCATAATTTTGAATTTCACTGATGCACACACATTGCTGGTGAGGGGAAAAATCAGACCAGATGCCATGCTGTCTCTTGGCTGGTCTGACCAGTTCCGCCTGGCAGCAGCAGCATCACATACAATATTCTGGGGTGCTCTGAAAGCGACTTTCCCCGTGTGTAAGTAACTTACATGTGGTGAATAAAACTCACAGCAGTGGCTGTTCAGTTTCCTTTAAGTGCCCCACTCCCCGCAACAGGGCATCTTCTAAATAAAAGGTCTGCTACTCTAGGTATAAACATACTAGTAAAATAGTTTTCTGTATTTTTCAACAGTTGCTACTTCTAAAATGACTTATGACTCAATCTGCATTTGTACCTTTTGATATGCCACAATATAGGTTTTATTGCAGAACCCTTTTAGTTCATCAGGAGGTAAGACTCACCCCAAGTACTCTGAATACATTCAGTTATGTCTGTCTGCTTGGCATCAATTCTGGGTTCAGCTACCCAAAATTAGCCTCCTTTGGATCCAGTGTTACATCTCATTATAACCATCCTTTACTCTGTACTTGAGTTAGTGGATAAAGATATAGTACAATGAGAAAACTATCAAGGGTATCTAATATTTAACTAAAGCAAAATAAACCGGCATTAATATTTTAAAGCATCTTTTTTAGCCATCGTAACTTTCCCTTACATTTGCCTTAAGTATATTTTGAGGTTGCTAACTTCAACTTCAGGCATTCCCGCTTTTCACAAAAACAAGAATTATGTTTAAAAGTAATCTTTATTTCTTTGAATCACTCTAATCCCAGAACACTGGGCAAGAAACACTAAATATTTTGTAAATGCCTAGCTGACATAAAGCTATCTAGTTCATGTATCATTCAACACCGTAAGCCAGATTTAAAATTGAATGCAATCCACTGGCTTTAAACTGCAGCCCATGGTTCTCTATATTTATACAGAAACGTGATCCTAAGAAGTTGCATTTTAAATTTTTAAATATAATCCTATTTACCTAATTTCCTATATTACAAAAACAAAGATACAATTTCATAGAAAAATTTGGTCTCTCACCATACATATATATAAAGTTCAACAAAGGTCCTCCAATGTACACTTTTCAAACTTCCTGTGTGTTTCCACATTGTTTCACTCGGTTAAAAAGATGCTGTATTAGTCAGACAAAGGGGTGCCTGCTGATGCAAAATACCAGAAATCTGTTGGTCTTTATACAGGGTATTTATTTGGGGTAGAAGTCCACAGTTACCAGGCCATAAAGCTTAAGTTTCTTCCCTCACCAAAGTCCATTGCCACGTGTTGGAGCAAGACAGCTGCCGACGTTTGCCAGGGTTCAGGCTTCCTGGGTTCCTCTCTTCCCGGGGCTGCGTTTCTCTCCGGGCTCAGCTCCTCTGTTTCCTCACAAGGTCAGCTGTAGACTCTAAGGCTCTCCAGGCTTTGCCTCTCTCCACAAGGCCAGTTGTGAACTGTCAGGCGAATGGTTCGTCTCTTTTCCCGGGGCCTTCTCTCCTTCCTCATCAGAACCCCACCATCAAAGCTGCTCCAACTCTGTCCTTTGCCTTGCCTTTTATATTTTATTCCCCACCCACCAAGGGGTGGAGCTCAACGCCCTCCTGACTTGGCCCAGTCAATGCCCTAATCATAACTTAATCATGCCCAGATGAACAGAGCAGTTTACAAGCATAATCCAAAATATATTTTTGGAATTCATAACTATATCAAACTGCCAAACTGCTACAGATGCTATCCTACTTCATGCCTTCATAACTGCCCATCCATCATCCCAAAGAGCACCTGCTTCCCACATAAGACGTCCCAGGTTCAATCCCCAAACAAACAAAGAAACAATCAACTCTCACTGACGAGTGGATGTAGCTCAATGGTTGAGCACCTGCTTCCCACGTATGAGGTCCTGGGTTCAATCCCCCGTACCTCCTAAAAAAAAAAAACAAATAAACAAAAAAAGAATTTAAAATGTAAAATGGACTGATGTATAGAAAGCTAAAGCAAGTATGATAAAATGGTAAAATAAAGTGACCACAGAAACTAGGCAGTAGGTACACAGGTGTTCAATGTAGAATTCTTTCAAATGTTGAGCATTTGAAAATTTCGTAATGAGATCTTGGGGGAATAAATGCTATTTAGGACCCAGCTCAATGGCCAACCCAGCACTGCATTCCTCTTAGGGCCCTTCACTGCCTTTCCGCAGAGCTCCTCGCTCCACGGCTTGAATACAGCGGCCTTTCAGCAAACAAGTGGAAGAAAACATTGTGACCACCTACTGAAAATAAAGCAATCACTATTCTTTAGTTAGACAACTGCTTATTCTTATAAAATGCAGATTGCAGTAACCCTCAATACACAAGAAGCTCAAATATAAAACACTCATTTTTCAAGGAAGAACATTTTTTTCCCCAAAGATACGCTGAGGAACTAGGAAAAGCTTTTCAAAAAGCACACTAAACTTCACCTGTGGAAACTTGCTCCATAAAATTTACTCCTGCCCACACTGGCCCGAGCAGGTAGGCTGGCGGCTCACGGTCACTCGCTGTCCACTTCTGGACGACCTCACCCAACACTGTTCCTCGGCGCGGCACGCGGCAGAGCGCTGCCCAGGACGAGCCTGCGCTCTGCCCCGTCACCTGTCTCTCCACACAGAGCATGCACCGAAACATCTGCCAAATAAACAAATGGACGGAGCTGTGCTTTCCTTCTCAATCACACTGAGTGTGTTTTCGTACAAAACCATCGTTTATCGCTCCTATCTCCTGCTGAGTTGAACAGCCTCATTATTTAAGTACCAAGAGTAACTAAAGCAACCAGCTTTGATCCAGGTTTAAATTCAAGTCAACAAGTATTTACAAAGAAATATGTACTTAGCACCGTGAAAGAGTCATGAGGCTACCAAAATAAAAAGAAAAGAAATGGAAAAGAAAACCAAAGTCTCTGTCCTCAAGCATTTACAACTTAACTGAGAAGCTAAAACATGCATATGTTAAAGTTAAGCTAAAATATACAGCACCATGAATTAAGGGATTACCAAGCATTCACTCGAAGGCAAAAACGCCTGCAATTCTGGGCAGGAGCCAGAATGGAAGTGGGTGGAACTGACCTGAGCCTTGAGACCAAGCCAGGTCTGCACAAGGGGCTCAGGACGGCGTGAGTCCTGGGGACACAGGGGCCTGGGCCTGCAGGGCTGACTCTGGCTGGCTGAGGTCTGCGGCCTCAAAGCCTCCAGGCCCTGAGAAGGAAGACTCAACAGACTTGGCGACACCAAACACCACTGAGGAGAGTGGGCCCGAAAGGACACCAGGTGTCCCCGACTGGCCGCCGATCCAGTGGGAACTCGTCCGAGAGTGGGGGTGAAGTGGGATGCCTGTGGCCTGCACGTCCTGCAAAAGGGCACTAGCGGGGACAAGCCGTCCAGGAAAGGACCTGTCCTGAGGACAGAAGGGGCAGTGATGAGAGGCCTAACTGGAGAAGCCGGAACGGGGCAAGTCCCAGATGGGAGAGGCCAGAGCGCGGGACTGCACAGCGGCGCTGAGTAGCGCCGACCTTGCAGGGTGCCGCTTCAGCCGCCATCAGAACAAAAACCAGAATGGGATGGCGAATATGCCTGAAATAAAGGACGCATGTTCAAAGTGTGCCCTTACTTAAATAATGTGTTAAGGTGAAAATTCACTGAATAATATGCTGCAAAGGGATTGCAGATTTAACCTTCCAATTGTATCTAGCTTTACATCAAAACTAGTTTAATTTTCTTTTATTAGCTTATATCTAAGTTATATGAGGAAGAAAAAAGGCGGAGCAGATGCCTTCCAAGTGGCAAGACTAAAGTAACCCAAGACTCCACGTGTGCAGTGCTTAATCCAAATTGATAAACCATAGGCAAACAATCAACTGAGTGGAATAAACTGGGACGTTACTGAAAAAAGTTTTTTCAAAGGTTGAACCATATGAAATTCCCAATGTACAAAAATACATTTTCACATTTCATCTGTTTCTAAGAAGGCCACAAATAAACAGTAATTCTCTGAAAAGAGTTTCTGTGCCACTGCCCAGATTTGTTAGTTCTTACCAGCAATTAGCAAAGAGGAAGAATTCTTCCACACTTACATACATCTGTGTACAGCATATCCCCTGGAATACAAGCCTTCACCCCTAGACACCAAAACAAACACTTTTTCAAGTTCATCTTGTCCTCTCTGTTTCACAACTGAAAAACAACAGTAGCAACTTCAGAATTTTGTACGTACCAAGAAAAAGCAGTTATCTGACCCAAGGGAGGAGCCTGGGTGGTGTGGGCGAGTGCTAAGAAGGCCACACTAACCTCGAGCTGCAGGGCGCCCGGGTGGCCCCGCAGGGCGCTGACCCCACGCTCTGCACAACTGGAAACTGGGCTTCATACGGCTTTCCAAGAGGATTCCAGGAAGTCCCAAACTTAAGGCACAGATAGACAGAAAAGTGGCCAGGCAAATTCCCAGGATGCCAGGGTAGAAAAATGCAACTAGTTTAGGCTCCTCAAAAAATTCCAGGCAAATAGAAACAGCTGCTCCCATAGGAAGTCTAATACAGGGCTGCAGCCCAGGAGCTCTATGAGACCCTTGCTGATCACTGAGTGTCCTGTCCTTCCATCCCCACTGCAAAGGCCACTCAGCAGGGCCCTGTGCAGTGGGAGAAGTCCAGCAGCATCTGCTGCTGTGTGAAATCCTCTGACAGTTTCAGCCTCTCAACTTTAACTTCTTAAAGTTACACGGGAATTAAAATGCCTTCTTTTCAGTACTCACTTGCCACTACAAAAAAGAAAAGAAAAGAAAAAGCTTAATATCTTTCAAAATAAAACCCAGCCCTCCCAAGGACTTGCCACAAAACCATAAATAAAAAAATAAAATTCTTATGAATTCTTATGAGTCTTAATTAAAGTACTCAGATTTGGCACCTATTTTTGAATTCCTGAAAAAAATATTTTAGACCTAAGACACGGTCACATCAGACTCACCTAACTAACGCAGCCTTCAGCAGGGTAAGATATTTGGTTGCATAATCCCCTTACCCATTTTTAATTTTCTTTCCTCATGCTCCCTTCCCCAAATACATAATTTGAAATTTTCCCTTACTATAAAATGGTTTTCTTTACTCTCAAGAATTTTCAGTGACAAAGAGAGGCAGGAAAGAAGCCTCAGGTCCTCTACTGGGCCTGGAGAGGCTAATTCCTCCACGCAACAAGGAAGGCGTCTTCTCCTGGAGGGTGTGCAGCTGGCTGAAGTGCTCACCTGCAATTTAAAATCACCGAGTGTATGTCAACTTTAAAACAAGAGGAAAATGCACTGCCAGTACACAGACCAAATTAAAGAAGCTTCAGTCCAAGAATAAAGAATACCTGAGCTATAGCATAAAGCAAATACACGTTTCCTTTCGTAACCGTGGAGTCTTGTTGACAAAGCACTCTTTTAAGCTAAATTAAGTGTTCCAAATAACACCAAAAGACAACAGCCCAAAACTGCCATGAAATAAAAATCAGCAGCTGCCGAACGTTTTCCAGGTGAGGAAACAGGGCGTGGGACGGCAGCTTCACTGTTATAAACACTGCAGGGTGTTAAGAGACCCCGGCTTTTCCAAAAGAGTGCTTCCACTCTGCACAGCACCACCGAGCAATATCAACACAAGTGAGGAGCAGACGGCACATCGTCCCCACAGACTGGAAAGAACCCCACAAACACAGCCAGCCCTTTGCTCTCCAGAGAGCACGCAGAGCGAGGCACTTCCGAGCTCTTCAACACCTTTCCGACTGCTCGGGCCTATGCAAATGACTTTCGTCTCAGGCAGGCCCCAGAAAGTAGAGCACAAAAAACTCTACTTAATTAAAGATTCAGTCTAATTCCCAGTAGTAAATCACAGGAAATATTTAGTTCCAAAGTAGTCTCTTCTCAGTCCCAAAGCAGTCGGGTTTTGGTTAATTTGCGTTTTAGAGCTGGATTTTTTTTCTTTAAGTTAAAAGTCCCACGAACATTTCTCCCTTTTATGGGTCTTTAGAACAGCAGTTGCTTTCAGATCTGAGAGTGAAACTTGGCTTTAACAAGTAACTCGTTTTTACGAAAACTCTACCCAGAAAACTAGTTATGAGTTAGACCAGTTCAGATTGCTTCTTTTCTTCTTAAAATACCCTTTTACTCAAACTGAAAATGCTCTTGCTGGAATCGGACTGATCCCGCCTGAAACCTTTTACTCATTTCAGAAGGCAGCCGGCTACCTCCCCAGCTCCCCAGCCTCCCCCTGGGCGCTCCCATTTTTCCAGTTCAGGAAAGACCTACTTTCCTACTCTACACTTAACATGTCTTCTAGTGCCGGGTTAAAAAAAAAAAAAAAAAAAAGGTAAGCTGACAATTGTAACTGCACTTGAAAAACACAGCGCCATGGAAGGAACAAGCAAGCACGGCTGGTCTTCAGTTTTGATCCTAGAGTCTTTTTTTTTTTTAACTAAATCTTTGAAAAAGTTTAGGTTATAATCCTAATTTTAAAAGAACATCCATAATTTTAAAAGAATACCTATTAAAGAGGCAAAACTAAAGAAAGGCCCTCCGGCAAGCCGCAGCAGGCTGCCCCCTCTCCAAGGAGGTGACAGCGCGCGCAGCACACGCTGTGCTGGGACAGGCAGGGAAGAGGAGGGTCGCTTCTTAAACCGCCAGGCTTCCGTGGCAGCCCACCGAGGAGGGCAGGTGGGCCAGTGGAAGAAAGTAGCACTGGATTTGGCAGAGGTTCCCGATTTGGTGATTTCTGAGATAAAAATATGCCCAGCTTAAACTAAGGGGTCTGCCGTTTGGGGACCACCTGGTAAAATCGTGTGTGATGCCCAGTCACGAGGCTTGTGATATGTGGCGCCTTTCCTCTAAGTCACGCTTCTGGAAAGACCCATCCTGGCCCTTCTTCAGGAGCTGCGGCACGCCGTGAGCAACCTGGCCTTCTTGACACACGGCAGCTACAGCGATGACAGTCCCCGCAGAGGTCCCGCGCCCAGCGCGCAAGGCCCTCCCGCCAGGCTGGGGCCCGCGCTCCGCTGCGCAGGGGAACCTCTGCTCGCAGCAGCCCCTCCACCTGCGGCCGAGAAACCGTCAGCCCCGGAGTCCGCTAGCGACTTGGACCCGCAGGAAATCCGCCCGGGGCCCGCGCCACGTCGGGGAGGGGCGCGCCCGCCCCCGCCGCGAGCCAGTCGCGAGGCGGGAGTCCCCACGCGTCCACGTGACGCCCCCCTCCACAGCCTCCGGCCACGACGCCCCGGGGCTCGCCCCTCGCGGGCACTGCGGGGCAGGCACGCGAGAAGGAACACGCCTCCCCGCCCTGGGCACCCGGGCGCTCGGCGGGCCCCTCGGTGCCCATTTACAGACGGCGGACGCGGGCGAGGCCGAGCCCGGACACGCTTCCCTGCGTGGAAGAGGGCGGGCAGCGGGCACCTCGCCGCGCGCGGCCGGACGCGCGGGCCCTTTAAAGCCGCGCGCTTCCTGCGCCAGCGCCGCCCCCGCCGAGGGTCACACTTGAACTTGGGCTCGCCCCGCGCGGCCGGCGCTCCCCGGCGGTGGCCGCCCCTTCGCACGTGTCGAGTGCGCTACTTGGAGACAAAATCAGAGCAAAGCAAAACGCCCACCGGCCTCCGACGCTGCGTGGCTGGCCCCACACCGGCCCCGGGCGGCTCGCCCTCCGCGCGCCCCCACCTGCAGCCCCGCGCCCCGCCGGGCGCGGCGGAAACGACCCCGCCCGGCGGCCGCGGCTGGGGTGGGAGGGCCGCCCCCACCCCCGGAGCCCAGGAGGCAAAGGAGCCCGCGGCAGCAGTCCGCGCGGGCGCCGGGGCGGCGCAGAGGGAACTTTCTCGCGGCCACTTCTCGGCGTACTTTCTCCCCTGCCGGCGCCCCGACGAGCCCCGGCTCCCGTTTCCAAAGCCCACTCCCGCGCGCGGCCCCCGCCGCGGGCAAAGCCGCCCCGCGCCCCGGCCGCGCACCTTCCAGCCCGCGGAGCTGTTGCTGTCGCCCTTGTCCTTGAAGTAGGGCACGCTCTTGACCATCCACTCGTAGATCTGCGACAGCGTGAGCCGCTTCTCGGCCGAGCTCTCGATGGCCTTGGTGATGAGGTCGGCGTAGGACAGGTTGCCCCACGCGTTGCGGCGCGACGAGCTGCTCTTGCGCGGCTGCCCCGCGAGCGGCCCCGCGGCGGCTGGGGCTCCGGGCGGCAGCGGCCCGGGCGGGGGCGGCGGCGCGGGGCGCAGGCAGCCCGCCTCCGGGCCCGGCTCGGTCCCCGCAG
>JAKSZT010054335.1:9000444-9011068 GCA_026826555.1 Tolypeutes matacus | reverse complement strand
TCCTGACCTGGGGGTTTCCTCCTCAAGGCCACTTGGTAAGTTTGAGCCAAGATGCGCCTCCAGCCTCGCTCTCAAGGAATCATTCACCCCGGCTCTCTCGACTCTGACACCTAATGCGCCAGCTCTCCCTCTGTCTCGTCCTCACCACAACGCTCACCGTGGAGCGTGGGAGCAGGATGCCGTCCCTGACAGTGCGACATGGCAATGATGAGAACCAGGCACTTGCCCACATCTCGCCGGTTGGACCCGGGGATGGCCGGCATGGATGATGCACAGGCGGGGCTTGGCCTGCAGGGACCCCCAAGACCAGGCTCACCTTCCAGGAGCAGGGGCGGGGGGCGGGGGCTGCTCCTGACCCCACCTCCTCCTCTGGGGACTCACGTCTGAAAGCTGACACAATGGGCTGGCACAGCAAGCTGATGCAGCAACATGATGCAACAAGAGACACAAGGAGGAAAACATAATGAGAGACACAACAAAGCAGTGAGTGGAGGTGGCTCAAGCAAATTGGTGCCTCCTTCCTACACAGGAGGTCCCAGGTTTGGTTCCTGATGCCCCCTAAAAGGAAGATAAGTACAAACAAACAGACAAAGCAGATGCAAACAGTGAAGGGGTGGAGAGAAATAAATAAAACAAATCTTTAAAAAAATACATTAGAGGCATATAAACACAGATTTGAATTGGTGGAGGACAGAATTAGTGAATTGGAGGACAGAACATCTGAACTTGAAAACACAGGAGAACAGAAAGAGAAAAGAATGGAAAAAATGGATCGGGGTCTCAGGGAATTAAATGACAGTGCGAAACACACAAATAAATGCAATATAGGTATCCCAGAAGGAGAACGGAATGGAAAAGGGGCAGAAAAAATATTTGAGGACATAATGACTGAAAACCTCCCAACCTTTATAAAAGGTAAAGATGTCAATATCCAAGAAGGACAATGCATCCCGAACAGAATAAATCTGAATAGAGCTACTCTGAAGCATCTACTCTTCAGAATGTCAAATGCCAGTGATAAAGAAAGAATTCTGAAAGCAACAAGAGAACAGCAAAGCATTGCATACAAGGGAAGCTCAGTAAAACTAAGTGCTGATCTCTCATCAGAAACCAGGAAGCAAGAAGGCAGTCATGTGATATATTTAAGGTTCTGAAAGAGATATCCTGTCAGCCAAGAATTCTTTATCCAGCAAAACTGTCCTTCAAAAATGAGGGTGAGTTTAAAGCCTTCACAGACAAACAAAAAGTCAGTGTGTCACCAAAAGACCAGATTTACAAGAGATACTAAAGGGGTTCTGCAGTCTGAAAGTAAAAGCCAAGAATGAGAGACTTGGAGAAGAAAGTAGAAATGAAGATTATTAGTAAGAGTACCTAAAAGGGTAAAAAGACAACTCAGAGGAAGATATGACAATGGAAAACCAGGGATAAAATTGATGAAGTAAGCACTGTCTTTAGAGTAATAACATTGAACGTTAATGGATTGAACTTCCCAATCAAAAGATATAGACTGACAAATGGATTAAAAAAAAAAAGCCATCTCTATGCTGTCTTCAAGAGACTCACCTTAGATGCAAGGACACAATCAGGCTGAAAGCGAAAGGTTGGAAAAAGATATTCCACACAAATAGTAATCAAACAAAATATAGAGTCGTCATATAAATATAGGAAAAAAATAGATTTTAAATGTGAAACTGCTATAAGAGATGAAGAAGGTCATTATATATTAATAAAAGGAACAATTCACCAAGAAGAAATAACAATCACAAATATTTATGCACCTAACCTGGATTTTCAAAATACATGAGACACACAGTGGCAAAACTGAAGGGAGAAATAGATGTCTCTTCAATAAATAGTTGGAGACTTCAATACATCACTCTCAGCATTGGATAGAACATCTGGACAGAACATAAATAAGGAAATAGAAAGTTTGAACAATATGGTAAATGAACTAGACCTAACATATATTTATAGCACGTTACACCCCCCAAACATCAGGAAATACATTCTTCTCAAAAGCTCATGGATCGTACTCCAGGATAGACCATCTGCTGGGTCACAAGACAGGTCTCAGTAAATTTAAAAAGATTGAAATTATACAAAGCACTTTCTCTAGTCATAATGGAATGAAGCTGGAAATCAATAAGGTGGAAAGGGTGAAATTCACAAATAGATGGAGATTAAACAATGCACTATAAAAAAATAACTGGGTCAAAGAATAAATAGCAAGAGAAATCAGAAAATATCTTGAGATAAATGAAAACAAGAACAGTATATAACAAAACCTTGGGATTAGACAAAGGCATTTACGTTAAAAATGCTTACGTTAAAAAAGAAGAAACTAAACATTCACAATATTAGAAACCATGCATTGTCCCCAGACCTAGTTTTTTCCCCTAGGTCTGGTTTTTAGAATGCTGGTGATAAACTAAGCCTGATTTATTATATGACCATCCTGTATGGGAAAAGACTAACTTTGGGTATCTTTGGTCAACCTTAATACATATAGTAGGGGCATGGATGTGGCTCGGGTGGTTGGGCATCCGTCTCCCATATGGAGGAACCTGGGCTCAACCCCCGGGGCCTCCCAGTAAAAATTAAAAAAAGAAAAATATAGAAGGCATGTGGGCCAACAGGCCCCATGCACGGGTGCGCCACCAGGCCCCGTGAGCAGGTGAGCCACCAGGCCACATCTGTGGGTGAGCCGCCAGCCCCCGTGCATGGATGCGCCACCAGGCCCCATGAGCCACACAGCAAGATGATGATGTAACAGGAGAGTGACACAAGGGAGAGCCAACACAAGACACACCAAAATCCAGGAACTAAGACGGTGCAGGCAGTAGGACACCTTTCTCCCACATGGGAGATTCCAAGGATTGAATCCCAGTGAAGACAGGAGGAGAAGGATGAGAAGAGAGGGCAGGAAACAGACACAGAGAGTTGCCTGGCAAATGGACACATTTGGGGGGAGTAAAAATGGATAAAAGTAAATACATCCTTTAAAAAAATGTATAGGGGAGTAAGATATGGACTGTAGTTAGTAGTAATACTCTGATGATGCTCTTTCACGATATGTTAACAAATGTTTCACAACAATGCAGGGTGTTTGTGTGTGTGTGGGGGGTGATGTGTGGGAACCCTATATGATGTTATGCATGTTTGTTTTGTAGGTTCACAATGTTTACTGAACACTTATAGTTTATGTATGTGCATATATGAATGATATACTTCAATAAATTGTTTAAAAAAAGAAGAAGAAAGAACGAAAATCAAAGACCTAACTGCACACCTGGAGGAACTAGAAAAGAGAACAGAAAAATAATCCCAAATGAAGCAGAAGGAAAGAAATAACAAAGATAAGAGCAGAAGTAATTGAAATTGAGAACAAAAAACAATACAGTGAATCAATGAAATGAAAAATGGGTTCTTTTAGAGGATCAACAAAATCAATGAACCCTTAACCAGACTGACAGAGAAAAAGAGAGAAGATGCAAATAAATAAAATCAGAAATGAGAAGGAGACACCACCACTAACCCCACAGAAATAGATAATAAGAGGATATTATGAACAACTAGACAACGCAGACTAAATGGACAAATTCCTAAAAACACATAAACAATCTACACCAACCCTAGAAGAAATAGAAGACCTCAACAAACCAGTCACAAGTAATGAGATTGAAACAGTCATAAAAAATCTCCCCAAAATTAAAAACCCAGGAGAAGTCTAGGGAGGTTAATATCAATTGAAAGAAAGCTAGAGGACAATCTAGGGATTGTATAACATAGTGATTTTGGTGGTGGACGATGATTGTGGTTAATAGTACAAATTCAAGAATGTTCCTCTATTACAAGGTGTTAAGAATATGGAGATACATGGGAAAAATATAACTAATGTAAAGTCTAGATTATAGTTTACAGTAACATTGTAGCACTTTACAGCAATGATGAAGAAGGAACCATATCAATGTTAAGGGGCTATGTGATATTTCCTTTTGGAGTAATGAAAATGTTCTGAAATGGACTGAGCTGAGGACAGCACGACTCCGTGATGAAACTGCAAGCCACTGAGTGTGCACTTTGGATGGATTGTACAAAGCAGGGAACCCCATGGTGAATGTGGACTGTGGCTAAGAGTGCAAACATGAGAATATTCTCTCATGTGCTATAACAAACACACAATACTAATACGTGGTGTTAATAATAGGATGGTTTGTGGGAAAAATACACCACATTTAAGCTATATGGACTACAGATAGCAGTAACATTGTGACGATGTACTTTCATTCTTTGTTACAAATGTGTCACAACAATGTAAGGTGTTGGTGGTGGGGCAATGCATGATTGCTTTAAATCACAACTTTTCAAACAAAACAAAACAAACAGGTATAGAGTGTTTATAACCAAAAATTAAAGAAAATTAATGAGATTTAATTTTTAGAAAAGTTGGAAAAGTGCTTTTCTTTCCTAAAATGTTCCTTTATTCTTTAGCAGAAATATTAAATTTCTTCTCTTTTCAATCTCATTCTTCTATTCATAAAGTCTGATTACATTTTACATTTTTAATTAACAGAACAATAAGATCTTCAATCAACGTAAACTTAAAACAAATTTATGTCATTTTATGAAAATATTAACAAAATTTCAAAGATGCATAATCTCTAATATTTTTAAGAGTGTGAAAAATCAAGTTCTCTATAGTACCTTTTTTCTTCTTTAGGAGGTACTGGGAACTGAGCCTGGGACCTCGCACATGGGAAGCAGGCGCTCAACCACTGAGTTACACCCACTCCTTACAGCACTTTTTTTAAGCTCAGTTAGTAGTATGGATTGAAATAGTAAGTGTGCGTTCTTTTTGTCTTAGCAATTCCACTTCTAGAAATTGTTCTATCACATAAGTACAACATACGTGAGTGTGTGTTTATCATATGTTACTGCATTGTTGGTAATGATAAAAAACTGGAGACAGCTTAAATAGCCAACAATAGAGCAACTGGTTAATTTGAGCTACTGCATTACGCAGCTAAGGGAGAGTCATGAAGGCTTCCTAGAAGAGATGGTGTTTAAGCTGTCACTAAAGGATGAGTAGGAATTAGCTAGGTGAAGTGTATGTGTGTTTGAGTGTGTGTTGGGTGAGGAGAGGATAATCAAGGAAGGACATAACGGGCAGAAAGAATCTGGTGTATTCAGGACATGGAGATTAAGAGAGAGTGATAGGGCAGTAGGTCAAGAAGAGTCTGGAGAGGAGGAAGGAGTGGATTGGGCAGAGCCTTTAAAGGCAATTTGGGCTTCACATGGAGAACACTAAAAAACATCAGGTTCTTCACACTTCAGTCCACGGGTTTTCCATCATGGACCACAGGATTGGAGCCAAGGTCACTCTGACCTCAAGCTACTCCCTTGTTGAAAACATTAGCACTGCCAGAGTCCTCTCCTGCCACCCTTCTGTACCCATGTCCAAGTTTCCCTACCGCTAAAACAAATACCACAATGTGTTAGCTTAACAATGAGAATTTATTGGCTCACAGTTTTTGGGCTATTTCTGGCTGGCTGGCAAATTTTGGGATTCCTTAGCTTTCCCATCACGTGACACGGTTTCCACCAGCTTCCAGCCTCTGGCTGCTATCTGAGGATTCTCTCTTTCTGTATGCAATTTCTGTTGCTTACAAGGAATCCAGCTGATTGAATCAAGGCCCACCCCATTCAGTTTGGCCTCACATTAACTAAAAACATCTTCAAATGACCTATTAACAAATGGGTTAACCTGAACACGTCTTTTGTGTGGAACAGGATTTTTATGCCACAACCCAGAGGAGTGATAAATTCCTAGAAAAGACAAAACCCCTTCCCCATAAGTATATCATAAAATGCACATGCACATTCCTAAGCCCAATAGCTGTCTGTACTAAAACTACTCAAGTATCAGTAATTTCAAAGAGACATGTTTACAATCTTGCAAATCCTGACTTGGCTCTGTGCCTTCTTTGCTCTTGGCCCACTTAACCTCCTGTAACCCACTGGGCAGGGCAGTATATGAACGTCCTGCAGCTGCCCAGAGCCAGTTTCCCATTCTGTGAGTTCTCTGATAAACTGTTACTATATTGCTACATGGAGTGGCCAGCTTCCCTGTCTATCAGTCTTGAAGGCCCATCAAACTTTGGTGGAACCTATTCTGTAAGTTCATGGCCAATTGGCGAGTTAGCTAGGAGACCAAAAAGTAAACAAGCTGAGGGAAACAGGTATCTCCATAATATTGTGGTCTGCGGGAGAAATCCTGGGGTGGCCAACTTCTAGTATGTGGGGAGGCAGTCCATTTTTCAGAACTGTTCGGTCCAGTGCATGAGTATAGGGACACCCAGAAAAATGCCAGTTGGAGTATTGTCTGTCCTGCAGGGGAACATGGGGGGCAAATGGAAATCACAAGGAAAGAAGTGATTGCTGCCACCACATGGCCATTGTATTGGGCAGTTAGATATGCTGGCAACACTCAGTTAAAAGCAGAAGCTGAAGTAAGGAGATTAGAAGAAGCTTTCACTTTAGAAAAGGATATTAGGTTAGCATGTTCCAACAACACTAATGTAATTAGCAAAGAAGGTACAAACCCAAGAGGGACAATTAGAAATAATGGCATCTACAGTGGTGAAAGATGCAAGGATGAAGGATGCCACAGCAGCAAGTCTGAGTGGTTATCCAGAGGAAAGGTTGGGATCCCTGGGAGAGTGCGGAAGAGGGAGAATGGGAGGAGGAAATTGAAATTGAAGATGAGCCTAAAGGGGCAAGGCTGCTAGTAACTACAAAAATGAAAGCAACCAGGGATTCTCATGACCCTCGGGAAGAGATCCCTGTTCAGAAGCAGAAGTAAAGAGGATGTAAACCCCTGCAGAACTAGTATAATTAACAGAAAAGTTTAAACCAAAGGGCTGAGAAAGCCTAGTCACTTGGTTGCTGAGATTATGGGATGTAGGGTATTATGCTTTTGGGAGGGGAAATGGCAAAAGTGGCTCCCAGACCTACATGTTCCTGTCTTCATCAATGACTTTAATAGGCACAGCAAAGATCAGATAACTCAAATAGTGCATTTGAGTTTCAGAACTGGCCTGGCCTAATGGAGAGGAAAATGCTGTCCACAACAGGCAGATGGCATCTGTGGAGGAATTACAGGATACAGTCAGAAGAACTAGGAAAGAAGCATGCAGCATACACTGAACACTTTTGTGATCTGATGATGAGCTATTCACAGCTGGAAGGAAAGATAAAGTCCTCCACACCACGCCTCCAGTCTGGTATGGGGCATCAGTAGCTATTCTCAGCCCATTAGGCCACTCAACAGGCAATAGGAGACTTGAGTGGGTGAAATGGAAAAATTATGATACAAGGGGGTGAGGAAGTGACCCAAGAGACATGGCAAGGGAAGGGGCAGAGGGGCCTGTATATGTAACCCGTAAACAATTAGGGGCTGACTTAACTGCCCCAAGTATCCTTGTGGAAAAATAAACAACCTAATGCTATATTATTAGTAGAATTCTGGCAAAAGCTGCCTAAGGAGAAAAAGTATCAGCCTCTGCCTACACCTAAATATGTGCTACTGGTTATCATTCCCACAGCACCCCCCAAGGAAAGTAAGTCTGATATAAGGGGGGCGTATACCCCTACCCTTGAAGGATAGTGGTGGAACCATGGTAGACTGCAAATATGGATGACAGCAGGCAATTGGAGGCCTCTTGTAGAGCTAATTATCCACTGATCTCCAACAAGCCTTTTGCAGGTTATAGCCCTCATTGGTACAGGAGCAGAGAGCACACTCATCTGTGGGAGTCCTTGGAGAGTGTATCAGTCAGCCAGAAGGGGTGCTGATGCCAAGTACCAGAGCTCTGTTGGCTTTTATAAAGGGCATTTATTTGGGATGGAAGTTTACAGTTTCAAGGCCCTAAAGAGTCCAACTCAAAGTTACTTCCTCACCAAACTCTGTTGCCATGTGTCGAAGCAAGATGGCGGGCAATGTCTGCGAGAGTTCAGCTTTCCTCTTTCCTCTTAAAGCTCTGTGGACCCAGCTTCTTCCTATCTCAGCCGCAGGCTGGCATAAGGCTCGTCTTTCTCCCCAGGGCTCATTTCTTTCTGCGTTCAGCTACTCTGCTCTCTCCACAATATTAGCTGTAAATTATCAGGCTCATCTCTCTTCCTGGGGCCTCTGTCTAATGAGCTGTCTCTCTTCCTCTGTGTTCTTCTTCTCTGTGTGTATACTTCCATGTGAGTCTCTGTTTTATCCCCAAGAGGGCTGGGACTCAACGCTGAGGTGCATTCTAATGATGTGGTTGGATCAGAGCCCTAATCTGAGGATAATTTAATCAGTCGTCTCAGCTGAATCTAAGGGTTATCACATCAGAGGAACTGACCAGTTTACAAACATAAACCAATACCTATTTTTGGAATTCATAAACAATATCAAACTGCTAAGAGATTTAATGGGCTCCTAAAAGTGAAAGATGGTATGGGGGAAAAGCCAGATGTGTAGTGCAAACTACCCTAACATTACAGTTTGGATGCCTCACCCCCCAAAAGTAAAAGTATATCATTTGCATTTCTCCTTTCTCAAATATATATTAGGGGTGGATGTGTTACCAAACCTAGACCTTACCATCACCACCAGTGAATTTTACCTTCACATCCACATGGTGAAATCAATTATATGGGGTGCTGCTTGTTGGTCTCCAGTGCAACTGCCCCCACCCAGGAGGGCCACCCCTACCAAACAACATCGCCTTCTAGGGGGGACATGCTAAAATCAGTGAGCAGCTACAAGAACTGGCCAGAGCAGGGTCAAACGGCCAGCACAGAGCCCGTCTAATAGTCCTGTATGGCCAGTGAAAAAACCTGATGGTAGTTGGAGGATGACAATTGATTATCAAGAATTGGGTAAGGTGCTTCCTCCTATTCAAGCCTCAGTGCCTAATATTGCCACGCTTCTTGACAGCTCATCAGCCCAGCTAGGAGCTTCCATTATGTATTAGACTTGGCTCAGTATCCCAGTAGCTGAAGATAACCAAGATCAACTTGCATTTACGGGAGAAGGACAGCAATCAACTTTCCAGGCTTTGCTGCAAGGACACCTGTGCAGCCCCATCATCTGTCCCGGCAGGGATGGAAAAGCCACAAATGTTGCTGACTTTCACTGTATTGATGATATTAGGTTTACTTCTGACAGTGCTACATTTCTAGAAATAGCAGCTCTGCCATTACAGTGCCTTCTACCAAGCTGAGGATGGGCCATCAACAATGCCAAGATCCAGGGGTCTGGGCAGTCTGTAAAATCCCTTGGATGGTTTGGTCAGGTAAGACAAGGGTCGTTCTGACATTGCTCATAGATAAAGTTGTAAATGTGTCCCCCTCCCCACACTGTAAAGAACTGCAAGCCTCTGTAGGTTTATTAAATTACTGGACACCCTTTATATCCCCATCTAGCTCAAGTACTTCAACCATTATATAGACTAGTTAAAAAAAAAAAGGAGGGGGCTCAGTGGTATTGGAACACGGAGACAGAGCAAGCATTCAAACAAGAAGCAAAAGCAGCTGTAAGACAGATCCAGTTTCTAAGTACCTTAATAGCACGGCAAGCTTGTAAATTGGTTGTTGCCACCTACCTAGAAGGGTTTGGGTAGAGTCTGTGGCAGAAAAAAAAATGGGAAGCAAGTACCCCTTGGGTTTTGGTCCCAGCTGTGGAAAGGAACAGAGCAACAATATATCTCTGTTGAAAACGACTGTCAGCAGCAGATCTTGCTCTTACACAAATTAAGCCTGTAACAATGGCTTTGTGTAAATGTCGTTGCCAGTAAGTGGGTGGGTCAAAGACTTGTATTCAGCCTAAAAATGCTTGTGCACAGGCTAGTACAGTACAGAAGTGCTTGTCTACAACAATGGAGTTCTCTCCGCATGAGCTCACTACTGGAAGCTACAAAAATTATTGGGGCCAGTTATGTACATAGAGAATCTGAACTCATCTGTGCCAGTGATAGAGAAAGCAGCATCAACAACGAGGTTGTAGGAGACTGTTTTCATCGGCCAAAGGGGTTACAAATGCAAAGTACTAGGAACCCGTTGGCTTCTATAATGGGGATTTATTTGGGGTAAAAGCTTACAGTTCCAAGGCCATAAAAAGGCACCGTAAGAGGTGCGATCTCACCAAAGTCAGCTGCCACAGGCTCATCCAAGATGGCTGCTGGGCTCTGCCTTCCCTCCAGGTGCACCTTTCCTCTTGAGCTCCATGGGCCCTGCCTCTCGGGGCTTCGTGCTTAAGTGATCCTGTTGGCTTCTCTCTCCTGGCACAGGGCTTGTTTCTTTCCGGAACTCCTGTATCAATCTCAGCTGTTCTGCTTTCTTCCCAATCTCAGCTGCCAGCTGTTAGGCTGATCTTTCCCTGGGGCCTCAGCTGTCTGATTCTGTCACATGACAGGATTGAAAATGACAGTGCTCTCTCTTCCTGTGTCTCTCTGTGTGAGTGTCCGTTTATATCAGACCCAGCAAGGGATGGGGACTGAACCTGAGTCATGCCACTGACATAGTCAAATCAGAAGCCCAGAAAAATCTTATCAAATAATCTAATCAAAGCCCCCTCAGCTGAATTTAATGC
>JAKSZT010054335.1:8960266-8986194 GCA_026826555.1 Tolypeutes matacus | reverse complement strand
AAATGTGGTCTGGTGATGTTATTGCAAGAAGGAAGTGTACAGTCTGGTGGAGTTAGCAGTAACAGCTGAGGCCCCTCCCCTTACCATTAGCAGAGGAGAGGAATAATCAATAGTTTAAAAGGTGACCACACAGGGCAGAGCTCGCTCTTTTCTGACTATGGAGCCTGCATCAAATCTTGGTGTGTGTTTCCATCTTTCTCTCCCATCTCTCAGCAAGCTCTGTTTTTCCCCCCATTTCCCAATAAATTAGTTTCATTGGCCTAAAAAAAAAATGAAGATGAAAATTTGTGATTGGCATAAATGTGACAAAGATGAAACAGGCTAGTGAGATGGCGCATGGAGGAGGCGAGTCTTAGGGCAGAGGCCGCGTCGTCTCTAGGACGCGTTAAAGCTGCTGCAAACCCTCCTATGATGCAGCTAGTGGCCAATTTGATGTAATTATGAATTCCAAAAATATAATTGGATCATGCTTGTAAACTGATCTGTTAATCTGGGCATGATTAGGTTAGGATTAGGGCGTTGAGCCCCACCCCTTGGTGGGTGGGGAATCAAATATAAAAGGCAAGGCAAGAACAGAGTTGAAGCAGTTTTTTTGAGAAGCAGTTTTGATGTTGGAAAGAAGGCCCCAGGAGAAGAGAAGCAAGCCGTTCACCTGATCATCTACAGCTGACCTTGTGGAGGAACCAGAAGAGCTAAGCCCAGAGAGAAACCCAAGAAGCCTGAACCCTGGCAAACGCCGGCAGCTGTCTTGCTCTAACACGTGGCAATGGACTGTGGTGAGAGAAGAAACTTAACGCTTTCTGGCCTGGTATCTGTGGACTTCTACCCCAAATAAATACCCTTTATAAAGACCAACCCATTTTTGGTATTTCACATTAGCACCCCTTTGGCTGACTAATACATATGATAAAATAGAGGCCCATGTTATAGCTTTGTTTTTGTAGGGCAAAAATTAAAATTGAAGTAGCTACCACAGAGTACTACACAATTTTAAGGTTTTCTTACTAAGAATTTGAATTTATATTTGAGTGGAATTGAAGGATTTCACTTATTAATTTCCTTTTTCTCTTTGGATTTTTACCTGAATATGGTTGCAAATATCACTAGAACAACATTGTGATAAATATAAACTTATACTGATATATGTATGAAAATAATTTTACTTTTATTTAAAAATATGCAATTGTGCTTATAACTTGTATTTTTAATGTATAAGTTTCCCATGTTGCGTTCTGTACTATAAGGGAATGGATCTCAAAAGCCTCTGCACACTGAAATCTGGGAACTTTAACAAATACTAATGCTTGAGTCCTACCACCAGGGATACTCTTTTATTGTTCCTAGGTGTTGACTGGGTGTTGCGGGTTTGGAAACTCCAGGTGTGATTCCAATAGGCATCAAAGTTTGAGATCAAATTCTCTAGAGGACTTGTGACCCAAACAGGGCCTTGGTGGGTGGATCTGCATCATTAGCATATCTGGGAGCTTGGTAGGAAAGCAAAATCAAAGGCCCCATCCCAGACCTCTGGAATCAGGATCTGCATTTTAACAAGATTCCAAGCGATTCATACATATGTTTTGTTTTTTTTTTTTTTTAAAGATTTTATTTATTTATTCATTTATCCCCCCCTTGCTGCTTGTGCTCGCTGGGTCAGCTAACCACGCCGTGCGGGCGGGCTTGCCTTCACCAGGAGGCCCCGGGAACCGAACCCGGGGCCTCCCATAAGGTAAACGGGAGCCCCACTGATTGAGCCACAGCCGCTTCCCTATACATATGTTGAACAATGGCCAGCATGGGTTCCCAATTCACGTCAACCTTCCATGTCACCTTTTGTAAAACCTTTGCCTAACAATGAGGATACTGCCACTGCCTCGTTTCATTCATATCCACATGAGTATTTGATGAAAGAGAAAACACATTTTAAAGAAAATCCCAGGGATTTTTACTACACTATGATAATTCAGATATCCTGAGTTTGGTGCTGAGCACCCCAGTTCCTAAAGTCTTTCCCCTGCTTTGGATTTTGGCTCAAAATAAAGTATTCTTTGCTTAAAATACTAAATAATACAGCCAATCTTAGGGAGACAGACAGGAACCTGTCCTATCATCCACATTTTCAGATGTAACCATTTCTAAATACTTTAACTCTTTATGTGTGTATCTCCAAGTTTCCATTACATGCATGCATTTTGAAATTTATTTTTCCCAAAAAGTGATGGATGTAAGATGACTGACTAATTAAAAATAACTTGTTTCTCCCTGTTGCTAGGATATAAAGGAAAGAATTATATGTAAATTAGAAGGCAATGAGATGCAGCCCTCTCTTTCTGCCAAATTCTGCTTTTGGTGGTCAAGAATATCCTGTTGAAGCAATGAAGTATGAAAAACAGCCTCAACCAGTTGGCGGGACCTGCGCAGAAAAAGCCCCTTGCCGTCCTCACTTGAATTTACTTAATTAACATAGTAAAATTCCCACCCAGGTGTGGAGTTATCCGCCCCTTTTTGATCATGCAATGTATGTGCAAGCGTGATTTCCTGAACATACTAATCATACAATATATAACTAGCTATGTATGATCATCTATATGCATAAAAGCTAATGCATAATCAAAGCAAATGCTAAGTAGTAACTTAGGTATTTAAGCAAGAGTAAAACCACAGCTCAGGGAGTTGGGTCTGAGTCACTTTGGACTGACCTTGGCTCCTGACCTCTGCAGACATAATAAATGTGAGTTTGCCTAACTCTTGTGTTAAAGTTTTCTTCATGCTGACTCTGGTTCTCCATAAAGGGCCTGCCTTGAGGCCTAACAAAAGTACTTAAAATATCAGCTTTTTGTCCATCCAACCACAATTCTTTTATGCCCAATACTTTGAAAATAATTAGATCACAAATTGAGTTAAATTATTTCATTGTTTGCATAATAATTAGCCAAACATTATTTATTGCTAAATTTAGCTGTGTATGAATTTCTTACTTGTATAGTGATTTTTCTTGCATTATTTTGTAATTTGTTTCATTGTCTTTGGATCTAAAATTTAAGATTAACTTCACGCCCGAAACTGGAAAATGCTGGTGTTAGCATTGGTGTATATCTGTCCCAGACCATGCTTTCAATTCATTTTGTATATAACTAGAATTGGGATTGATGTATCAATTAGTATTTCCATATCCAACTTCTGTAGGAACCACCATACAGTTTTCATACTGCAACTACATCATCTCACATTTCCACCAACACTGTACTAAAGTGCCCATTTGTCTGTGTCTTCACCAGCACTTGTTACTTACTTTTTTTTTTTTGCATGTAAAGTAACTTTTTAATTTTTTTTCCCTTTATTTTTAAAGAAGTTTTAAATTACAGAAAAGTTACATCCAAAACATAGGGGAAGAGAAAGAAGAAGGGAAAAATAAAAACATAGGGGAGGGAAGCAGATGTGACTCAAGCAGTTGGGTGCCCACCTACCAAATGGGAGGTCCTGGGTTCAATTCCTGGTGCCTCCTATAGAAGACAAGCAAGACAGCGAGCTGATGCTATGGGCTGGTGCAGTGAGCTGACTCAGCAAAATGCCTCAACATAATGATGCAACAAAGAGGCACAACAAGCAGGGAGCGGAGGTGGCTCAAGCAATTAGGTGCCTCCCTTCCACATGGGAAAGAAGACAAGCACACAATGAACAGACACAGCAAACAGCAAGAGCAAACAAGGAGAGAGGGAGAAATAAAACCTTTTTTTAAAAAAAACAAAAATGGGATTCCCATAAAACTCACCCCCCTCAACCTTTCACAATTTCCCCTATTAACATCTTACATTAGTATGATACATTTATTACAACTGATGAATAAATATAGAAGTGTTGCTACTAACCATAATCTGTAGTTTACATTATGGTTTATACTTTGCACTGTACAATTTTATAGGTTTTGACAAAATATTTAATGGCATTGTATCTGTCATTGCAATATAATGCAAAACAATTCCAATGCCCTAAAAATGCTCTGTGTTCCACCTATTCTTCCCTTCCCCTCACTCAGAACCTCTTGGTAACCACTATCTTTATATCAATATTACAAGTTCTTCTGTTGATACAATAATAAGTCTACTTTGCTTCATGGTTGCAGTTCCTCCTTGTTTGTTCATCCCTCAGTCTTGAGGATTTGGGGATCATGATACCCACTCTGCTTCAGTTTGAGAGGGGACTTAGATCTTATGGGGCAGATGGAAGGAACTGTTTAGCTTGCAGTTGTAGATACTCTTTGCTTTTGGGGGTGGGGGTTGTCCATCATCATCATTTTGTTAGTTGTCCTGGGCAAGTCCGATGAACTGGAGAGTAGGTGTTGGTTGCAACCCTGCTGAGGTTCAGGGCTCAACCAGCATATGTACAGACCAAAGATTTAAGTCTCTTTGACATATATTTAATGAGTATAGGGCTAATTATAGGTTCAAATGGGTAGAAGAATCATGTATAGGGAAATTATAAATAAGCCTAACTCTGTTACAGTAGAGAAATAAGTTATATATTCCAAGGTAAGGTCCACCAATGGGGTGCTGATTTCATGGGGTTATGTACCTTGCCTATAGTGCCCGATGTCTCTAAAGCCCTTGGGAATACCCATGTTTGAGGTTTGTTTGTTTTTTTACTGTGGTAGTTAGTGAAATATTACTGAAATGTGCATAAGCGTAACCCCTGGAATGACCTCCCGACTCACTTTGAAATCTCTTGGTCATAAAAATTCTTTTGTATTTAATTTAGCCCCCTTTTGGTCAAGGTCTTTTTCCAAACAGTTCCTTGGTTGGCACTTGGTAATCCCTTGGTGCCAGAGAGGCTCATCCCCAGGAGTCATGTCCCATGCCAGGGAAGGTAGTGAGTATTTGCTGAGTTTGGCTTACAGAGAGGCCACATTTGAGTAACAAGGAGGTTTTCAGGAGGTAACTCTCAGACAATAGATATTATTAGGCTAAAGTTTAAATTTTACAAGAGTAAGGTTTACAACTAGTACAAGCATTAATATTGAGGACTTGGCATATTGGTCTGTTTTCTTTTATTAGGCACTCCCTATGTACTCCAGAGATTCTTTTTTTTTTTTTTAAAGATTTTATTTATTCATTTATCCCCCCCTTGGTGCTTGCGCTCGCTGGGTCAGCCAACCACGCTGCATGGGCGGGCCCGCCCCCACCAGGAGGCCCCGGGAACCGAACCCGGGGCCTCCCATATGGCAAACGGGAGCCCCACTGATTGAGCCACAGCCGCTTCCCTCCAGAGATTCTTAACACTCTGTTAGAGAATGTAGCAGGACTCCACAGAATGGGAATTTAATATTTTGTTATTGTGTGGATCTCCACCCACTGAAATAATACCCTTTGACCACATGAACACGTATTCCTTAGAGGTATGCACTTCCCCACACATCCTCCCACCACTGACACCCTGCACCAGTGACCCTCCCCTGCCACAGTTACTAAAAGAACACTCCCACAATTGTATTCTCAACAATCTTCCTCTACCTCACCAGACTTCACCTGTTCCTTCCTCCAGCCTTCCCCCCAGCTCTATGGATAGCCCAAACTACCCACCCCCAACCCTGCTCACACTCACACTCTCACTCTCCATGAACATCGACCCCACTCACATCACTGCCCCACCATCACCCCCATCCACTGCCAATCCTCCCCCCCCCCCGACCTTATCATAGATTTTGCCCAAATTGAGCATTGGCTCACCACTCTCTACTCCCTTTCTATCTCCTGGTAACCTATCTTTCAGACTCTACCTCTGTGAGTCTGATCAATGAGATCATGTAATATTTGTCCTATAGTGACTGGCTTACTTCACACAACATAAGATCTTCAAGATTTGTCCATATTGTTGCATATGTCAATATTTCCTTTTACAGCTAATATACCATTGTATGTATATACCACATTGTGTTTATCCATTCATCCATTGATGGACACTTGGGTTGCTTCCGACTTTTGGCAATTGTGAATACTGCCATGATGAACCTTGGTGTGCATATATCTGTTTGTGTCTCTGCTTTTAATTCTGGGTATACTCCTAGTAGTGGGATTGTTGGATCATATGGCAACTCTATACTTGGCTTCCCAAGGAACCATCAATCAGTCCTCCACAATGGCTGCACCATTCTACATTCCTACCAGCAGTGGATGAGTGTTATTCCTCATCCTCCACATTATTTCCAACACTTGTAGTTTTCTGTTTTTTAATAGCAGCCAATCTAATAGATGTAAGATGATATCTCATTATGGCTTTGATTTGTATTTCCTTAATAGCCAGTGATGTTGAGCATCTTTTTATGTGCTTTTTAGCCATTTTTGTACTTCCTCTTTGGAAAAGTGTCTATTCAAATCTCTTGCCCATTCTTTAATGGGGTGTCTGTCTTTTTATTTTTGAGATGTAGGATTTCTTTACATATAGTGGATATTAGGCCCTTATCAGATACTTGTTTCCCAAATATTTTCTCCCATTGAGTAGGCTGCCTTTTTACCTTCTTGACAACTCCTTTGAAGCACAAGTTTTTTTTTTTTAATTTTGAGGAGGTCCCATTTATCTATTTTTCTTTCAATGCTTTTGCTTTGGGCGTAAAGTTTATGAAACCATTTCCTACTACCAGATCGTGTAGATGCTTCCCTATATTCTAGGAGTTTTATGGTCTTGGCTTTTATATTTAGGTCTTTGATCCATCTTGAGTTAATTTTTGTATATGGTGTGAGATGTTGATACTCTTTCATTCTTTTGGATATGGATATCAAGCTCTCCAAGCCCCATTTGTTGAAGAGACTACCCTGTCTCAATTGAGTGGGCTTGGTGGCCTTGTTTAATATCAGTTGTCTAAATATGTGTGGGTCTATATCAGAACTCTCAATTCAATTCCATTGGTCAGTATGTCTATCCTTGTGAGAATACCATGTGGTTTTGACCACTGTAGCATTATAGTATGTGTTAAAGTCAGGTAGCGTGATTCCTCCATTTTTTTCTCCCTTTTCAAGGTGTTTTTTACTATTCTGAGCCCCTTAGCCTTCCAAATAAATTTGACAATTTGCTTTTCCAGTTCAGCAAAAAATGCTATTGTAATTTTTATTGGGATTGCATTAAATCTGTAGATCAATTTGGGTAGGAGAGACATCTTAATGATCTTTAGTCTTCCAATCTATGAACATGGAATATTCTTCCATTCATTTAGGTCTTCTTTGATTTTATTTAGAAATGTTGTGTAGTTTTCTGTGTACAAGTCCTTTACATCCTTAGTTAAGTTTATTCTTAGATATTTGATTCTTTTAGTTGCTTTTGTAAATGGAATTTTTTCTTGATTTCTTCCTCAGATTTCTCATTATTAGTGTACAGAAACGCTACTGATTTTTACATGCTGATCTTATATCCCACCACTTTACTGAACTTGTTTATCAGCTCTAGAAGCATTGTTGTAGATTTTTTGAGATTTTCTATATATAAGATCATAGCATCTGCAAATAGTGAAGCTTTACTTCTTCCTTTCCAATTTGGATGCCTTTTATTTCTTTTTCTTAAACTAAGTGCTTGAACAAGTACTTCTAATACAATTTTATTTTATTTTATTTTATTTTATTTTATTTTATTTTTATTTTTATTTTTCTAATACAATTTTAAATAAGAGTGGTGACAGTGGACATCCTTGTCTTGTTCCAGATCTTGGAAAGCATTTAGCCTTTCACCATTGAGTTTTATGTTAGCTGTGGGTTTTCCATATATGCCCTTTATCATGTTGAGGAAGTTTCCTTCTAATCTTATCTTTTGAAGTGTTTTTTTATCAAAACAGATGCTGTATTTTGTCAAATGCCTTTTCTGTGTTGATAGAGATATGAAATTTTTCCATCAATCTGTTAATGTGGTGTGTTACATTAATTGATTTTCTTATGTTTGAACCATTCTTGCATACCCCACTTGATCATTGTGTATAATTCAATTGATGTGTTGTTGGATTTGATTAGCAAGTATTTTGTTGAGGATTTTTGCATCTAAGTTCATTAGAGATATGGTCTGTAGTTTTCTTTTTTGTAGCATCTTTATGTGGCTTCCATATTAGAGTGATGTTGGCATCATAGAATGAGTTAGGTAACGTTCCCTCCTCTTCAATTTTTTTAAGAGTTTGGCAGGGTTTGTATTAGTTCTTTCTAGAATGATTGGTTTGATTCACCTGTGCAGCCATCTGGTCCTGGGCTTTTCTTGGTTGGGAGGTTTTTGATGACTAGTTCAATCTCACAACTTGTGATTGGTCTGTTGAGTTCTTCTGTTTCTTCTTTCATCAATGTAGGTTGCTTGTGTGCATCTAGAAATTCATCCATTTCTTCTAACTTGTCCATCTTGTTGGCATACAATTTTTCAAAGTAACCTTTTATGATACTCTTTATCTCTGTGGGGTCAGTGGTGATATCCCCTCTCTCATTTCTGATTTTATTTATTTGCATCTTCTCTCTTTTTTTCCTCTTTGTTAGTCTAGCGAAGGGCTTGTCAATTTTATTAATCTTCTCAAAGAACCAGCTTTTGGTTTTGTTAATTCTTTCTAGTGTTTTTTTTTAATTCTCAATTTCATTTAATTCTGCTCTAATCTTTGTTATTTCCTTCCTTCTGCTTGCTTTGGGATTAGTTTGTTGTTCTTTTTCTCATTACTCCAGGTGTCCAGTTAGGTCTTTGATTTTAGCTATTTCTTCTTTTTTAAATGAAGGCATTAGGGCTACAAATTTCCCTCTCAGCACTGATTTAGCTGCATCCCATAAATTTTGATATGTTGTGTTCTCATTTTCATTCACTTTGAGGTAGTTAATGATTTCTCTGGCAATTTCCTCCTTGAACAACTGATTGTTTAAGAGTGTGTTGTTTAACTTCGATATATTTGTACCTATTCCAATTCTCCACCCTTTATTGATTTCTAGCTTCATTCTGTTTTGGTTAGAGAATACGCTTTGTATAATTTTAATCTCCCTAAATTCATTGAGACTTGTTCTGTGACCTAGCACGCGGTATATCCTGGAGAATGATCCATGAACACTTGAGAAGAATGTATATCCTGCTGCTTTGGGGTGTAATGTTCTTTATAAGCCCATTAGGTCTATTTCCTCTAACATATTATTCAAGGTCTCTGTTTCTTTATTTAGCCTCTGTTGAGATGTTCTGTCTAATGATGATAATGGTGTATTGAAGTCTCCCTCTATGATTGTAGAAACGTCTATTTCTCCCCTTAGTTTTGCCAGTATTTGCCTCAAGTATTTTTGGGCTCCCTGGTTAGGTGCATAAATATTTATGATTGTCCTTTTTTCTTGGTTGAGTACCCCCTTTTATTAATATATAGTGTTCTTCTTTGTCTCTTACAACAATTTTTTTCTTTAAAGTCTATTTTGTCCCATATTAGTATAGCTACTCCTGCCCTTTTTTGGTTACCGTTTGCATGTAAAATCCTTTTTCCAACCTTTCACTTGCAACCTGTTTGTGTCCCTGGGTCTAAGGTGAGTTTCTTGTAGACAGCATATAGATGGGTCATATTTCCTTATCCATTCTGCCAAGTTGAGTCTTTTGATTGTAGAGTTTAATCCATTAACATTCATTGTTATTACTGTAAAGGCAGTACTTAACTTCAGCCATGTTTTCTTTAGGTTTATATACGTCATATTATATTTTTATTTCTTTTCTTATCCTTTTAGTTACTCTTACCAATAATCTTCCTTTATACACTCTTCTCCAACCCTCTTTCTCCAGTTTTTTTCTTTTCAACCTGCAAAACTCCCTTTAGTATTTCTTTAAGGGCAGAACTCTTGTTGATAAATTCTCTCAATTTCTGTTTAAATGTGAATATTTTGAACCGTCCCTCATTTTTGAAAGACAGCTTTGCTGGATACAGAATTCTTGACTGGCAGTATTTTTCTTTCAACACCTTAATCATACCACTGCCTTCTCACCTTCATAGTTTCAGATGAGAAATCAGCACTTAATATTTTTGAGCTTCCCTTATATGTGATGGAACTTTTTTCTCTTGCGGCTTTCAGGATTCCATCTTTGTCTTGAGCTTTTGACAATCTGATAGATATGTCTCAGAGTAGCTCTGCTAGGATTTATTGTGCTTGGAGTATGCTGTGCTTCCCGGACATGTACACCCATGTCCGTCATAAGAGTTGGGAAATGTTCAACCATTATTTCCTCAAACACTCCTATTTCCTCCTTTCCCTTCTCTTCTCCCTCTGGGATGCCCATAAAACATATGTTTGTGTGTTTCATGTTGTCATTCAATTCCCTGCTGCTTTTTTCCCACTTTTTTGTATATCTCTTCTCTCTGTGTAATTTCCAATGCCCTATCTTCAATGTTGCAAATTCTTTCCTCTGCCTGTTCAAATCAGCTGTTATGTGCTTCTAGTGTATTTTTAATTTCTTGCATTGCTTCTTTCATCACTGTAAGAGCTGTTATCTTTTTATGGATGTTTACAATTTCTTCTGTATGTTCCCCCAGTGTCTTCTTTTTTTTTTTTTAAGAGTTATTTATTTCTCCCTGCCCCCCCCCCATTGTTTGTGCTTGCTGTCTGTTTGTTGTGTGCTCTGTCTGCTCGTCTCCTTTTTAGGAGGCACTGGAAACTGAACCCAGGACTTCCCATGTGAGAGGGAGGTGCCCAATAGCTTGAGCCACCTCTGCTCCCTGCTTCTTGTGTTTCTCATTGTGTTTCCTCATTGTGTCTCCTTGTTGCATCAACTCGTTGCATCAGCTTGCCTCACCAGCCCATGGCGTCAGCTCACTGTCTTGCTTGTCTTCTTTAGGTGGCACCAGGAACTGAACCTGGAACCTCCCATGTGGTAGGTGGGTGCTCAATTGCTTGAGCCACATCCACTTCCCCCCAGTGTCTTCTTGTTATCCTTTCTCTCTTCCTTCATTTTATTGAATAAGGATATTTATTTGGACATCCTTAATTAGTTGTTCCACATTGTGCATCTCCTCTTGCCTTTTAGTTTGTTCATTAGACTGGGCCATGACTTCCTGTTTCTTAGTATGTCTTGTAATATTTTGCTGATGTCTAGGCATCTGTTTATCCTGATGGGCTTACTGAGTTGGTTAGTTTCTCTTTGTAATATATGGTTTTATTTTTGTTTGGTTTTGTGTTAGGAGTCCTCTTTATCACTTGGCTCCACTTATTCTATATCCACTTATTTATGTTGCCCATGTTCAACATAAAAAATATTAGAGCCACAAAAAAGGAAAGAAAGGAAAAAAAAGAGACAGAAAAAAATAAGAGAGAAAAATAGTAAACTGGAATAAAAATTTTAAAGTGAAAAAAAGAAACAGAAAAAATATAAAATAAATACAATAAGGGAAGCGGATGTGGCCCAAGCATCTGGGCTCCTGCCTTCCACATGGGAGGTCCCAGATTTGGTTCCTAGTGCCTCCTAAAATAAGATGAGCAAGACAGCAAGCTGACATGATAGGCTGGGGTGGAGAACTGATGCAACAAGATGATGCAATCAAAGAGACACAGCAAGGAAATACAATGAGAGACACAACAAAGAGGGAGCAGAGGTAGCTCAAGCGATTAGGCACTTCCCTCCCACATTGGAGACCCCAGATTCAGTTCCCGGTGCCTCCTAAAAAGAAGAAAAAAGAAGACGAGCAGACAGCGAGCACAAACCATGGGGGGGGGATAAATAAATAAATCTTTAAAAAAACTCCAATAAAATAAAAAAATAAAACAATATTCCAGATAAGTAAAAAAAGAAAGACAGAGAAAGGAAGGAAGGAAGAAAAGAAGAGGGGAAAAATGAAAGGAAAAGAAGAAAGAAAAAAAGAGGAAGGAAAGGTAAAAAGAAAGGTAACATAATAATAATAATAATAAAAGATAAAAGGGAGGAAAAGTAAAAAGAAAAAGGGAAAAATAAAAGACAAAGAATGGGAAGAGGAGAAAGAAAGAAAAACAGAAGAAGAAGGAATGAAAATAAGGAAGAGAAGAAACAAGCAAAACCAAAAAAAAAAAAAAAAAAAAAGGAAATATAAATCTGGATCTCCCTTTCAGACCACCAGGAATGTCTAGGCTCCTTCTCTCAGGCTGCCTATTTTGGCCAATTGGTCACTTCACATGCAAAAAATAAAATATAAAAAAAATTAAAAAAAAAAAAAGACCTTCCTCTCAGGGCACCAATGACTTACTAGTCTACTCCTCTCCAGCTACGTGTACCTGCCAATCAGTCACCCCACAGCCAGCTTCTCTGCCAGTACCTGGATAAAGGGGAAAAAATAGAAAGAAAGAAAGAAAAAAAAAAGAAATAGGAAATAAAAGAGAGGAAATAAAAAAAGCTTCCTGTGGCTTGCCTGTCCCTCCCCTACCCTAAGCCGGCTGGGCACAGGCCCACCTGTGGGATCATCCTCAGCAGCTCCTTGGGGCCTGGCAGTGTGGCTCCCCCTCCTCCAGGGCCAGCTGGGTGGTTTTCCTCTTCCCCTGGGCTGGCTGGTAAACTTCCTTCTTCTTTGGGGCCAACTGCGTGGCTCCCCTTCTCCCCGCCCAGCTGGGACCCCTTCCTCTCCAGCCACACTCTCCTGCAACACCCCAGCTTCCCTTATGCCCCCAAGCCTGCTGACAGTTTCCAGAGGAAGGGTGCAGCCTGCCGTTCCCTACTCCACGATCTTGAAAGCCCCCTTTAAATTTTTTAAATCTTAGTCATTCTAGTGGGTGTGAGGTGATATCTTGCTGTTGTTTTGATTTGCATCTCCCCAGTGGCCGATGCTATTGAACCTCTTTTCTTTTTTTTTTTTTCTTTTTTTTTTTTTTTAAAGATTTTATTTATTTATTCATTTATCCCCCCCTTGCTGCTTGTGCTCACTGGGTCAGCCTACCACGCCGTGCGGGCGGGCCCGCCCCCACCAGGAGGCCCCGGGAACCGAACCCGGGGCCTCCCATATGGTAAACGGGAGCCCCACTGATTGAGCCACAGCCGCTTCCCTTGAACCTCTTTCCATATGCCCATTGGCCATCTGTACATCACCTATAGATAAATGTCTATTCAAGTCCACTGCCCAATTTAATAGTGAACACTTTGACAATGTTCTTTCTGTGCATATTTTTCTACTATTTACTTCATGGTTACCATGGAGCTTAAATTTAACATCCTAAATCTATAACAATCTTATTTTTAAAAATCAAATTAATTTCAATATCATACACATGCTGTGTTCCTATAAACCTCTATCCCTCTACTGTAATGTAGTTATAGTCACAAATTACCTATGTATGTATTATAAGTACAAAAGCATTGATTTATCATTACCTTTCATGCATTTGCATTTTAGATTCTGTAGTATGTAAAATGTGGAATTATAAAACCCTCAGAAAAACAATAGTAATGGCATTTATTTTTACCCATGTTGTTTCCTTTACTGGAGATCTTTATTTTTTCACGTAACTTCAGTTATTGTCTACTGTCTTTCCTTTCAACCCAGAAAACTTACATTTGGATTTCTTGTATGGGGTGACATAGTGGTCACAAACTACCACAACTTTTATTTATATGGGAATGTATTAACTCTAACTCAGTATTTTGTCCAATTTTAATTTTTAAAAATTTATTTTATTTTTCTTATTAGAGAAGTTGTGGGTTTAGAGAATATACTTTTTATGCTTGCCTACAAAAAAATGACTTCCTGATGAAAATTTCCTGTCATTGCTATTGAGTAAATTGCATATTAAATGAGTTTTAACCTGAAAGCAAGGAGTCTAAGTATTCATAAATGTATACAGTTTGGATTACATGTGCCCTTTTTTGTCCCATCATTAGCTATCTCAGTTTCAATTCCTCTGAAAGGATTTGGTCGGTAAACATTGATGACTTTCATTTAATCATCCTTGAAACTGTCTCAGGTAGTTCACGTGAAAATTATTCCCCAGCACTCTTGTTTGTCACTGACTTCTTCACAGTTCTTCAGTTACTTCCCTCCCAAGTTGTTTCTTTCAACATCAATCCCAAAACTTGGGACTTAATAAATAAAAGTACCCAAATCAGTGTCTATCATTCTGTCAGTAAAGTTTCTGAGCATCTTCATAAGCCAACACGTGTTTAAAGATAAGACAGATGGACCTGATACCTGACATTTTGGAGTTCATTGTCTGGGGGAGGAGGCAGTCAAGAAAAGTGTATTATTAATGGTAAAGACATGGGTATAAACACAGAGGTTTTGGTAACCTTTGTGGGCTTCTAAACTGTTGATACTTAGGCCAGCATCTGAAAGAAGGCCAACCTGGATGTTGTTGCAAGGGTTCCAGAAATAAGGGACTTCTTGGGCCAGTCACTAATGCATTTTAAAAGCAGTTTTATTGAGATATATTCATCTACCCTACAATCCATCCAAAGTGTACAATCAATCAATGGCATTTAGTATAATCACAGTGTTGTGCGTTCTTCACCACAAAAATTTTAGAACATTTTCATTACTCCAAAAAGGAAAAACTCCACACCCCTTAGCAGTCACCTCTTAATCCCCCTCTTTCCCCAACCCTACATAATCACTAATCTAAGTCCATCTTTATAAACTGATTTATATTTACATTTTATATAAATGGAATCATACAATATGTAGTATTTTATGTTTGGTTTCTTTCACTTAGCATAATGTTGTAGGGTTGGGTTTTTTTTTGTTTGTTTGTTTTTTGCCTGATATTAACATTCTGTAACATTAACATATATTTGTTGAGTTTCAAAGGAAAACAGTCTTATATATGCAATTTAACCCATATTCATATTTCACTTGAGGTTTTACTATGCTATACAGTCCCGTGTTACATTTTTTAGCTTTCTTTAGCTTTCCTTTTGTAATACACATGGCTTTAGATTTTCCCCTTCAACCACTGTCATACCCATATAATAGCACTACTAGTTATCAAGATTATGCTATGCTTTCACCTTTTCCATTCATTTCCAAAATTAACACACAGCCTTTTTACCAATTGTGCACCAGTTAACCCCCAGCTTTTTATTCTCTAACCTCATCCTAATGTTTTGGTGACCCATATTCTAGTTATTAACTCCAGGAATTTGCACAATATATTTAGTTCTAGCACAATCCTACAGTATTTGTCCTTTTGTTATCTGCTTGCTTCACTCAACATAATGTCCTCCAGGTTGATTCATGATATCATCTGCTTCACAACTTCATTTCTTCTTATAGCTGCATAATATTCCATCATGTATATACACCACAGTTTGTTTGTCCATTCATCAGTTGATGGACACCTGGGTTGTTGCCATTTTCTGGCAATCGTGAATAATGCTGCTATGAACATTGGTGTGCAGATGTCTGTTCGTATCATTGCTGAAGTGTGCTGTGCTTCTTGGATATGTAAATTCATTTCTTTCATGAGAGTTGGGAAATTTTCAGTCATTATTTCCTCAAATACTCTTTCTGCCCCTTTCCCCTTCTCTTGTCCTTCTGGAACTCCCATGACACATATGTGTTGCACTTGAGGTTATCGTTCAGCTCCCTGAGACTTTGCTCATTTTTTTCCATTCTTTCTCTCTGTTCTTCTCTTTCTTCAATTTCAGCTGTTCTGTCTTCTTCATTACTTATTCTTTCTTCTATCATTTAGAGTCTGCTGTTGAATGCCTTTAATGTGTTTTTTCCTCTCACCTATTGTGTCTTTTGTTCCTGTATTAGTCAGCCAAAGGGGTGCTAATGCAAAATACCAGAGATTGGTTGGTCTTTATAAAGGGTATTTATTTGGGGTAGAATTCCACAGTTACCAGGCCATAAAGCATAAGTTTCTTCCCTCACCAAAGTCCATTGCCACGTGTTGGAGCAAGACAGCTGCCAACGTTTGCCAGGGTTCAGGCTTCTTGGGTTTCTCTCTTCCCGGGGCTGCGTTTCTCTCTGGGCTTAGCTCCTCTGTTTCCTCCACAAGGTCAGCTCTTGACTATGAGGCTCTCTGGGCTTTTCCGTCTCTCCACAAGGCCAGCTGTGAACTCTCAGGCGAATGGCTTGTCTCTATCCCAGGGCCTTCTCTCCAACATCAAAACTCCAACATCAAAACTACTCCCTCTGTCCTTTGCCTTGCCTTTTATATTCGATTCCCCCACCCACCAAGGGGTGGGGCTCAACGCCCTACTGACATGGCCCAGTTAATGCCCTAATCATAACTTAATCACGCCCACATTAGCAGACCAGTTTACAAGCATAATCCAATATATATTTTTTGGAATTCATAATTACATCAAACTGCCAAACGGCTACAGTTCCCATAAACTAAGTTATTTTTCTATTCAGTTTTTCAAATTCTTCTTTGTGCCCACCCAGTGTCTTCTTGATGTCCTTTATCTCTTTAGTCATATTGTCAACTCATTGATTTGATTTTGGAAATCTGTGTGCATCTCATTGATTAGTAATATCAAATCCTGCATCTCTTAGACCTAGCAGACATATACAGGACACTCCATACAACAGCAGAGTATACATTCCTCTCAAGTGCATATGGAATATTCTCCAGGGTAGACCATACGTTTGGTCAGAAAAAAGTCTAAAAAATTTTTAAATATTAAATTTTTTTTTTCTTGAACCATAATGGAATGAAAGTAAAAATCAATCCCAGAAAAAATGTTTGTAAATCTTTGGAAATGAATATAAATGGTGAAAACACATCATAGTGTTTGTAACTAGCAGAGCTATTATATGGGTATGACAGTGGTTGAAAGGGTAAGTCTGAGACCATGTATATTACTAGAAGGGAAGCTAAAAACTGTAACATGGGACTATATAACATAGTGAAACCTCATGTAAAATACGAATATGGGTGATATTGCATATATAAGACTGTTTTTACAAAATGTAATTACAAATAAACTAAAGAGACAGAAACAGAATAACAGTATGTATGGCAGGGAAGCATAGAGAGACTGAAAGGAGATGAGTTTTTGTTTTTTTCTTTATTATTATTGGAATAACGCAAATGCTCTACAAATGATTGAAGTGATGAATGCACAACCATGTGATTAGTTTATTCATTTATTGTACAATAAATTAAATAAAACATACACTGGAATCATAGCAGATTTAAGGAGGCAGAAGAAAGGATTGGTGAACTTGAAGAAATGGCCTCTGAAACTGAACAAACAGAACATATGAAGAAAAGATTGGAAAAAATTGAACAATATCTCAGGGAACTAAATGACAGCAAGAGACATGTAGTCCCAGAAGGAGAAGAGAAGGGAAAAGGAGCAGAAGGAATATTTGAAGAAATAATGGTAGAAAATTTCTCAACCCTATTGAAGGACATAGATATCCATGTCCAAGGAGCACAACATACTCCCATCTGAATAAATCCAAATAGACCAACTCCAAGACACATACTAATCAGAATGTCAAATGCCAAAGACAAAGAGAAAATTCTAAGAGCAGCAAGAGAAAAGCAATGCATAACATATAAGGGCTACCCAATAAGATTAAGTGCTGATTTCTCATCAGAAACCATGGAGGCAAGAAGACAGTGGTATGATATATTTAAGATACTACAAGAGAAAAACTTCCAGCCAAGAATCTTATATCTGGCAAGATTGTCTTTCAAAAATGAGGGTGAGTTTAGAATATTCACAGATAAACAGAAACTGAGAGAGTTTGTAACCAAGAGTCTGGCTTTGCAGGAAATACTAAAGGCTGTGCTATAGCCTGAAAAGAAAAGACAGGAGAGAGAGGCCTGGAAGAGAGTCTAGAAATGAAGATTATATCAATAAAAGTAACTAAAAGTGTCAAAAGAGTGGTGAAAAAAAAAAAAAAGACAGATAAAGCCCAAATATTCAGGAACAAACTTAACCAACTATGTAAAGTGCTTGTATTCAGAAAACTACAACTCATTGTTAAAAGAAATTTAAAAAGACCTAAATAATTGGAAGAACATTCCATGCTCACGAATTGGAAGACTAAATATCATTAAGATGTCAATTCTACTCATATTGATATATTGATTCAATGCAATCCCGATAAAAATTCCACCAGCATTTTTTAAATAAATGGAAAACATGATTATCAAACTTATTTGGAAGGGTAAGGGGTCCTGAATAGACAGAAACATCTTAAAAAGGAAAAGCAAAGTTGGAGGACTCTCATTTCCGGACTTTAAATCATACTACCGGGAAGCGGCTGTGGCTCAATCAGTGGGGCTCCTGTTTACCATGTGGGGGGCCCTGGGTTCGGTTCCCGGGGCCTCCTGGTGGGGGTGGGCCCACCCGCATGGCGTGGTTGGCTGACCCGGCGAGCGCGGGCAGCAGGGGGGGGGATGGATGAATAAATAAATAGAATCTTTGGAGAAAAAATAAATAAATAAATAAAATAAAATAAATCATACTACCTAGCTACAGTGGTAAAAACAGCATGGTACTGTCATAAAGACAGACATATTGACCAATGGAACCAAACTGATGGTTCAGAAACAGGCCCTCCCATCTATGGTCAAGTGATTTTTGACAACCCTGTCAAACCACCCAGCTCGGGCAGAACAGTCTATTCAACAAATGGTGCTGAGAGCACTGGATATCCACAGCAAAAGAAGGAAAGAGGACCCCTATCTCACACCTTATAAAAATTTTAACTCAAAATGGATAAAAAACCTAAATATAAAAGCAAGAACCATAAAGCTAGAAGAAAATGTCGGAAAATATCTTCAAGAACTGGTGGGACGTGGTGGATTCTTAAAGAAGATAAGAGGAGGACTGAGATGGATTACTGATTTTTAATGTATGTAGAAGTTTTGATTAACTTTACTGTAAGTGTGAAAATGTGCAGAGTTGATGGTAACACATTATAATAACAGTTGGCTTATAAATGTGAATGTGGCTGAAAATGGTAGTCTAGGGATGTAAGTAACAATTGACAGAAAGCTAAAGAATAATCTAGGGACTGAATAACACAGTAAACACAGAGGTGGATGAGAATTGTGGTTGATGGTACAGGTGCAAGAGTGTCCTTTGTGAGCTAGAGCAGATGTATGTCACTATTGCAGGGTGGTGGGAATGTGGAGAAGCATGGGAAAAATACAACTGGAGTGACCTATGGACTGTGGTTAACAGTAATAATGTAATATTCATGCATCTATGCCAAAGATGTACTGTGTTGATAATGGGGGAGTATGGAAAAAGTGTGCCAAATATACGCTGTGGATCTCGTAATAATCTGAGGATATCATCTCATAATCTGTAACAAATGTTCCACTGTGGTATGGTGTGTTGATAGAGGGGTGTTGTTTGGGAATTCTGCACATGTGCATGATTGTTTTGTAAGTTTTCAACTTCTGTCATAAAAATATATTTAAAAATAATAATAGGGTGGGTTGGGGGGAAAATATACCAAATGTAAGATAAGGACTATAGTTATTAGTAAGATTTTGACAATATTCTTTCATAATTAGTAACAAATGTCTCATAATGCAAGGTCTTGGTGGTGGGGTGATGTACGGGACCCCTGTGTGATGCTATGCATGTTTGCTTTGAAAGTTCACAACTTTTACTATACACTTATTGTTTATCTATGTTCATGTAAAAATGATATAAAAATAATAATAATAGGGTTGATTGGGGAAGAATACTTTGGTTAGTTGTAATATTTAGAAGATGCTCTTTAATCATTAGTTTACAATGTTTCACAACAATGCAAGGTATTGGTGGTAGAGTGAGGTGAGGTATGACAGCCCTGTATGATGTTATGTATGTTTGTCTTTTAAGTTCACAACTATTACTATGCACTTATTGTTTATGTATGTTTATGTATGAGTGATATACTTCAGTAAATTTAAAAAAGAAATTAGAAGACACTTTGAGATGAATAAATACCATGACACAATATACCAAATTTTATGATATTAAATGAAAGGAGTGCTCAGAGGAAATTTTATAGATATAAACATCTACTTTAATAATGAAGAAAAACCTTAAATAAATGAACAAGAACCTAACTCTGGATCCTAAGGAACAATATAAAGAAGAGCAAACTAAACCCAAAGTTATAAGAAGGAAGGAAATAACAAAGATTAAATAAATATTTTTAAAAAATATTAAAGTGGATATACATAGAATAAGGAAGAGAGACAAAAATAGAGAAAATCAACTAAACCAAAAGTTGGTTCTTTGAAAAGATCAATAATACTGCCAAACCTTTAGCTCAACTGACAAAGAGAAAACATGAATAACTAAAGTCAGCAATGAAATTGTGGACATTACTACTGACAATAGAAATTAAAAGATTGCAAGATGATACTATGAACAATTAAACACAAATTAGATGAAATGGAAACTTTCCTAGAAACACACAAAATACAAAAACTGATTCAAGAAGAAATAGAAAATCTTAACAGAACAATTACAAGCAAAAAGAGTGTATCAGAAATAGGAAACCTTCAAACAAAGAAAAGTTCAGGACAGGTTGGTCTTACTGTTGAAATCTATGAAACATTTAAAGAATTATTATCAGCGATTCTTCTCAAACTCTTCCAAAAAAATTGAAAAAATGGAATTCTTCCTGATTCTGAGAGTGCAGCATTGTCCTCCTATGAAAGCCAGCCAAAGGCATCGGAACAATTATCCCTCATGAACATAGATACCAAAATCCTCAAAAAAATAGGGGCAAACCTAGTCTAGCAGAATACAACATGAACAAGTAGGGCTTAACTTAAGAATGCAAGGGGTGTGGCAAAATAAAGAAATCAATGTCATACTCCAATGTGACAGTCTGAAGAGGGTGAATCCTAGGTCATGTCCTTAGATCTAATCCATCCCCATGGCTGTAACCCTATTGTAGATGGGACCATTTGATTAGATTCCGTTAAGGGACCTTCCTTTTGATTAGATCACCTCAGTAGGGCATGACCCAGGGAGGGTCTTCCTCTTTTTATTGTAGTCCTTTAGAAATGGTGGGATAAAGAGCCACAGACACTTTGAAGAAAACCACTTGGTTGGAGAGGAGGAACCCAGGAGTTGAGAGAGAAACCTGGGAGAGAGGAAGCCGCAGGTAGAGCAGCCAGAAGCTGGAGCAATAGATGCAGAAGAGAAGAAGATGCACCCACGTGCCTTGCTACATGAGAGAGGACTCCAGGACCGCCAGTGGCCTGTCCCCTGATGAAGTCTTTATTTGGACACTTCATGACCTCAGAACTGTAAGCTTCTAACCTAATAAATTGCCATTATAAATCTCAAACCTTTTAGTATCATGCCCCAGGTCTTGGAAGCTCTGTTCACTTTTTCTTCTATTTTCTTCTTGCTGTTCAGATTGGATAATTTCTATTGTTCTATCTTCACGTTGACCAATTCATTCCTCTGTCCCTCCATTCTGCTGGTCTTTTTTAAAAATTTGTTTCAAATGTGCTTATAATCGCCTGTTGAAGCATTTTTATGATGACTGCTTTAAAATCCTTATCAGATAATTCCAACCTTTGTGTCTTCTCACTGTTGTATCTGTTGATTGGCTTTTTTCATTAAAGTTGAGATTTTTCTGGTTCCTGGAACAACAAATGATTTTCAATTGTATTCAGACATTTTATGTCTGTATTCAGACATATTATGAGACTCTTGAGCTTATTTAAATATTCTATCTTAGCAGGTCTCCTCTGATACCATGCCAGTTTCGTCAGAAAATATATACCAGGAAAATTTATATTTAATTCATGCTTTGTTAATTATAAGAATTAGCACATGGAGGCAGTGATGAAGTATTGTGATATAAAATTAATATTTTCACAAATTTAGTTTCATTTTTCAAAACACATTTCCAGTTGCCAAAAAAATAAAAGCAAAACCTGACCATGTTATTCCCTGCTCAACTCTTGCAATAGCTTTCGGTTGTCCTCAGTGGTTGTCATTGACACATACTTTGGGAAAGGGACAATGACTCTGCCCAGCCTCTAGCACAGTAATTGGTACAGAGTAAGTTGCTCAAATGTTTGTTGAAGGACTTACTGCAGGTGAGTATTGATGCCCATAGTTTTGTGGTGAGGATGTGGGAACTTTGGTGGCCCCATTTTCTCTGAGAAGTCAAAGGCAATTCTGCTGAGCATGATGGGCAGGTGGTAAATGGTGGTGAAGGCTTGAAAGTGGTGCTGTGGAGGATGGAGAAGCCGCTTACCAGGAGCACACAAGCTGCCCCCAGACCTAGATGAGGCTGAGGCCATGGGTGCATGATTTTCCTTAGCATTACTGAGGATGCTGGATTTCTAAGGAGGCAATGGTTGGGGGTTTTCCAGTGGATGAAGGAGTCCAGGAGTTGAGTATAATGTCAAGAGGACAGTTGGAGTGGTGGGTCGGCTAGAGAAAGAAGTGGAGTCAGAGGGGGCCAAGGTGGGGAGACACTGGATGGGTCTTGATGAGGTCTTTGAGCTCTTACAGTAGGACGGGAGATGGGAGGCAGCGGACATAGTGGGCAGCAGGAGAGGTTATGATTCAGAGGCAGGGCGATAATGACAAGATCCAGGTGCAAAGGGCTGGCGTGGGATGGAAGAGGCCCCGGAGCTGTAGTTCCACACATGCGTCATGAAGGCCCCTGTGTGGACACTTTAAATGTGTCCCAAATGAAGAGGTCAGTGAAAGACCCTCACATGGTATTGGGCCCAGGGTCCCGTGCGGAGCTCAGGGGTCCTCAGGGACCTGTCCTGCTGTCCAGAACCTCGGCAGGGCCTGGGGAACCGTGTCCTGGAAGCCGGAGGTCAACACTGCTTTCAGCTTGGTTCTGTAGCCCACCCGGGGAGGAGTCCTGAGTGCTGCAAGGGCAGAACCTGGGTGGCCAAGCCAGAGCTCAGCAGTGTGGTTTTCTTTCTTTGTTTTTCCTTTTTCTTTCTTTCTTTTTTCTTTCTTTCACTCTTTCTTTCATTTTGTTTTTTACAAGATATTTATCATTTTCTCCAGTTTCAAAGCCCAGCTCTTTGAACTATTTAATATTTTTTGTGCTTTTATTGTTTTTTCATTGCTTTGGGGTTTTTCTTGGGGGGGTGGGGGACATTCTTTCTGTTTTCCTTCAGGCTCATGTTTTCTCTTTTTCCTAACTTTTTAAAATCATGCGGCTAGTTCATTTATTTTCATTCTTTAATGAAAGCATTCAAGGATATGTATTTACCTCTGATAAGGATGTGTTTATTTTCTTGCTTTCTATGAACAGTGTGTTGTAGTTTTATTTTCTCTTTGACCTACTAAGCAGAGTGAGATCCCCCTCCCTCCCAATTATTGCTATTTTTGTTTGCTTTTTATTTATTCTTTTAATCCAAAAGTTAAAAGTTCAACAATACAGAGTAAATTAAAATGCAAAAAGTCACCCTCTAACCACCAGTTTCTAAATCTCACTCCCAGACGTGACTGTCATTGATAACCTGGAGTGTCTCTTTCCAGACCTTTCTTCCATGCGCACGAAGTACTCAGCTTCATGTGCCTCTAGTGCTCGTGGAACGGGGAAGTGCGTGTTCGCAAGAGACGAATGCCATGAAGCCAGAAAAGTGGAAGGGCTACAGCAGCATTCAATTTCCCTAAACCAAATTTGTTTCTAAGATGAATATAAACACATAAACAGCAAACATATTATTCATACTTTGGTGAAAACAAGTACTTTTTTTCTCAGAGTTTTTAAGAATCTGTTTGCGTAAATATCAAAGTCCATCAACATTTCTCCAGATATAAGTACAAAAATAGCTTTATAAAACCTTAACTTCGACTCATGAATTACTTATTTAACTGGAGGCAGGACCCATCGCTACCCTCAAACTTGGACAAGCAAAGCTGTGTGATGTTTGCCCTGCCAGGAGTTTAAACAAAAAATTTTTAAAAATTCCTAACAGCTTCTCATTTTCCCCCATATTACAAAAATATTTTTTACTACTTCTGAAATAGGACAGAAGAAATATATTTACTTTCCAGCATATCCCAACATGAAATCTTCTATGTATTATAAAACGTCAGATTGATTCAATGCATTCGTGAATCTGAATTATAATTGATTTGTCTATTCCATTCTCTAATTTCTGATTAATTTTGATCCAGTGATTTTACCTATCTCTTGGAAGTAGAGGGCATAGGAATTAAAGCTACCAATATACTCCCAACTTTTCACTTTAAAAACTACTCATTTAGAAAAAAATTATATAAGTCTGGATAGTTCCAATAGTCATCAATACTAAAGAACACAGATTTAGGCTGGGTGGGATAAAAATGACAACTAGTCTGTAAAGACTAGTTGTAACTAGTCTTTACATTAAAGACTAAAACATACCAGAATTTTAAAATAATGCATCTTCACGAAGAAAGCATACTTTCTTCAGAATTTTTGTGAAAAATAAGGTTGACTTTGAGAAAATGCATGTTGCATGTGGTTGCAAACGTCGAAGAATGAAGAGATGCCCTTGTATTGTTTTATTGGAGACCAGAGAGTAAGCAGTGAATTTATATTTGTCACCATTTTTGTATTTTACAATGAGTTTTCATTATATTTACTAAATGAATTTTTTTTCTTGTTCTGAGAAACTAATAACTAGTCCTTAGTCTCAGTTGAATTTTTCACTGATTTCTGACAAACACCTAGATTCAAACCAAAACCAGTGGCTCACTCTTGCACGAGGAGAGCGGAGCTGGTGACGAGACCAGAAGCCAAACTCTGGGCCTGACAAGATGGCGGGGCCGTCCTGCAGGCGCGCCAAGGACGCCCAGCGTTTGCTGGCAGAGCCGGTTCCTCGTACAAAGCAGAACCAGATGAGAGCGACACCCGTTATTTTCATGAAGTCACTGGGGTCCCCAAGATTTCCCCTTGGAGGGAGGGACTTTTAAACTTGAACTATTCCTGCCGGAATACACAATGGCAGCCCCTAAAGTGTGTTTCGTGACCACAGTTTATCACCCTAACTTAGACAAGTTGGGTGGCGCCTCAGCGAAAGGTCTGTTACATCAAAAGAAGGGTGAGTCACCAAATGGGGCAGGTGAACAGCCCGTAGAGAAGGGCCTGATCAAGAGGAGGCCTCCCTGGGAGGCGTCTTGGGAAGGAGTCGGTGGTCTTGGCCTTCAGAAGACTTCAGGTATTGCCGTAGGCCACTCACCAGGCTGCGCAGGCAATCTCTTCATCACCATGTCTGCTGGAGCGACTTCAGGTGTGGATTCTGGAGTAAACTTTCTAGCTTTGAAATTGCCTCTGTCACTGATCCTGGGATGTTGGGCCAGGTTACTTAAATTCTCTATGCCTCAGTTTCTCATTCTGTAAAATGGGGACGATAATTTATATAAAGTTCAAATGAATCTATACTGATAGAGGTCAGAACAGTGATTACCTTGGGGGTTACTGGCAGGTCAGGATCATGAGGGAAACTTCTGGGGTGCTGGAAATGCTCTCAGTTTTATTTATACTTGTATATGTACATAAATGAGGCATCAAGAATTTAAGATTGGTGCACTCTATATATTCTACTGTGTTTTATACCTCAATTTAGAAGCTTTTAAAAATGGAAATAACAACAGTACCTACCTTCTTTTGCCGGATTTTCTCTTAGTTCTTGGCTATGTTACAAAAAAGAACTTTAAGTACATGCCAGTTTAGTTAGGCCAGTAGTTTATTAAGAAAATGAGAGAAGAGAATTGAAAGAAAATTACAGATTATGGGTCCCAGGTACACTTGCGAGTTGGCCCAGGCAGAGGGAGAGGACAAGGGCTAAACAGGGGTAAGAAGGGCTGATTTCCAGACTACAGACCCCCAGGTCTACCTGCGTGCTAATCTGGGAGGGAGAGAAAGGGCAAAACAGGAAAAAGGGTAAAACAAGGGACGGTTTAATTTCTGTGCTTGCTTTTTAATTATTTATTTATCGCGGCCCGAAAGAAAAAGAGGCGGGAGTTGGGGGAGTAGGCGAGGGCTGGGAGCTGGCCGCTGGGCATGTGTCCGCGACGTCCCCAGCAAGGGACTCCCGAAGGGGCCAGTCCTAGGG
>JAKSZT010054335.1:8886347-8959866 GCA_026826555.1 Tolypeutes matacus | reverse complement strand
TGGTGGGCACCGAGTGGCCGGAACGCGAAGGCGGTCAGCTACAGAGGCAGGAGGACAGACGGGTGGACACGCGCGCACCTCACCAGGGACCTGGCGCCGGATCACTCTTGGTCACTCAAAAACAAGAGAAATGGGCGCAAAGTGCAGGTGGACTTTGCCCCTCCTTTGGCCGCGCTCGGCTAGCGCCGGCGTGCCCGGGCAGAGGACGGCCCTGCTGGCCGGAGCTCGGCTGTGCTGCGCCCAGGGCCCCACGGGCCGGCTCGCCCTGCGTGGGCGTCGGGGCGGCTGCTGCGCCCTCTGCTGAAGGGCCTGAACAGCCTGTGGGACCTGGGCACGTTGGTTTGTCTTGCTGGATGTTTCCCCATCTGCCCCGAGAAGGAGGTGCGCCCTGAGCTGGGAAGGCCCCTCCGCGGGGACATTCTGTGTCTCAGGACCACCTTGAGGCCCCCCGATTCCCCGGGGAGCCCTCAGACCTCCCATTCCTTAACCTCTTGGACTTTGTCCCGCCTCCTTGCGCTTTGGAGGCCTCGGTTTGGCTGTTTGGGGGTCTCTTCCGTGGCTCCACAGGCATTTCTGCGTGGCGCAGCTCCCTTTACTCCGACTGCGCTTGTGTCCCCAGGTGAGGCCTCCGCTGTCACCGTGGCCCCCTCAAGGCCTCTGGCCGAGCTGGCGTGCTGGTGCGCTTGGTGATTTGGCAGCCCCGAGCAGTGTAGAAGCCGAGGAAGGGTCCTTACGCCGTATTTTCTAATGCCTTCCAGGTAAAAGCAGTTGCTGTTGATGCAGACCTAAATGTCTTCTATGAGGAAAATGTGCATTTTGACAGAGACCTTCCAGAATTCGGGTATGTACCTGGTGTGCAGGAGGGCGTTTGGTTGGGGGTCTTCCCCAGCTTCTACATTCACAGGGGTGGAGCCCTTGGAAGCCTTCTCCTCTGCCTCAGTGCTCGCCTCTCATTCTGTCCCAGATTCTGCCGTCCATGGGTTCCCTCCTTCCTCCTTGGTTCATTGGTGAATACGTGCAGCGCGTGCTGTTTGAGGGTTAGTTGTGCCAGGCAGTGTGTTGGGTGCTGGGATTTAATGATGAGCCCAAAAGAGCCGTGGTCTTTGCTCTCCCAGAGCTTCCTGTTGAGTGAATACCACAAAAACAAACAAATAAATAAAAATTAGTAATGAATTTAGAGCAGGCCTTTGACGGAAAGGAACTCACTTCTCTAGGTGCTTGTTATGAAGGAATGTGATCCAGGCTTGGGGATGGGGCCAGGAAGCCCTGCCTAAGTTGAGATCTGAGTGGATTAGCCAAGTAACGGGAAGGCAGAAGGCAGAGCATGGAGGCAGTGCTTCACGGCTGAAGGAGGCTGTCTGGCTGGAGAGGGGGAGGGAGAAGGGGCCAGGCCATGTGGGCCGTGGTGCAGCCTTTCTCCTTTCTCCTAAAAGCCGTGGGCAGCCACTGAAGGGCTCTGAGGGGTGGGGATGGGGTGCGACAGTAGTATCTGTGCTTTGAAAAGATTCTGGGTGCAGGGGGCCAAAGTGGACCTGCAGAGACCGGTGGGGAGGCCCTTGAAGTCCGTCTGCATGAGAAGTGATGTGAGTTGGAAGCCATCTTGCTTCCATATTTTATATTCCCGCAGGCTTCATGTTTGAGCTGTGGAAGTTTGTGTATTTCAAGGAATTCAGCAAATTCCTTCAAGAAATCTGTGGCCATAGAATTGCCCGCGGTGCTCTTTTATTATTCTTTGATGTCCGTGTGATCAGAAGTCTTGGCCCCTCTTTCATTTCTGATATTGGTAACTTGTGTCTCATGAGTTATTTTTTGTATGTCCTTCCAGAGCTTTTATATGGAAAAATAAGCAAAGACGAATAGTCTCATTTCCCCTTTTCTTACACAGAAAACAGCATACGCAACACGCTTGCCTTCCTCGCTGAACAGTAACGTGGCTCTCTGTCCATGTTGGTACAGAAGAGTGTCTGTGTCCTGTCTCACCCATGCTGAGTATTCCACTGTGCAGGTGCACCACGGAGTGCGGAATTAGTTTCCTGCTCAAGGAGGCCGGCTTGTTGGCAATCTTTTACTATTAGGAAAAGTGATGCAGTGGACTCCACACGGCATCGCAGATATGTGCATGTTTATCTCTAAGATAAATTTTTGACGTGGGATTATTGGGTCAAAGAGCAAATATATTCATAATTTTGGAAAATATGGCCAAATTGTCTCCTTTAGGGATTATATTGATTTGCATCCCACCAACAATACGTGTTTTCCCACAGCCTTGGCAACACAATGTAATAATAGATGTTTTGGTTCTTTGCTAATCTGATAGGTGAAAAGTCCTACCTCTGTGTAGACTTGCTTTGCATTTCTCTTGTGATGATGACTGAGCATCTTTCCATATGTTGAAGGGCTACTTGAATTTATTTTTGTTTGTTTTTCATGTCCTTTGCCTGTTTTTCTGTTGGATTACTTTCTATTTCTTAATAATTTATAGGAGTTCTTCATATATTGGGGAAATTACATCTCTGTTTCCCAGATTTTTGTTTGCTTTTGACTTGTGTATAGTTTGTAGCTATTGTATGTTGCTACAAGTTTTTTATGTTTATGTTGCCAAATTTTTCAATCTCTTCTATTGCTTCTAGATTTTTAGACATAGTTTAGAATGCCTTTCTCATTTCAAGACTTTGAAGGAATTCACCCACGTCTTTCATCTAGTTCTTGTAAGGATTCTTTTTCTTTTTTTTTTTTTTTCAGTGTTAAAATATTTTTAGTTTATCCAGGTATCTGGTATAAGATATGTATCCAACTTTAATTTTTTCCAGATGATTATCCAGTTGTTTCAACACCTCATTTTTAGAAGTCTATCTTTATCCCAGTGAATTGAGATGCCCGCTTTATCATATGCTAAATTTCTGTGCTCACTTAGGTCTATTTCTGGGCTTTTCCTTTTGTTCCATTGGTTGGTCAGTCTGTCTGTGAACCAGTAGCATGTTATTTTAATTATTCCAGCTTTATAATATGTTTGAATATCTGGAATTGTTGGTCCTCTCTGATTGTTTTCCTTTTTCAGAGTTTCTGTGACTATTCCTCCTTGTTCTTTTTCGATAGGTACTTTAGAATCAGCTTGTGAGGGTACAGAAAGGAAAATTGCTAGTATGTTTATTGGGATCATATTACATTTATAAATTAACCTGTAGAGAGTTGACATTTTTATGATATTGCGTGTTCCTTTTAAGAATATGCTTTGTCTTTCCATTTGATCAAGTCCTTTTTTTGAGTCTTCACGTGTGTTTTAACATATTTGACATACGGATTTTGCATTGTGGTAGATTGCAAAAATAGGAATATTTTCTACCCTTCTGTGTGTCCATGCCCTTCGCAGTGGACCTGCAGCCCCTCCCGTCTAGAAATGGAGTCACTTTCCCCTCCGGCCTGGCGACTCGCTCTAGCCAGTAGAACGTGGGAGAAGCGGCATTGTGCTTTGCAGGCTTCTGCTCTCGTTCTTGAGACTCCACCTCGCCGCTGCAGCAAGCTCAGGTCAGCCTGCTGGAGGATGGCAGGCAGGTAGGCGCAGCTAAGGGCCATCTGGCTGTCAGCTGACCATAGGTAAGACTGAGGAGCAGAGGCTGGCCTGACCGTTTCCCCCTCCAGGGCATGCAGCTGACCTCTATTTCCTTGCTTTCCTTGCCATTGACTGAGTTTTGACCAATGGAATATGGGCAAAAGTGGCCATGTCTCTGCTGAACCTAATTCATAAAAAGCTCCCATGCAGGCTGCACTCGCTCTTCTTCCATTTTCTGGCTGGATGTGCATGTTCAGGGCAACCTTGGAAGCCACATGTTGACGATGTCAGAGCTGCCATTAGCCTCAGGGCCTGACAGCAGCTTGGTGCGGATTCTGAGCCTGTTTTAATTTAAACTCTTAGTCAGATGGGTGGGCTTTTATTGATTCAGCTATTTGCAAGAGGGACTTAGAGGGTGGGGAGGATGGGGAAGCAGCTCCAGGTAACCTCCCAGGCCTGCAATCCCAGAACTCCTTGGTCTGTTGCGACAGAAGAATCGTGAAATTCTTCCTCTGTGTGGCTGCACCTCCTCTACCGCTCCAGACCCCTGGGCTTGAGAGGGCGTTGAATCCCACCTTGGCCTCCCCGTCCCCTCCATGGCCTCTGCACCGAGCAGCTCCGTGCCTGCCTTCCAGGCTGAGCCCCACGTCATTCGGAAAGTTGCCCTTGACCGGTGCTTTCTGAGAGCTGCGTCTCTGGGCAATTTCCACGGCTTCCCTTTCCTTCCGTCTGCCCTTCAGCTGGAGGCACCAGGCCCTGCCACCTCTGGTGGGCTCAGCTTGCTCCCAGCGCTGTCCACCTTCTCTTGTTCTTGCAGGACCCAGGGCGGTGTCCATGTTCATGAGGACGGGCTGACGGTCACCTCTCCCGTCCTGATGTGGGTCCAGGTAAGCAGGACCCGCCTCACCCAGGGAGCCCAGGGGTCTGCTCCTAGGGGAGAGCGGAGTCTGCCGGCTCCTGAGCCAGGCTGTTCCCAGCGTCAGCCTGACCCTGAGTGATGCGCTGGATCCCACCAGGAGGGCTGGCCGCAGTGCACTTGAGAGGGCTGAGCAGAGCGAAGGTGTTGGGGGGCTTGAAGGCAGTGGTCGGTGTCCACGGTCCCAAAGGCATCTGTTCACTTAGGGAGGCGGCAGAGCAGGAGGGGGCCCGGCTTGCAGTCAGCACCAGGGTGTTCCTGAGCCTGAGCAGACCCCCGGGACTGGACCTCTTCCTAGTTTGGCCCGGACCTGCCCCGGCTGGGCCCACCCCCCACACACAGTCGGGGCTGAGCACAGCCTTCCAAGCATGGTGGGGGGAGCTCTACCCTCAGGGCAGGGTCGAGGCTGGAGTGAAATTTTAGAGGAAATGTCAGGCTCTTTGAGCGCCCCCCATGACTCCCACCACCAAAGACGATTCCAGCCAGGCGGCGGGTGGCAGGGGGCTGGGAGAGATGGCACCGTCTCTGCCTCTGCCCTCGACTCCTCAGCCTGTGCTCCTGGGCCTGGGGCCGCTGTTGGGTCTCTAATGTGCTGGGCTGAAAACCCAGTGGGCCCAAACTTGGGGCTGCTTCAGTTTTGCTTTTCTTGAATACTCAGAATTCACAACAGAAGAAGCAGAATTGGAGAATTGGTGGTTTAGGATTCCATTTATTTAAGACATTTTTAGCCTAGTTCACCTTTTTATTGGGTTGATGCCTATTTGTTTAATTCATTCTGCTGCTTAAAAATCCTGAGCCATCAGTGGCTCTTCATCCTTGGCCGCAGACACTTGTTTTTTTAATTCTGAGGCTTGTGTAATTGCCTAATACAGTGGTTTATTTTAGACGAGGTGGATTCTGCTTGTTTTCTCAGGCTCTGGACATCATCTTGGAGAAGATGAAAGCTTCGGGCTTCGACTTCTCTCAAGTCCTTGCCATTTCTGGGGCTGGCCAGGTTTGTTGACAGGCTTCTGCCATGAAAGGGCAGCTGTCCCGAGCGAGGGAGATGGCTGCCCCACAAGGGAAGAGGCTGCTCGAGAGCTGCTGGATGTACTTGGCTGATAGGGAAAACCCCGCAGCTGTGTTGCCGCGTGTGCTTGAGCATACCTGCTTCCCGACGGATCTGAGACAGCTCCTGCCTTTAAGCCTTAAACATCACAGGATAGGGCACTGGGTGAGGGGTCTGAGCAGAGGAGTCCCCTGACAGGCTGGAGGAAGCACTCGACATGAACTTTTTATGACTGTTTTGGTGCGTTGAAATTGCTTTTCTATTTCCTGGAAATAAAAGCAAAGAAAAAAGTTATGAATAATGACAATAGTTTTAGCAGGAGAAATAGTATTAATAACAGAAAGAAGACTGAGCTCTTACTGTGTCACCTGCATCATCTAACTTGATCCTTATGACAAGCCTCTGCGGAGGGGTGGCTGCCCAGGGGTCTGCACTTACAGCGGGGGCCGGGGGCACGTTGTGCAGCCTTCCGGTGCCGCCACATCGCGGGTCATAGAGTCGCCGTGCATGCTGGGCGCAGAGAGAGGCCGACGACACCGTGGACTCGTGACGTTTTAGCTCCTGTGTTTCTCATCACTGCCGCTTACTGGGGGACCCCGTGGGCACCTGCGAAGGCCGCAGGGCAGTGGGAGCCCCCGGGCCGGGCTCCTCCCGCGGTGCTGTCTTCTCACCTGCACCCACAGGGCCTGACGCATGTTTCTGAAGATGCAGCGCCTTCCTGGCCTCAGACCCCGCAGCAGTGCTCTGCTCTGGTCCTTGGGACGCTGACCAGGCCCTCTGGGCCACCTTGCCTATGTCTTTCCCCCGGCCGCCCCCTGCCTCCTAGGTCCTCCCTGGCCCCCATCGCCCCAGGTGTTCCCTGAACGCCTCAAACTTGCCACCTCCTGGACTGAGCTCTGCACCTGCCCCAGAGCCCCTGCCCCTTGGGCTCCTTTTCTTGGGGAACCCTCCCTGCCCACCCGGGAGCACACCCGGTGTCTTCCTCAACTCCCCCAGCTTGCCTACCCTGCACCCCGTGCATCGCACGTGCCATGAATCTACCACCTCCTCTCCATCGCTGCCCGTTGCTTGTCGTATTTCAGGGCTTCTGCTCCCGCCTCACTTCTCCAAGACTCCTCCAAGCCCTGGCAGACATCCAGCCCTGGCCACGTCACTCCCCTCTAATCTGGGGCTCCTGCGGCCTCCAAGATAAGCCCCACCCTCCTGAGCACGGATTCCAAGGCCACTTGTCCCTGGGCCTGCCAGACGCCCCACCCACACCACCTGTGGGGATCCTTTCCCGAAACTCACGTCCACTTCCGCCCACCTGCACCCCTGCCGGTTAGGTGCCCGTCCTCCGTTGCCCCAGCAGTGCCACAGGGTTTCGTGTCTGTCCCTGACTAGCTCCAGTGTTCTGAAGAGTAGGGACGACGGCGTCCTCCCAGGCCTGGCGTGGCCTGGGCTCCTGGATGCTTGTTGGACGAGCAAGTGAACGGATGAATGGTTTCAGTAATACTGTCAGTGATAGATTAATATGTGATTTTTACAAAAGACACCAAAATCAGACCGGTAACTCTTTCTGGGATCCTCCCGACGTGTTTGGAGGCAGAGTGGGGTTCCTGCCCGCTTTGCAGAGGTGAAAGCCGACGCTCCTAAAGGCGATGAGCCCCGTGATGGAGAAGGGGCAAGGGCAGGCTTGAGGCCTGCGGTGTGCGGGCAGGTCTTTCTGTGCCTCCTGAAGTGACCATGTTTTGGGTTTTTCCTCACAGCAACACGGAAGTGTATTCTGGAAGACGGGCGCCAGCCGGGCGCTGACGAGCCTGTCCCCAGACCTCCCGTTACGCCAGCAGCTGGAGGTACTGGGCTGTGTGGTGGGAGTTTGAGACCCTGCTGCAGGGGCGACATTTCTGTGGTGAGGGGAGGCGGGGCCCTGAGCTCTGAGGCGTAGACGGTGGTCTGGGCAGTGGTCCTATGAGCGCAGCCAGCTCTGCCCCCTCGCTGTCATCCCCTGGGCCCCCTGCTGCCCGGCACGGCTCAGGAGTCGCCCCTCGGTGCCTGAAGCCTCCTGCGGGGCTGCTGGCAGATCTGGGCCTTGGCGTCTCCTTTTCTTCTGGACTCCAAGCGCCCCAGCGAGGCCAGCGCTTTGCTGCGGCCGCGGCCCCTCTGTGTCCACGTGTGGCATCTTTGCAGCGTGTGGGTGCTCTTGGCAGAGGAGTCTGTCAGCTGCAGGCTTTCCGGGCTGGGCCTGGGTGTAGGCAGCAAGGGTGTGCGGAGGCCCTGCCCGTCTCTGGCGGGCACCGTGGCCACCAGTGCCAGCGTGGCTCCCGGCGTCGGTGGGCGGAGCTCACGCTGGCAGCTTTGCCTCTTCTCCAGGCCTGTTTCTCCATCGCCGACTGCCCGGTGTGGATGGACTCCAGCACCACAGCCCAGTGCCGCCAGCTGGAGGCCGCTGTCGGCGGGGCCCAGGCTCTCAGCTGCCTCACGGGGTCCCGCGCCTACGAGGTGGGCAGCATGCCGTGCGAGGCTGCATGGGGTGCGGGTCCCTCAGGCTGTCTGCAGCCCCTCGCATCGAGCTGCCGTGTGTGGGGCGACGTGGGCCTCAGTTCATCTTCTGTAAACAGGTTATAAAGTCAGGACTCAGGCTTTGGGTTGTTTTAAAGCCGAAAGGAGTTGATGCATGTAGGGTGCTCAGTGCAGAGCCTGGCAAACTGGCCAGCTCGGGCCACGCAGCCCTCCCTGGAGGAGAGGTTTCGGGAACGGGAGCACCCTTCCTTGGGCCACCTGAAATAAGGGGAAATCAGGCGGAGGGGGGAGCCCCGAGCCTCACCCTGGCCCGTGGTTAGTGTTGTGTGAGCCGTGCAGTCCTGGCCTGAGTCGTCGCGGGCAGGGCGACTGGCTGGCCTGCGCGGCATGACCAGCACATTTTAAGGACTCAGAGCTTGAAGTCACGTTGTCTTGTGTGTCGTGCAGGCCTCAAGCATTTCCAGATTTGGGGGTTGGGGCCTATCACGAGCTTGTATGTCACCAACTGACACCCAGAGGGTCCGTCACAAAACCACTTTATGGAGGTGATCATTTGCTCCAAAGCGGGATTTAGGTTTCTAAGAATTTTTATTCCTTTTCCAGCGTTTTACAGGAAACCAAATTGCGAAGATTTACCAGCAGAACCCCGAGGCCTATTCAAACACAGAGGTTGGTTAAAGGTTCATTTTTGATTGAAAGTCACAGTTGAATTTCTTCTATAATGCTTCCTTTTAGCATAAATACAGCTAGTATGCATCGTCTGAAAACACTGAGTAACAAACATTTTAAAGATGAATTTGCTCTTTTTGTTGTTGTCAGGCTATTTCTGCGGAGGCGGGAAAGAGAAGTCAGGTCCTCGTGGCCAGAGGGGCTGGGTGTCAGGGTCAGGGTGGGAACGGCTGGGGCTGGGGTCTCCCTGTGAGTGCCCATTGGGCTCTTTCCACTCAGTGTCCTGCAGGATGGCCACCAGGCACTGACCAGGAGGTACGTGTTTCATTTGGGAATCGTGGCCTCTCACCAGAGCCGCGACTCAGGACTCCAGCTCCATCCAGGGTCCAAGCTGCTAGAGCCAGCACTGGCAGGTGCAGGAGAAGCAGCTCGGAACCCTGGCGTAATTAGAAAACGACTGGCTCGTTTTCAGCCACAGTGCCTTTTTAATCTTGAGAATTAGCATGCCGTTGATTGCTTAGGCCAGCACTAGCCATTAGCTGTGGATGTAGGCTCTGGGTGTGGAGCAGAGGGGGCTCCATGGGGCGCGGGGGCTGACTTTCTCCCCACTGGTCCAGGGGCCCATGGCCCCCTCAGGCTGAGGGTGAAAGTCGCTAATCGGCTCTGGGGGCTCTGGGGGCAGCAACCACGTCCACCTCCTAACCCCAGGGCCAGCTGTAAAGACCACAGAAGTGGAGCAAGGCCAGGGCAGCACACTCCCCAGGGTAAGAGCCAGCTGGAAAGCCTCCTCCCCTCGGTGTGGCTCTTTCATCGGCTTTTTGCTTTTTGTCTTTATTGATCTTGGCAGTTTATGGCCCATCAGAAGTTACAGAGTGTGAAGCGCTCTCCCGAGGGGCCAGCCTCGTACCTGGAATGCTTGGTCTCCACCATTACGGGGGCATCTTGCTCACAGTTTCCACTTCCCTCCACAGTTTAAAACTGTGTGTGGAAGTGAGTCGTGTCACGTTCCACTGTGCTTCTTTCTCTTTCAGAGAATTTCTTTGGTCAGTAGCTTTGCTGCTTCCCTGTTCCTTGGGTCCTACTCTCCTATCGACTACAGCGATGGTGAGCCTCCAGGGTCTGGGGTGGGACGAGCCCCTTCCACTCGGGGGAGGTACCAGCCTTTCAGCCCTACCATCTATTGCAGGAAGAGAGTGTATTAGCTATCTTTTGCTGCATAACAAACCACCCCAGCCCATAGCAGCTAAAGGCCACAAATGTTTATTATGTCACGTGGTTCTGAGAGCCAGGAATCTGGGATGGCTTCACCAGGTGGTGCTGGCTCAGGAATTCTCACGAGGATCCTGTCAAGCCGTCAGCCAGGGCTGCGGGAATCTAAAGCTTGACTGGTCACATACACGACTGGTGGCAGGAGGCCCTAGAACCTTGCCACGTGGGTCCCTCCACAAGGCCATCAGTGTCGTGGCAGCTGGAATCCCCCAAAGTGAGCGGCGAGGGAGAGAGAGTAGCTGAGCAGCCTAGTCTTGGTAGTCAGTTGGTCACAGACAAACCTTGGTACAGTGTGGGAGAGGGCAGCACAAGGGTGGAATTCCCGGCGTTGAAGGGACTCTGGGACAGGGCTAGACCCAAAGCAGTGAAGGTGGCTTCAGAAAGGAACCTGGGCTGTACTGAGCCTCGTGGGGTCATCTGGAGTGGCTGCACTGCTGGCGAATGCCAGGCATCTGTCTCTTTTCAGGGGAGGAGGGAAGGTGACAGGCGAGGTCCCCTAGCTTCACTTCTACTCTGGAAAGACAAGGCTCCATACAGCTCACGCCATTGAATTCAGGCTGGCAGGTCCTAAACCGAGTCGCTTGTGTCCGCCTGTGTCCTCCTCACCCACCCAGCTGCTCCAGTGGGCTCTCCAGGTTCCATTCTCCCTCCTCCACGCCCCGAGGTTGCCCTCCTTTACCGGCTGTCCAGCACCCCAGCCCTTCTCTGTCCCTCTCCGCTGGGCTCTCCCTGACTCCCATGCCCAGGGAAGCCTGGGGGTCGCAGATGTCCTTGCCGGATGCTCTCGGTCGTGGGCATGAAGTCTGGAGGTGCCTGGGAGCTCTCCTCAAGGTAGAGGTGACTGGCCCGGATACAGCACCTCTGAGTAGATGCCCTGTGCCACACGGGACACGCAGCAGGCCCTGGTCAGCACATTGATGGCAGAGCAGCAGAATCGCAGGCCAGCTTCAGCGTTTAGTGAGAGGCAGGCCCTGCTGGCCTCTGGTTCTCTGGCTTCAGAATGGTCCAGGCATGTCGCAGACATCCCATAAGGAGAGCGCCCAGGCACAAGTGTGCTGCAAGAGAGCTGCTGGATTTGTGTGTTTTCACAGAAGGTCCTTTTTCAAGACGTGTCCCTTGTTTGTCTCCTTCCTTAGGTTCTGGAATGAATTTGCTGCAGATACATGACAAAGTCTGGTCCCAGGCTTGCCTTGGAGCCTGTGCGCCTCATCTGGAGGAGAAGCTTGGGTCTCCTGTGCCGTCGTGCTCAGTCGTGGTAGGTCCCCTGCCAGAGGGTTGAAGAGCCAGCAGCTGCTGGGAAGCAGTGCAGTCACCACACACACTCAGGAGCCTACGGCCTGGGGATTCTCAGTTCCGTATGAGACAAGGACTTGGCACAAGTCCAGCTTAAGTGTCGGGCTCAGTGCCTTGCCCGCAGAGGTCTTCAGTGCAGGCACAGGCTGCTGCTCGTGGCTGGTGGGGGAAGATGTGGTGAATTTCACTAGGAGCTTTTTAGAGTAGCAAAAAATAGTGAAGGCATAGTTTCTGGGTCATTCCATACCTAAGAGGGAAATGCACAGAGTCTGAAGTTCTAGTATTTATAATATCTGAATGTACTAACTGAATTCTGGTGTTTATATAATTTGGAAGCTTAACGTAGGCAGTCTTGGGGAAAATAAAAAGAAACACCAGTGGACCTGGCAGAGTGCAGTGGTTGGAACAGACCTGAGACAGCCTGCCTGTGACCGAATCCTGAAATCCTGGCTCTGCCACTACTCAGCTCTGGGATGCTAGTCCGTGCCTCAGTTTCCTCTGAAACCTTGGAAAGAATAAGAACAACTTGGGGAAGCAGATGTGGCTCAGGCAATTGGGCCCCCATCTACCATATAGGAGGTCGAGGGTTTGATTCCCAGGGCCTCCTGGTGAAGGCAAGCTGGCCTGCGCGGTGAGCTCGCCCAGGAGAAGTGCTGACCCATGCGGAGAACTAATCCGAGCAGAGAGCTGGCCTAAGCAGAGAGCTGGCCCACGCGGAGAGCTGGCCTGAGCAGGGAGCTGGCCCACACAGAGAGCTGGCGCAGCAAGATGATGCAACACAAAGAGACACAGAGGAGAGACAATAAGAGACGCAGCAGACCAGGGAGCTGAGGTGACACAAGAGACTGAGCGCCTCTCTCCACTCCGGAAGGTCTCAGGATCAGTTCGCGGTGCCGCCTAAAGAGAAGACAAGCAGACACAGAAGAAAGAACACACAGCGAATGGACACAGAGAGCAGACAATGGGGGGAGGGAGGGATAAATAAATAAATAAATCTTTAAAAAACGCAACGACCATCTTGGACTGTTGTGCGCATCAAGTGACTTAAATATATTAAATACTTAAGGCAGTGCCTGGTTTCAGGGTTAATCTGAACAACCCTTAATCACTGTGATTCTCCCAGTCGCCCAGTTGGAAGAGACACTGGCCGGCCCTGGCCTGGGCTGTCCTGAGGGGTAGGGGGCAGAGAGGGGCCCTGCACCTGGCCACTGGTGAGAGCACGTGCAGCCAGAGCGGCTGGAAGGCACGGGGGACGGGGGGGTGGGGTCGGGTGGCGAAGGGGCACCCCGGGGTCCGGCAGGGTCACAGAAGTAGGAGGGTGGGCTGCGTGGACCATGGCCCTGCAAGCACCCCCCGAGATCTGGGTCCAGGGCCCAGGCCCAGCCATGCGAGGATGTTTCTCCAAGACTCACGCCATGCTGAAGACAAACCTCCAGAGGGCCACGAGGCCGGCATGCCGAGGACGGGTCCCAGAGCTGACGGGAGCGCATTCCTGCCCGGCACCTGGCGCAGACGGCTCCGTGCACATCTCTTCTCTGCCTGCGAATAAGGCTTTGTTCGCCTCAGGCCAAGAACACTCGCTCCCAAGAAGGAGCCAGACGGCCTGGTAGCGCTGAGGATCGGCGAAGAAGCGATTCCAGACACCGTGTTTTCATCTGTGACATGCACCACCGGATAGGGGGAAACAAGCAAAATCCAAGTTCTCTGTCTCTGTTTGAAGGTAACACTCAGATGACTTTCTCTGTTTTGTGCAGGGAAACACTGGGGTGTGTTTGTTTGTTTTTAATATTTAAACAACTTATTGAAGTGTATCATTCCTACATGAACATACATAAACTATAGTGTTCAGTAAACACTGTGGACTTACCAAGCAAACATACACAACATCCCACAGGGCTCCCGCCCGTCACCCCCCAAACACACTGCATCACCGTGAAACATTTGTTAACACTGGGGGGTGTTTTTCGATCCCCCTAACCCCACAGCGCCTGCCTCGCCCCCCGGCTCCTCATGCTTCCGCCCTGCGACTTCGCGGCTCCGTGCCTGTGCCCCGCGCTCGGAGGTGCAGGGAGCTGACTCCCCTTGCTCAGGTGGCCCCGCCAGGGGCCGCCCCTCCCAGTGCCCCACGTGAACCCCTGCACCCAAGCCCTTGTCTCTGGCTGTTTTCTAGGGAACTGAGCCAAAGGCATTTATTCTCCCAGGAGACGGCTTATTCTCATGCTTAAATTTGGCAGGATCGAGCAAAAATTTTTTTCTAGACACCAGGAAATCCCGTCATTTATTTTAAACCTCTAGAACTAAGGTAAGGTCAGGGACGGTTTCCTTCCCTAGCTCTGCTTCCTAGAGGAAATAGCTCTGTCCAGGGGTCGTCTCTCGGCCTCGCTCATCCAGTTGCTGGGATGAGGAAGGGTGCGTGTGTGGCGTTATCTTCTTGTCCTTTGTTTACTTTTCCCCCAAAACTACATGCAGAATGTGGAGTTTACAGAACAGATACAGGTTGGGGTTCTGTTCCAGCTGCCTTGAATCTCGAGGTGACTGAGGCAGAGTCAGGGCTCGTGTTTCTGATTTCGAACCTGCACGGGGCTCCTCTGGCGTTTGTGGCAGAGAACGATGGGACTGGAGGCTCTTCGAGAGGGCCCTGCAGCTCAGTGACCTGGAGCCTTCCCGTCCCCACAGCCGCAGGTGAACGGCTGTGGGTGCAGCCACGGCTCACCCTGCAGGACGTGCCTCAGGACGTGCCTCAGCAGACCGTGCTTCCTTCTTCTTCTCAGGGAGCCATTTCTTCATACTATGTCCAGCGCTACGGATTTCGTCCCGGGTGCCAGGTGGTGGCCTTCACTGGGGACAACCCGGGTGAGTACCTGGCGTGGCCGTGCTGGACATGTGAGAATCCCTCCCCGGCAGCTGCCCCACGGCTGGCCCGAAATCCAACTCGTTACTGCCCCCGCCTTGGCCCTGACGCTGCCTCCAGGTGAGAACTGACGCCCGCCGTGCCCCAGCCAGCCTTTTCTGTCCCAGGGAAACCCCTCCATTCCTTCGGCCTTCCTGATGACAGCCTTGAGTCTGCCCTGACACGTGATCTGCAGATAGGAAGGGCGTTTCCTGGGAATCAGTCACCTTGTTTCCTCTGGCCTCTCTTCTTCCTTCTCTTTTCCTCCGGAGGTCCCAAGGTCCACTCTTCACGCCTTGAGGGCCCATCACGGGCCCCTGAAGAAAGCCGGCCGCCCCCATCCCCACCCCAGGAAGAGCAGTCCCTGCCCCAACGAGCCACCAAATCAGGGCACCAGAACTAGTAAATTGAAATATAGGACACCCAGGAAGTGCCGTAGAGAGAGGGCTCGGCTCTCGTGTGGTAATCTGACTCCCTTAGAACCACTGCTGCTTCTCTCGGGGGCAGGTGGAATGGGTCTCTATCCCTTCTCTTTCTCCCTCCTTTTTTTCATTTATTTTCTGCCTCCGTTCCTCATCCTGGTTTCTGTACCTGTTAGCCTGGCCATACTTACTCCCCCTGGTAGTATATAGTGAGAGGGAAGTGGACAAGATGACAACAACAAAATTAACAGGTAGAGATAACACGTGTCTAGGAGTAGAGTTGTCTGCCTAGAAAAAGAGCTGGAGGTTTTGGTTAAAATTTGTCCATTATAAGAACCACAGTCACTGTTACTATTTCAATGTGCATCCCACATTTTCTGCAGTGACTATGCGTGACTTTTGCGGCCAGGAAAAACGTTTCATTCGCTCTTGCTGTCGCCGTGGTGCTCCTGGGGCCCGCTGGGCCTGGCCGCCGGCTCGTGCTGTGCCGGGGCCTGGCCCTGACCCCGAGACAGCCGCCTTCCTCCTGAGCGGCTTCTGCGCACTGGCACGCAGCAGCCCTGTTGTCAGAACACAGAGCCCAGCTCAGATTTTGCAGAGTAGCCTGGTCCAGAGGTGACGGCCGGCCGGAGGCTGCTGGGCAAGCGGCCAGGCCCCGCTTCTCCCCAAGGACGCGGCCTATGCAGCCTAATAGCGCCCCTCGGAAAGGAGCCGTCGAGGTGCAAACGCCAATGCAGAGAACTTAAGCTTTTGTGGGCCACATTTGTTTCCTTTTCAAAGAAAACTGTATTTTTCTCAGTAGAAAAATGTATATTCTTATACCTATTTTAACAAGTGGAAGAGTGCTAGGGAGAATAAGGGGCCTGCTTTTTTATCCACAAAAGTGAGAATGTCTGGGCATGTTTGAGAGGGAACATCAGGGAAGGTTTCTAGTCCTTCCTCCTGGATTTTGGTTTTAGGCTGAATGTTGGTGATACCAGGCAGACAACCCTCAGCCAGTCCTTCCTAAGTCTTACCTTCTATTTGCTGCTGTCTTAAACAATGCATTAGTTGTTCCTTCATTAAACCAACAGTAACGAATAAACAAAAAAACATGTAAAGAAAGGCTCATGCAACTTTCTTAAAAGGAGTACTTTTTCATTGCAGAAAAAAATTTTTTTCATTACTGACAAATCAAAGGAAGAATGTAAAAACTCACCCATAATCCCTTAATCAGAACAGTCAAAACGTTAATGTCTGTCTGTCCAGCCTTTCTCTTGCTTGGATAATGCAAACAGCGCTGCGAGGCAAGCCCTGCCCTCCCTCTGTCTCTGGAGAAAGAGGTGGCGGCACCTTTCTGCACTCCTTTCCCCTTTGGCGCCTTCCTTCGTCCCCGTGACGCTGAGCGCCCTGGGTTCTGGGGCACCTCGTGGACCGGCCGACGCGGCCTGCTGTGTGGGCAGGACAGCAGCAGCCCCTCCCCACACTCTGGCCTCGCTCTGCCCGTCTCTGCCAGTGGATCCCGCCGTCCTGTCTGGGACCCGCTGAGGGAAGAGGTTTCCCAGCCCGAATGAGAGGCCCTGACAGCAGAGACCTTCTCTTTAGGGCCTCTTGAGCTCCCCTGCTCCTGCCTCCGTCCTGGGTTGGGGTGGGAGCTGAGAGTTGTGCCCCCATCGGGGGTAACTGGTCCGCTTTGTGGCGCTCACGTGGGCCCAGCTAACCAGAGCTCCCCTCCCGTTCTCAGCGTCACTGGCGGGCATGAGGCTGGAGGAAGGTGACATTGCGGTAAGCTGACTCCCCATGCCGCAGGAGAGCCAGCCCTGTCCACCCTGGGGGCGGTCAGGCCCCAGGCCCTGCCCAGGTCTCCTGACTTAGAAGGCACTGCCCTTTGCCAAGCAGGCGGGACCCCTGCCTGCCTTGACAGTGGCCAGTCTTCTGGGTGCAGTGACAGGAGGTTCAAAGTGTGACCCAGAAAGCCATGAGGTCCCAGAAGGAAAACATGATCCGCCCCCCGTGGGTCTAGTGGGAAAACCGTGCAGGGAACCAGCCATCACCCAAACTATCATCCCGATGCAGTTGTAATTTCTGGAAAATCGGCATGCGGGATCCTCGAGAGCCCGTAACTCGGGGCTGACTTTGGACTCATCCGGTGTGGGAGGGGTCAGAAGAGGATTCTCGGAGGAAGCGCTGTTGGCCTGAGGCCTGCGGTGGTGGGTGGGTGCAGAGAGCAGGCTGCAGGGGCGCGCGTGGCAGAGGTGGGTGGGAGCCGGGCCACCTCCCCACCCTCTCCAGGTCAGCCTGGGCACCAGCGACACCCTCTTCCTCTGGCTCCGGGAGCCCATGCCCACCCTGGAAGGCCACGTCTTCTGCAACCCCGTGGACTCCCAGCACTACCTGGCGCTCCTCTGGTAGGCCTGGGTGCTGACGGCGCCTTCCCAGGGCGGCTGGAGGAGGCCTGGCGGCTCTGGTACCCGCTCGAGCCCCCCAAGGCAGCAGGGACCAGGGGCTGCCCGCTCCTCCGACAGCGGGGCTGGGTGGGCAGGGCCCGGGCTCAGATCCTCACCCTGTGGCCTGTGCCCGTGCCGCCGAGCCTCGCCTTCCTCCCGGTGGAACGGCAGCGTGGGCCCCAGCGCGGCACGGAAGCCCACCCTGCTCAGGCAGTGCCCGGGGGAGGCCTCGAGCCGGTTTCTGAGCCCCAAGCCCAGTGGGCCTGGGGGTCCCGCCGGCCCGCCCTTGTAAAGGAGGACAGCGCCTCTCGGGGGCTCCTTTGTGGCGGCGGCCTCTGTACACGGCCCGGGACCCCTGGACCTGCGTGGGACCGCCCCTGGGGATGGGGGCCCCCGCCCGGGACCCTTCACCGAAACACGCGGGTCCCTCCTCCGCGGTTGTGTGGGTTTCTACAGCTTTAAAAATGGCTCCCTCATGAGAGAGAAGGTCCGCGACGAGGCGGCGTCCTGCTCCTGGGGCGCGTTCTCTGAGGCGCTGCGAGCCACGGAGATGGGCAACGGCGGAAACCTGGGTAGGCCGCGGAGGGGCCCAGGCCAGGGGTGGGGCAGGCCTGGCGGCGGGGCCCCGGGTTCTGGCCGCTGCAGCCCCCCGAGCAGCTCCCCAGGCCCAGGCTCCAGGCCCGCTAGGAACAGGGCTGGGTCGGCAGGACCCCCCCACGCGCTGTGCTGCTGCTGAGAGCAGCGCACGCAGCCGCCCCGCTCCGCTCTGCCGCGGGCCTGAGGGCCAGCACGGGCCCCTTCACTCCGCGCTCTTCTGGGTCGGCTGAGGAGCCCGCATCCTGCTTTTCCACTAACCTCTTGCTGGTCTTGTTTCAGGGTTTTATTTTGATGTCATGGAGATCACCCCCGAAGTCACTGGCCGCCACAGGTTTAATGCAGAAAGCCAGAAGGTACGTGTGGTGGTGGTGTCGGCGCCGAGCTGGCTCCGTTTTGACTATGAAATTTAGGAATTGCCTAGCAAGTGGACTTCATTCACTCGTCCATTGATGTGACAAACATTTTCTAAAAGACTTATTTATTTTATTATTATTATTATTATTTTTATTTATCCCCCTTCCCCAGATGTTTTTTCTCGTCTGTCTGCTCCTTCTTTGCTCACCTTCTCCGGGAGGCACCGGGAACCGAACCCGGGATCTCCCACATGGGAGGCGAGTGCCCAGCGGCCTGAGCCACATCCGCTCCTTGCGGGCTGCGGCGTCTGCTGGCTTGTGGCATCTGCTTGTTTAGACATGTGCTCGTGGTGGCGGGTGCAGCACCTGCTCATCTTCTTTAGGAGGCATCGGGACCCGAACCCAGGACCTTCCATGTGGTAGGCAGGCGCCCAACTGGTTGAGCCACGTTCGCTTCCTTAACACACATTTTTGATATGCTGAAGCCCGTTTTAGATACTGGTTAATCAGCAAGATCCAAGACACAGATCCTCCTTTCCCTCAAACAGGGAAGACCCAGGGGTTCTCCTCTGAGCACACGCATGGCCACAGCAGGTGCTTCTTTGGTGAGCTTCATTGTACACCTGGCATGAGAACATGAACTTCCTCCTGAGTGGAACAGCACTCACGTCCCGGATGCTGTGTGGGCCGTTTTCTGGGTCTTTCTCGTTTCTCAAAGCGACTCTGTAAGGTGGGCACTGGATCCCACTTTACAGGGGGACAAGTGGAGGCCCAGAGAGGTTGACTAGCTTGCCCAGAGCTACAAGGTAAGGTCATAGGTGGTGGAGAAGCTCAGACCCCATCCTCCCTGGCTCCCTCAGCACGTGACCTCTCCCAGAGGAGATCAGCCGGCTCTTGCTGCACTGCATTGACTTTTCAGTTAGATACTCGCCAGAGAGTCATCTCCACGCTGTGGGTTGGTTCTGGGAGTTATTTCTGACCCTAAATAATATCTGAGGCACTGCAATAAGACGTTCGCTACGTAGCAGCTGTGACAGCGTTGGTGTTGGGTTATAGGGCTGACAACGGCATTCCATATGGGATTGCAAAAGGAAAGCTTTGTATGGAGCATAGGGAGCTCATTTCATTCCTCATAGAGGTAAGAAATGGCTGTTCTGTTTTATGCAGATCTGTCCTAGATTTGTCAAGAAGAAGGTAGTTTTTCTTCACTTGTCCATTCGATCAACAGATACGGGCAGAGCCTCTTTGGTGCCAGGCATTGGGGACGCCCAGGAGAATGAGACACACGGGCCCTGTCCAGGGAGCAGCACGTACAAAAACGTGTGGCTCGGGAAGGCAGGGCCACAGGCCACAGGAGGAAGCAGTGGTGGGCTGGGGGCTCTTAACGGGGTCAGTGAACTGGAATTCAGGAAAGCGTGCTTGTGGGGACTGCTGGTGCGGGTGTGAGGCGTGTATGGATATGGAAAGGCACGCAGTGTAGCGTGGCCTTAGAGAGGGGTCCACGGTTCCCGGCTGACTGGCAGAAGAGGCCCAGGAGCCCCGCTCTGGGTGCTGGAGGAGGAGGGCCGGCTAGCGGGGCGGCGCGGGAGGCAGAGGGAGCGGTGTGAGGGCTGGACAGGCGGCCGGGCCGGGAGGGCTTGGTGAGGGCAGGGTGGCAGGTCCACCCTGGTGCCAGGAGCCAGAGAACCAGGCGCTCCAGGCCGGCACTTCCTGAGCACCGGTTCACACACCAGGCTCTGCTGTTTAATTTAACCATGATATCCCTAAAAAACGGGCCACTGTCACCTCAGTTTTGTTCAGAAAGAAACTGAGGCTCGGCAGGAGTTAAGCAACGTAGTCGAGGCCCCGGAGCTGCGTGGCCAGGTCAGAGTTGAACCCACGAGTCCTGACTGCAGGGCGCACCCTGCGGTGTGAGAGAGACAGGCAGAGGCAGCGGAAGGGCCAGCGCGGGTCCGCTCAGAGCTGCCGTGCCCAGAGCGCGTGCACGCGGCCCGCTGAGCCTTACGCGCTCTGCCGCACGTTCTCCTGGACGCAGGTCTCAGCATTCCCCCGGGACGTGGAGATCCGAGCACTGATCGAAGGACAGTTCATGGCTAAGAGGATTCACGCTGAGGGCCTGGGCTACCGCGTCGGTAAGTGAGCTGCCAGCCAGGCGCGTCCTGGGCTGGGGCCGGGGACCCTTCTCGGCCTGCAGGCCGGGGTGGTGGCGCAGGAGGAGGTGGAGCCTGCGCTGAGGGGCTGAGGGGCCTGGGCGGACCTCGCGGAGGAGGCCACTTGTCCCCGCTCTGTCCCCAGAAGCAGCCCCAAGTTCCCAGCTCTGGACCCACAGACATGGACAAATGCAGCCGCCTGGGTGGGCGGGGCCTGGTTTGGGGCCATTCCTGGACCTTGGCCTTCTGGCTTGGCCAGGCCCCAGCTGCTGCCTGCTGGGGAAGTTCTGGGTGGTTTAGCTCGGAGCAGGGAAGACGGGAGGCCTGGCACGGGGAAATGGTTTAGAGGACAGAACCAGGACCAGGGCCAGGGGTGAGGCAGGCGAGGAGAAGGAGATTTCTAAGAACTCGAGCTGAGGAATAGGCATCTTGAATTGGAGGCCAAGGACCAGTGCATGGGACGTAGGTCAGGTTTGGCCCAGCGCCAGCTCTCGAGGGGGAGCCTGGCCCCTCCTCCCTGGGTCAAAGCTGGTTACGGAGACTTTGCAGTCACTTTGGAGCAGGCCAGCAAGCCAGGCCGCGGCCCCTTCCTTGCCCTCTCCCGTCCACACAGGCCTGCTGGCTGGCTGGACGTGCTTTGGCAGCTCCCCACTAGAGACCTTTCCAGCAGGTTGCGTGCACCTCTGTGGGGCCTGTGGTCCTTCTCGGTGTCTTGGCTTTATAAGCCTTACTGTGAGCCAAGCTTTCCGCTTCCACAGCCTTGTTATTGGCTGCAGGGCATAGACCAGGGACTTGGGAATGACCAGAACGATAACTTCATGGCCTGGCCCCAGGGTTCTGCCACCGCTTTTTAAAAGGGCAGTGACTTGAAATTGTACACGGACCCCACTGACTGCTGGTGAGGCTCCCTCTTCATCCCCTTCCCCAGAAGCCCCAGGATGCTCTGCTGCCTTTTCTTTGAGAAAGGGCTGAAGGGCCTTCCTACTGTGCCCCCTTCGTCCTCACAGCTCCTGCCTGTGTGTGGGCCCCCAGCCCCAAAACCACACTGCTGAGACGGACGCACTGTCTGTAAACCCTTGGGGAACTGCCAAGTCAGGTCGCAGACCTCAGGTTGTTCTGTATAAAATGCAAAATAAATGTTTTTATTATATAATAATACAAAAAAGATCTGTGAGCTCCCCTCACTAATGGTTGGGAGGCTGGACCGGCTGACCATCGAACCCAGGTTTCTGAGGTGAATTTGGCAGCAGCTGTTGTCACTAGAGAAGGTAGAAAAACCCAGAAGCTTCTTTGCTTGAGGTTCTATTTATGATACTTTTATGGACAGTGCAAGTTATACATAGTAAATGTTTTATGTCTTTGAACTAGCAAGGGAAAGGGCAGTATAAAAATAAGCATTAGGCGAAACTGTTTGAAAATCCACAGCATCTGGGGAGCGGGTGTAGCTCAGTGGTTGAGCGCCTGCTTCACACGTAGAGGGTCCCAGGTTCAATCCCTGGTGCCTCCTAAAACAATCAAACAAGAAAACAGACAAACCTACAGCATCTACTATAGCTAAATAGACACCTTTCCAGTAATCTCACGTCTAGGTGAACGTCCAACAGAAATGTCCTTTAATAGTAGAGTAAATGCATTGTGGTGTAGCCGTACGATGGGATACTGCACAGAAATGAAAATTAAACAAAACGGACGACTCTCACAGACGTAAGGCGAAGGGAAAGAATCCAAACACAAAATACGGCATCAGATTAAAACACTGACAAAACTCTTTGCTGCTGCTGGAAATCAGGATAGTAGGAACCTTTAGGGGCCCGAGGCAGCCTCTCGGGGAGGGTGATGAGCTGTCCCATGGGCTCCAGGGGTGTGTTTAATTTGTGGAAATTTGTCAGGTTGTGTGTTTATGATCTGTGCATTTTTCAGGATGTGTGTTACACTCCAACAGAAGAGTAATGAGCTATATGTGCATTCCCATTCCTCACCACCTGCCTCCTGAAGTATGAAAAGAAATTCCCCAAAGTTCTCTAAGGACTTCAGAGTTTGCAGGGCAGGCTGGTGCTGAGGTTGGAGCTGAATGCCTGGCAGCGTCCCCCGGCGGTCAGGAGGGGGTGCTGGGGCTGCGGGGAGGCCCTGGCAGGCTGGCATGTGGGGAGGGAGTTGGGCGAGAGCCCACGGGCTCAGGCAGGGCGGGCGGCGTTATGCCATTATTCCCAGCTCCGGGAGCATTTCTTGTGCAGAACGGCATAAAGTTACTTATCCTCTCAGCAAACTTAGCAGCAGAATCAAACCTGTCTGGCCAGCTCTGCTGGGTTCCTTCCAACAAGGTCGCATCGATGCAGGTGCTTGGAGCCAGCACGGGCCGGACAAGTGGAGGCGCCGTTGCCGCAGCCGCGGTGTGGCTGGGCCGCCTCGGGCTCCCCGTCCTCACCGGCCTGCATCTCCTGCGAGACGGCCGAAGAGGCTCCTGAAGTGTGCCGGTACCAGTGACACGAGCCGCTGCAGCTCCCAGCCCCCCTGTGCGCAGGCCTGGCTCCCAGGGACGACGTCCCTGCAGACTCAGCCCCGTTTAGGGGCCTCCTGGCCTGCAGAGCCGGACGCGGGTCCTGGGGTGGCGAAGCCCCCTGCTCACGCCTGGCAGAGCCGGGTCAGGGCTAGCCCTGACCTGACCACGCCCGCCGGGCCGAATCTGCCTCGTTCACGGGATGGCTGCTTTCCTGGTGGAGCAGACGGCACCAGACACAGGCCTCTGGCTGGCCTGGGCTAGGCCACGGCTTATTTTTGGGTTACGTTTCCGCGCGTTTCATTTTGTTGAGGTTCATTTGTAGTAGCACATTTGAAGAATAAAGGAAAGAATGTTACTTATCATCCCATCCCCTCTCCCAAGCCACTCTTACTAGTTGGGGGCATTTATAAGCCAGTGCCCTTTCGTTGGAAAGGACTCCTGTATAGCAGAAACCTGGAATGCGGAGTGAACGCCCCCTCACGTGCCCCCAGGGTGGGCTCCTTCCAGGCTTTCTCCTATGGCTTTACAGGTTAGGTTGGGCCACACTCAGCCTCTGGTCTACAAAAATGACAGTGAATACATGCATGGTTCTCAACAGAAACCTATCTTCCCTCTCTTGCTTTTTCATGACTGCACATTTTGAAGTCTTGGTTATTTTACGGCCCCAGTTGGAGGACAATAAGAGCATTTTCTGGTGTTCTTGGTTTGGTTTGGTTTGGTTTTTGCTTTGCCAAGTGCTGCAGTGAGCATCCCTGCCCATCTTCTCTGTGCACATGGAGGCTCCCTGTAAGACCGATTGATGGAAGTGATAACAGTGAGTTACGGGTGGAGGCAAATTGCTGCCCAAACTGTTTTGCTGGTTTATATCCCACCACAGTTTTCCCCTTGGCCTTGCCAAAACTGAGCATAGCAACTCTCTGACCTTTGTCTGAAATAGAGTCCTTGTGCCACAACCTTTGGGCATGTTGGATGCGGAGGCCTTTCTGGAGCTTGGTCCCGGCTGCCTGGGCTCAGTGCCCGCTGCCCTGGCACACTGCCGCCACAGCACTGGGGTCCCCTGGGCCTGCGCCCCGGCGCCAGAGGGCCTGGTACCACCCAGGCCTGGCTGTCAGTCTGTCCCCGTGCAGGGGCAGCAGAGTTGCTCTGTGGGCAGGTGCTCTCGGTCCGTCCTCCACGACCCAAGTCCAGGCCTGCTGCCTCTGCCTCCGCACTGCCCCTCGGGCTGCGAGTCTCTCAGCCTGCCGGAGGGTGCGTGTCCTCCGTCCCTGTGCCCGCTTCCTCCAGCACCACAGGCTGCCTCCAGAGCCCAGCGGTCAAGCCCTTCCCCGCGTCTTTCATGTGCCACGCCAGTGGTGTTTCCGTTTCCGTGCACGTTTGCTGTTTGCTTTTTTCCTCTTTTTACCTTGACCGTATTAGCCAAAGGCTTATATATTTTATTAAACAATGTTAATTTTTGTTTTGTTTTGTGTTCTCTTTTATTCTGTTTTTCTCTTTTAAAAGTCCTTTCTATTTCATTTGTGTCCTTTCTCTTTTCCTATATTTTGAAGTTGAAATCTGAGTTCATTTATTTTCATTATGTATTAGCTTCTGATTTATGCATTTCAAAGGCTCTGTGTTACTTTCCCTCACAGGGTGTGTTTTTCATTTCTAGAAGGGTGGTAATTTCCACCATTTTCTGCACCAGTGAGAACAACTTCAAACTGGCCCTGATGTCCTCTTGACATATCCTCATCGTTCTTTAAACGTTCTCTTACTGTTTAAGACTCATCTTGGGCTTTCCCTGTCTCAGCCATGGAAATTTCCATTTTCCCAAGGAGACTTGTTTTTTTCCAGTGGAGAGATGTGTTTGGATGCCGAGACCTGGGTGCTCCTTGCCGTTGGATGTTGCTGCCGGCCCCTTCCAGGGTGTGTGTGTGCCTGTGTCTATCTCTGTGTCTATCGACCTAACTGCTCCTACTTTAACAACCCTGATTCACCCTGTAACTCCGCTTCCAGTCCCAAACCACAGGGTTCATTCTGGCTTTTCCCCTGCCCGCATGTCTTCCTCCCTTCTCCTGGCGCCTCCAGGTTACTCCCTCCTCTGTGGGTCTCTCTGCTTGCCCTTAAGGCGCCACTGACCTGGTGTTACGAGCTCCCTCGGGTCTGCCCCACTCTGGACCCCCCGCACAGGCCTCCCTCCCCGCCGCTGCCACCTCTTTTCACCTGCCTGATGGCTTTTTGAGGAAGGAAGGAAGAAAAAGAGGAAGGGATGAAGGCAGACAGGCAATAAATGTCTTTTAAAGAAGGAAAGAGAAGAATCCATTTGCATTTAATGTACTTGTTGATATTTGTGGAGTTACATATTGTTTTAGCTTCCTTGTTACTAAAACTATTCTATGCAATGGGTTGGCTTAAACAGTGAGAATTTATTGGCTCAGTTTTGAGGCTAGGAGAAGTCCAAATGAACTGTTTTTTGTTTTTAACTTTGTTTTGTACATTTTATAACTGAAAATATAAACAATTAAAAAAAAGAAAACAGTTGAATAAATTGTTATAAATTGAATATTTCTCAATTAAATGTACTAGATACATATACTTTTTTAAAAACCAGACAATATGTTACACAATATATTTGGTTCATAATAACGCATTCATACAGTATTTGTCCTTTTGTGTCTGGCTTGCTTCACTCAACATAAGGTCCTCCAGGTTCATCCATGTTGCCATATGCTTTATGACTTCATTTCTTACAGCTGCATAATATTCCATCGTGTGAATAGACCACAGTTTGTTTATCCATTCGTCTGTTGATGGACACCTGGGTTGTTTCCAACTTTTGGCAATGGTGAATAATGTGGCTATGAACATCGGTGTGCAGATGTCTGTTCGTGTCACTGCTCTCAGTTCTTCTGGGTATATACCCAGTAGTGGTATTGCTGGGTCACATGGCAAGTCTACATTCAACTTCTTTAGGAACTGCCAAACAGTCCTCCACAGTGGCTGTACCATCCTGCATTCCCACCAACAGTGAAGAAGTGTTCCTGTCTCTCCACATCCTCTCCAACACTTATAGTTCTCTGTCTTTTTAATAGTGGCCATTCTGATAGGTGTGAAATGATATCTCATTGTAGTTTTGATTTGCATTTCCCTAATCATTAGTGATGTCGAGCATTTCTTCATGTGTTTTTTTGCCATTTGTATTTCTTCTTTGGACAAATGTCTATTCAAGTCTTTTGCTCATTTTTTAATTGGGTCGTTTGTGTTTTTATTCTTGAATTGTAGCATCTCTTTTTATATCCTGGATATTAAACCCTTGTCGGACATGTAATTTCCAAATATTTTTTCCCATTGAGTTGGCTGCCTTTTCACCCTTTTGACAAAGTCCTGTGGGCTGCAAAAGTGTTTAATTTTGAGGAGGTCCTATTTATCTATTTTCCCTTTTGTTGCACGTGCTTTGGGTAAAAGGTGCAAGAAACCACCACCTACTACAAGGTCTTGAAGATGTTTCCCTACATTTTCTTCTAGTAGTTTTATGGTCCTGGCTTTTATATTTAGGTCTTTGATCCATTTTGAGTTGGTTCTTATATAGGGAGTGAGATAGGGGTCCTCTTTCATTCTTTTCGTTACAGATTCCAGTTCTCCCAGCACTATTCATTGAAGAGACTGTTTTGTCCTGTTAACATGGACTTGGTAGGTTTGTCAAAAACCAGTTGACTGTATAGGTGAGGGTTTATTTCTGGATTCTCAATTCTATTCTACTGATCGATGTGTCTGTCTTTATGCCAGTACCATGCTGTTTTGACCACTGTAGCTTTGTAAAGTGTTTCAAAGTCAGGCAGTGAAATTACTCCCACGTCGCTCTTCTTTTTTAGAATGCTTTTGGCTATTCGGGTGCACTTTCCCTTCCAGATGAATTTGGTAATTGCCTTTTCTAATTCTGTAATTTGTCCATTTCATCTAGGTTGTCTAGTTTGTTGAAATACAGTTTCTCATAATATCCTCTTATGATTCTTTTTGTATCTGTGGGATCAGTCGTAACTTCCCCCCTTTCATTTCTGATTGTATTTATTTGCATCTGCTCTCGTTTTTCATTTTTAGTCTAGCTAGAGGTTTGTCAATTTTATTGATCTTCTCAAAGAACCAATTTATGGTTTTGTTGATTTTTCTCTATTGGCTTATTTGTTCTTAATTTCATTTATTTCTGCTCTAATCTTTATTATTTCTTTCCTTCTGCTTGCTTTGGGATTGGTTTGCTGTTCTTTTTCTAGTTTCTCTAGTTGTTCAGTAAATCTTTTGAGTTTAGCTCTTCTTTTTTAGTATAGACATTTAGGGCTATAAATTTCCCTCTCAAGACTGCCTTCACTGTATCCCATGAATTTTGATAAGTTGTGTTCTGATTTTAATTTGTCTCAATATGTTTAGTTATTTCACTTGCAATTTTTTCTTTGATCCACCGATTATTTAGGAGTGTGTTGTTCAGCCTCCACACATATGTGAATGTACTTTTTTCCTGTCTGTTATTGATTTCCAGTTTCATTCCATTATGATCTGAGAAGGTGCTTTGTATAATTTCAGTCTTTTTATATTTATTGAGACCTGCCTTTTGACCCAATGATCCTGGAGAAAGATCCATGGGCACTTGAGAATAATGTATAAACCGTTGAGTTTGGATGCAGTGTTCTGTATATGTCTGTTAGGTGTAACTCATTTGTCATGTTGTTCAAGTTCTCTGTTTCCTTGAGGATCTAATGCCTAGTTGTTCTATCTAATGATGTAAGTGGGGTGTTGAAATCTCCAACGATTATTGTAGAAATGTCTATTTCTCCCTTCAGTTTTGCCAGAGTTTGTCTCATGAATTTTGGGGCACCCTGGTTAGGTGCGTAGATATTTATGACTGTTACATCCTCCTGGTGGATCATCTCTTTTATTAATATGTAATGGCCTTCTGTATCTCTTATAGGTTTTTTGCATTTAAAGTCTATTTTGTCTGATATTAGTATAGCTACACCTGCTCTTTTTTGGTTACTGTTTGTGTGGAGTATCTTTTTCCAACCTTTTACTTTCAGATGGTTTGTCTCCCTGGGTCTAAGGTGAGTTTCTTGTAAGCAGCATATGGATGGCTCATGGTTTTTTTTAGTCCATTATGTCAGCCTGTATTTTTTGATTGGGGAGTTTAATCCATTCATATTCAATGATATTACTGTAAACGCACTATTTACTTCTTTGGTTTTCATATCATATTTTTGTCTGTCCTTTTACTTTTTTGGCTATCCTTTCTGCTATTCTTTCTCCTATACTCTCCTCCAGGCCTTTCTCTCCTGTCTTTTTATTTCAGGTTCTAAGGCTTCCTTTTATATTTCCTGCAAATGTGGATTCTTTTCTGCAAACTCTCTTAGTTTCTGTTTGTTTGTGAATATTTTATAGTCATCTTCATATTTGGAGGACAGTTTTACTGGATAAATAGTTCTTGGCTGGCAGTTTTTCTCTTTCAGTTTCCTAATTATATCATTTCCTGTCTTCTCGCCTCCATGGTTTCTGAAGAGAAATCCATTCTAAGTCTTACTGGGCATCCCTTGTATGTGATGGTTTGCTTCTCCTTTGCTGTTCTGAGAATTTTCTCTTTATTTTTGACATTTGACTTTTGACATTCTGAGTAGGATGGGTCTTGGAGTAGGTCTATTTGGATTTCTTCTGATTGGGGTACGGTGTGCTTCTTGGATATGTAAATTCATTTCTTTCATGGGAGTTGGGAAATTTTCCGCTATTATTTCCTAAAATACTCTTTCTGCCTCTTTTCCCTTCTCTTCTCCTTCTGGAACTCCCATGACACATATGTTGTTGTGTTTTGTGTTGTCATTCAAATGTCTGAGACCCTGCTCAATTTTTTCCATTCTTTTCTCCCTCTGTTCTCTCTTCAACTTCAGCTGTTCTGTGTTCTGTGTCACTTATTCTTTCTTCTATCATTTTGAGTCTGCTGTTGATGCCTCTAACGTGTTTTTGATCTCACCTATTGTGTCTTTCATTCCCATGAGCTCTATTACTTTTCTGTTCAGGATTTCAAATTCTTTTATTTATTTATTTATTTTTTTTATTTTTTATTTTTTTAAAGATTTTATTTATTTATTCATTTATCCCCTCCTCGCTGCTTGTGCTCTCCGGGTCAGCCACCCACGCCGCGCGGGTGGTAAACGGGAGCCCCACCGATTGAGCCACAGCCGCTTCCCTATTTATTTATTTATTTATTTATTTATTTATTTATTCCACTCCCCAACCCCCCAGCCCATTGTTTTGCACTTGCTGTCTGCTCTCTGTGTCCATTTGCTGTATGCTCTCTGTGTCTGCTCGTCTTCTCTTTAGAAGGCACTGGGAATCGAACCTGGGACCTCCCATGTGGGATAGAGGCACTCAATTGCTTGAGCCATCTCAGCTCCCTGCTTTGTTATGTCTTTCATTGTCTTTCCTCTTTGTGTCTCCTTGTTGAGTCATCTTGTTGCATCAGCTCGCCACATCTGCCTGTTGCGCCAGCTCGCTGTCTTGCTTGTCTTCTCCTGGAGGCACCGGGAACTGAACCCTGGACCTGCCTTGTGGTAGGCAGGAGCTCAATCACTTGAGCCACATCACTTCCTTCAAATTCTTCTTTGTGCTTACTCAATGTCGTCGTCTTCTTTTTTTTTTTTTTCAGGGGGACCAAACTTTTACTAGAGAACATGGTATCTGTTCAGGAGAAGGGACAAGATATTACTGGCTATTAGGATAAAAGCAAATTATGGAAAGTCATCTCATTCAGTCCTTGGGGTTCCTATATCATAAGACTTATAAATAAGTATCACCAGTATCCATTCTTCTAATGTTCAAGAAAGAGGTCTGACAGTTATAGGGTTTCTCCCTAGAATGGCACCTCTGGTGCTTAATCAAGACAGAATTCTGACTGAAGGCTTTCCCACAGTCATTACATTTATAGGGTCTTTCCCCAGGATGGATTCTCTGATGTCAGATAAGGTGTGCCTTGCAAATGAAGCTTTTCCTACAGTCAGAATATTCATGAGGCTTCTCTCCAGTGTGGACCCTCTGGTGCTGAGCAAGGTCAGAGTTCCACATGAAGCCTTTCCCACAGTCCTTACATTCATAAGGCTTCTCCCCAGTGTGGATTCTTTGGTGTCGAAGAAGGGCTGGATTCCGAGTAAAGCTTTTTCCACATTCCTTACAAGTATAAGGTTTCTCTCCAGTGTGGATTCGCTGATGTTGTATAGGCTTGTGTTCTGACTAAAGCCCTTCCCACATTCCTTGCATTCAAAGGGTTTCTCTCCACTATGTATTCTCTGATGCTGGATCAGATTTGACTTCCAAACAAAGGCTTTAGCACATTCTTGACATTCATAGGGTTTCACTCCAGTGTGAAATCTTTGATGTGCGATGCAATGTGATCTAAAACTGAAAGCCTTCCCACATTCTTTACTTCCATCCACCTTCTCTCCATTATGAATCCTCTGATGTTGATCAAAGTCTTCATTTTGATCAAGACACTTCTGGATTCTTCACATAAACAGAATACTTTCTTGCTTAGAATTTGTTATGTATAGCAAAGTGGGTATTGACAATATTCTCTGAACTCTCATCCTTGACAATCACTTCTATAATATCATTTGTAGTGTTTTTCACATTTTCTCCATTGGAAAAGCCAAGCCATTTCCCTATCCTTAATTCTTCCTCTTTACAGCTTTTTCAATCCAGAATTCCTGGGAGCCATACCACTGGGGTCCACTTGGTAAGCACTATTTGGTTCTGTGCCTCTTCAAAAATGTCCTGTTTCAGAATAAAATCCTTTTCACTCTTGAACACACCCTCAGTACAAATTAGGCTTGGACCCTCTCCTTGCAGTTTCAGGTTCAATGGCTCTTCAACCTGCTCAAGCCGAGAGATCCTAGCAGGCTTTAGAAATGGATATCCTGAGGAGGTGCCCTTTGGGCCCTCTCCATCCAGAGCCCCCAGAGGAGCCAAGCATCAGGATGTTTCCCATCGCTCTAGCTGGGAAATCAGGGCCGGCTTGGGAAGTGGAAATGCGCGCAAGCCCGGGCCGGCACGGGCCGTTGGGGCAGCAGCCCGAGTGCAGGGCCCAGGCGGGCCTGGCTCGCCAGGGCTGTCATGCTGGCCTCCCTCGGGGGCGGCGGGCCGCTCCTGACCGATGGGGGCCTGCTGGGGGCGAGCTTCGGACCGGGAGGCCTCGACCCGCCGCCCGCCGCCCCCAGCTCGGTGCCCCCAGCTCGGCGCGGCAGGTGCAGGGGCAGCGCTGGCCCTCAGTGTCTTCTTGATGTCATTCATCTCTTATTCATATTGTCGCTCAACTCATTAATTTGATTTTGGAAATTTGTATGTATCTCACTAAGTTTGTCTCTTCTGGGGCTTTGATATAGTCCTTTCCTTGGGCCCTGTCTTCTATTTTCTTAGTATGGCTCGTAATTTTTTGCTGATATCTAGGCATCTGATTAGGATGTAGTTTACCCAGATGTTCAATTTCTTTCTCTTTTGTAGGCATTTAGTGGAAGGAGGCTGTGTGTTACCACCGCTCTTTGATTCTTGGCTCGACCTGGATTGTTAGGATTGTCCCTGCTGGTTGCTGGAAACTGGGCTCTGGACCCAGTAATTGCTTGTAGGCCCACTTCCTAGGGCTTTTGGGTGGGAGGCTATAGAGGCCAGAAAAAACCTCTCCTACTTATTTTTAATTTTCTCGCATGTACTTCCTTAGCCTGCCAGCAGGTGGTGCTCTTTGGCAGCTCTCAGTTCAGTACCTGGTAGGACGTATTTGTTGTGACACAGACCAGATCAATGTGATAGAGCTTCCTGCCTGGGGGCTAAGAGCCTTGTAATTCAAACTTTCCCACCGACAGTTCTCAAGCCTTCTCTGGCAGCCCCCTCCCCTTTCCTGTGTAGGAAACACATCCACTCCCCTCTGAGTCCTCAGCAATCAGTCCTGGTTAGTAGAGGAGATTGGGAGGGTTGTATATCTTTAACCCCTTGCTGGCTCCCAAGGCAAACAATGGTGTGGCCCCACCCAACCTGGAAGGCTCCTGAGACACAGCAGACCAAATCTGTGAGTCAAAAGCTGAGTCAGCCTTTGGCTGTGTCCCTCTCTCTCCCCTTTCCTTGGAAGGTGAGTCCTCAACAATCAGTCTTGGCTAGAAGAGAGGGGGAAAAAAAGAAAGAAAAAAAAATAGAAGAGAGGGAGATTCTGAGGGTTGGATTTCTCCAATCTTGTGCAGGCTCCCAGGGCAAACCACTGTGTGGTCCCACCTGGCCTGGAAGGGCTCGCGGGACAGAGCAGAACAAATCTGTGGGTCAGAAGCGGAGTCAGCCTTATGCTATGTCCCTCTCTCTCTCCCCTTCCCTGGGGTGGTAGATCCCTGGAGCCCCCTTTGTCTGTAGCCACAGGCCCGAGAATCCTAAAGTGCCTTTAGTGTGGGAGATGGTGCCGGCAACAGCAGCTGCTAGTTTCAAATCACAGTTCTGTCATCACCCCTCTCCTCTGGGGGGTGTCCAGCCTTCACCTGGTGTCCTAAACCCTAGAAGATCTTTTTCCAGGCTGTTTCAGCCTGTCCTCTAGCTATTTTTCTGACCTGTTTTTTAATTAATAATTTTTTGTTGGAGAAGTAGGTTTGCAGAAATATCATGCATAAAATATATAAAATACAGAGTTTCTATATACTATCCTATTATTAACTCCTTACATTAGTGAGGCACATTTGTTATAATTAAAGAACATTTTTATAACGGTACTACTAACTAGTCCATCTTTTACAGCAGAGTTCACTGTACAGTTGTATAGTCCTATGTGTTTTTTAATTTTCATCCTAGTAATACATATATGACCTAAAATTTCCCTTTTAACCACATTCACATAGTTAAGTGACGTTGATTATCTTTACAATGTTGTGCTACCATCACCACCATCCATTACTAAAACTTTATAATGAACCCCAATAGAGATTCTGTACAGTTTTAAGCATTAGCTCCATATTCCCTTTCCCCAACCCAGCCCCTCATAACCTATATTCTAGATTCTGATTCTATGAGTTTGCTTGTTCTAATAATTTCTTATCAATGAGCTCATACAATATTTGCCCTTTTGTGTCTGGCTTAATTCACTCAACGTGATGACTATGGTTCATCCATGTTGCTGCCTGACACAACCTCCTTCCTTTATAATGCTGAATAATCTTTCATTGCAGGTAAATACGACATTTTGTTTATCCATTCATCAGTTGATGGACACTTGGATTGATTTCCTTTTTTGGTAATTGCGAATAATGCTGATATGAAAATCAAGTTGCAAATATCTGTTCATGTCCCTTCTTTCAATTCTTTTGGGGATATACCTAGAAGTGGAATTGCCGGGTCACGTGGTAATTCTACACTTAACTTTCTGAGGAACTGCCAAACTGTCTCCCACAGTGGCTAAACCATTTTATTTTCCCACTAGCAAGAAGTGAATGTTCCTATTTCTCTACATTCTCTCCAACACTTGTAATTTTCTGTTTTTTTAATAGTAGCCAGTCTAGTGGTATGAAATGGTATCTCATTCTTGTTTTGATTTGCATTTTCCTAATGACTAATGATGTTGTACATCTTTTCATGTACTTTTTGGCCATTTGTGTATCTTCTTTTTTCCCCCCAAACCTCCCTAGACTGTCCCTTTCAGTCCCAATCACATTAATGAATTTATATATATATATATATATATATTTTTTTTTTTTTTTTTTTTTTTTTTTTTTTTTAAAGTATACATGGAAAAAAAACTCCCTTTCAGCATGCCTTTGCTGCATCCGATAAGTTTTGGTGTGTTGTATTTTCATTTGTCTCAAGATATTTCATAATTTCCCTTGTGATTTCCTCTTTAACCCACTGGCTAAGTGTATGTTGTTTAATTTCCATATATTTGTGAATTTTTCATTTCTCTCTCTGTTATTCATTTCTAGCTTCATTCCATTGTGGTCAGAGAAGATATAAAGTATGATTTCAGTATTTTTAAATTTATTAAGACTTGTTTTATAACCTAAGATACAGTGTACCCTGGAGAGTGATCCATGTGCACTTGAGAAGGATGTGTATTCTGTTGTTTGGTGAAGTGTTCTATGTATGTCTGTTAGAGTATCATTCAAGTCTTGTATTTCCTAATTGATCTTCTGTCTAGATGTTCTATCCATTATTGAAAGTGATGTATTAAATACTACTATTGATGTAGAACCATCTATTTCTCCCTTCAAATCTGTCAGTATTTGCTTTATATATTTTGGGGCTCTACTGTTAGGTACATATGTATTTATAATTGTTAAGCCTTCTTGTTAAATTGACCTCTTTATCAGTATATAATGACCATCTTTGGCCCTTGTGACAGGTTTTTACTTAAAGTCTATTTTATATGATATTAGCATAGCTACCCCGGCTCTCTTTTGGTTATTGTTTGCATGGTATATTTTTTCTCATCTTTTCACTGTCAGCCTATCATGTCTTTGAATTTAAGGTGGGTGTATAGTTGGGTCATGCTTCTTTATCCATTCTTCCAGTCTCTACCTTTTGACTGGAGAATTTAATCCACTTACATTTAAGATAATTACTGATAATGCAGGACCTCTGCCATTTTGCTGTTTTGTCTTTCTAAGTCATATCTTTTTTGTCTCTTAATTCTTCCATTAATTCCTACTTTCATATTTATTTGATTTTTTGAATTGTACTAATTTAAGTCCCTTCTCATTTCTTCCTGGACATATTTTTCATATATTTTCCTTTTGGTTATTACCATAGGGGTAAAAATTCAACATCCTAAATATATAACAATCATATTTGATTTGATACCAACTTAACTTCAATAGCTTACACATATACTTTTCCTATACCCCTCCATCCCCCAACAAGTACAACTTGTTGCAAATTATATCTTTGTACATTGTATTTTCAAAACCATAGATTTATCATTACTTTTTATGCATTTGCATTTTGTCACCTGTAGGAAGTAAGAAGTGGAGTTACATACCAAAAAAAATACAATAGTAGTGGTATTTCTAATTACCAAAATGGTTCCCTTTACTGGAAGTCTTTATTTCTTTATGCCAGTTTGACCACTGTCTAGGGTCCTTTCCTTTTAGACTGAAGAACTCCCTTTAGCACTGCTTGTAGGGCAGATCTAGTGGTGATGAACTCTCTCAGCTTTGGTTTATTTGAGGATGTCTTAATCTTTCCCTCATTTTTGAAATAAAATCTCACTCAATATAAAATTCTTGGTTGGCAATTGTTTTCTTTCAGTACGTTAAATATTTCAATGCACAGCCTTCTTGCCTCCATTGTTTCTGATGAGAAATCGGCACTTAATCTAATTGGGTCTTCCTTGTACGTAACTCGTCACTTTTCTCTTGCAGCTTTCAGAACTTTGTCCTTGTCTTTTGCATTAGACTATTTGATCAGAGTGTGATGGGGACTTTTTTCTTCAAGTTTATCCTCTTGTGTTCTCTGAGTTTCTTGGATGTATATATTCACATCTTTTGCTAAGTGTGGGACATTTTCTGTCATTGCTTTGAATATTCCTTCTGCCCCTTTCTCTCTTCTCCTTCTGGGTTCCCATAATGCATATATTGGGATGCTTGGTGATGAGCCAGAGGTCTCTTAGTCTGAAAATTCTTTTTTCTCTCTTTTCCTCAGTTGGACCCATTTTAGTTCACTAGTTCTTTCTTCTGCCAGCTCCAATCTTCTGTTGAAGCTGTGTTGGAAAATTTTAATTTCAGTTGTAGTATTCAACTTCAGTAGTTCTATTTGGTTCCTTTTTAAAATTTCTATTTAAAAGTATTTTCCTTCATCTCCTTTAGCATACTGAAGATCGATTTTTAAAAGTCTTTGTGCTATCTGTCCACAGTTCTGGTCTTCTTCATTGATGTATTCTGGATTTTTATCCTTTTTCTTTGGATGGGCCATAATTTCCTATTTCTTTGTTTGTCTTGTAATCTTTTGTTGAACACTGTACATTTTAATATTTTAAAATGTTAACCCTGGGATTTATTCCCTAAGCTGTTTCTTGAGTTTGAACCAGCTGGTGGTTTGACAGAGATTTTCTTGAGTGTTAGCCCTCCTGTCAGGAAGGTCTTCCCAAGGCCAGTGCAAGGTGCTGGGTCCTCCCTGTCTTGTCCTGGGCTTGTGTTTGCTAGTGACCTTAGGTTTTCCCTGTTTACATGAGTTTGATTGCCTCCTCTGCTTCCCAGGAGATGGACTTTCTCCCTCTCCTGAGCATTCTGCTCAGGACTTAAGCAGTTAAGCATTTGCCCCAGGTCATCTGCCTCAATTGTTTCTTACACTGCTTTTATGGTTTCAAGCTGCTTTTGGCTGAAGGGCAAATTCTGGGAATGGGAGCATGCCTAAGAGGAGCTTCCAAAGTCAGTATTTCCCAGGCAGAACGAGGCCAGGGACCCACAAAGGGAACATCAGCTGGTTGCCCAAAACAGAATTGCCCTGGAGAGGGGATGAGGGAGGGGCCAGGAAGGGCTCCAAGAGCATCTTCCATGGCTCCCCAAACGGCGCTTTCTTGTCTCGGTATGTCCTTAGCAAATGGAGTCCTTCAGCTGTCCTCCACAGCTCTGAGGAGGAGTACTGTCTTTAAATCTCCTCTGGCACCATTGTCTAGGGCAGATTGACTACTGACCACCTTCAGAGCCCGGACCCCAACCATCCGAAGTAGGTAATCCAAAGCCGATCAGCAGTCACCCTGTGCCTGCCCTGTATCTTGGGAAGTGGATTTCTGTGTCCCTTTCTGGCACCAGCAAGCTACACCAGGAACCAGACCTCACTGCTGCCTGCTGCGAGAGTGAGGGTGGGCACTGGAAGCCGCCATGCCGACAGAGCAGTTTATTTGTATTTACTGTCATATACCAACCTCTTCTACTGGACTCTGGAGTTTTGAAATAGTTGATTCAGACAGTTCCTAACTTTAATAGTTGTTCTAGTGGAGTGAATGATTCCTGGAACTTCCTACTCCACCATCTTCCAGTTTAATTCTTTTCCACATGATGACCGAATTTTCCAAACACCATCTAGTAATCTCTGCTTTTCCCTATTAATTTGTAATGCTCTCTTTCTCACATATCTGTGCTCCCTTTTCCACTCCTTTGGGTGTATTCATCTGTTCCTGGGACAGACATACTGTTGGTATTATTGTGGCTTTGTAGAGTTTCTTGATATCTTATATAGTGATTCTCCCTTTCCTTGCTTTTCTTTTTTAAACACTGCCTTAGCCATTTATGCGTCTTTATTTTTTCATAAAGATTTTATAGTAAATTGATTCAGTTCTTTAAAAAGAAGTCCAATTGGAGTTTTTATTCAGGTTGTATTGAATTTATATATTAATCTGAAAAGAACTGATATTTGTATAATGTTAATTCAAATCACCATGGGATTTGAACTTTGTAGTTGATTATTGTCAGAAATGCCACTGATTATTTTAAGTTGATTTTGTGTCTGGCAACCTTATTAAACTCTTATTAGTTCTATTAGCTTGCTTGCTCTTTATTTTTTTCTAAGTAGATGATCTATTGTCTGCAAGTAATGATATTTTTATCTCTTTTCTTTTGATTCCTTTTTTCTTTTCTTGTTTAGATCAGGATGTCTAATACTACATTAAACAGTGTACTGGGCAGTATCAACCTTTGTTTGTTTCCTAGTTGTTTCAGTTATTTAGTGCTATGTACCAAATCACCATAAGACTTACTGGCATAAAGCAACAATGAACATTTATTATCTTCCACAGTTTCTGAAGGTCGAGAGTTTGGGATCAGCTTGGTTCAGTGGTTCTGCCTCAGGGTCTCTTCCAGGTTGCTTTCAAGATGTCACCTGGGTCTGCAGCCACCAAAGGCCTGACAGGGGCTGGAGGCCTCAGTTCCTCCCCAGAGACCTCTCCGTGGGACTAGCTGCCCACGAGTGATCCGAGAGAGAGCAGTCCCCGATCGAGCAGGATGGAAGCCACACTCCCTCATCTAGGCTGTGTCCTGTTGGTCATCCAGTCAGCCTTAGTAGTTGTGAGAGGGGCCGACACGAGGGCGTGGAGAGCAGGAGACAGATCATTTTGGGGCCGCCTTGGTTGCTGGCTGCCATACCAGTCTTGAAGAAAATGCTTGTAAATGTTCTGTTGAGAATATGGCCTTTGCCAATTTGAGGATGTCCCCTTCTTGTCTTGGTTTGTCTTGAGTTTTTTGTTTGTTTAATTAAAAAGGCAGTAAGCGGTGGATGGGGCAATCCCCTGCAACAGCCTCACAGGCAGATGATATTTCAGGCGTGGACAGAAGCCAGCTTTGGCTCTTCCCCCATCCTGTGTGATAAGCAGGAGGCATCAGTCCAGCATAAGCCCTCTGTGGCTGAAGAACTCTCGGCAGGATTTCCACAGCCATTTTATATTTATCCTTTTTTCCTTGCAGTGCCCAAGACAAAGATTTTGGCCACTGGTGGGGCATCTCACAACAGAGACATCTTACAGGTAAGTGCCACTAGCAGGCCCTGCCCTGTGGCCTCTCCCACACCTGTTACTTTTAAGAGCTAGAGACTCAGCAGCAGGGATTGCCCTGATCCCACTCCTGCAGGGGTGGTGAGTCCCCATTCTTCTAGGAAATCATCTCTATATTGCCTCACAGCTCATACTGTGAGCAGATTCTGCCCTATATTCAGGTGAAATCTGCTGCCCTGTCTAACTCCACTCTCTGTTCCAGCATTGCCCTCTGGAGTCCCAGGAAAATTGCCCTTCCTTCCTCATGGCAAAACTTTTGACATCTGAAGTCAGCATTCTGGTCTTCCTCAAGGCTTCTCCCTTCCAATTCAAACATCCCTTCTCCTCCCAACCATTCCTCTTTTAACACCGACTTTGCTGGTCTTTGTCACTATTTTTCCTCTTTGAACACTGACTTTGCTGGTCTTTGTCACTATTTTTCCTCTTTGAACACTGACTTTGCTGGTCTTTGTCACTATTTTTCCTCTTTGAACACTGACTTTGCTGGTCTTTGTCACTATTTTTCTTGTCCTCCATTATGCTAGAAATAGATGGCCCAAACAGAACCACCTTGTAGATGCCACAATGCAGGGGCCACACTGTGGGGCCCTTGGCTCCTCTCACCAATCAACGTGCGTTTCAGATGGGGCCCGAGGCTGCCTCTGCTGTTTGAGAAACTGCAGTGACTGCTGACGTGTCATGTATCTTGTCTTAGAGAAGATCCCTGGAAGCAGAGCCTGAACTCTGAACATGGGGGTTCTTCTGAATGCGCTTCCTGGAGAAAGGAAATGAGGGATGCAGAATAGGGCTGGGGAGGAATAAGCACAGGTGCGGCCCTGGCTGGATCATGCTGCAGTCAGTCCCAAAGGGGTCGCTCCACAGAGTTGGTTGCACCTTGGAACAAGGGTCCAGCTGGCTGGTGGGGGAGAGGCAGCTTCTGTCCTCTTGAGGCCCCTTAGCACACAGCTTCAGCAGCATCTATTATACCTCTGTTTGGCTTAGGCACCCCCCCCCACCGCAAGTCATGTGAGTTCCTCTTAGTATAGATCATCCATTCTAAATTTAGACAATTCATGTTTTGGGCCTAGATGGAAGACTTTATCATTATCTCTATAAAGCGTGACCTTGTTAGTTTGGGTTTGTTTGAACCTATTCATATTAGTGTGCTACCCAACTGTCCCCAGCTCTAGGTCAGTGCCATTTGCTAAGCATACCTCCTGTCTCCTACCTTGTCTTTGATAAAATGATTAAGCAGTGCAGGTACAGCCTGGAGAGCTGTGACCCTCCACTTGGGACTTCCCCAGGTCATCCTAACCCTGTTATCCACAGGGTGGTGGAACTGGCAGCACGGCCAAGTGCACTTCAGTTAGGGCAGTAGAGGTAGAATGAAAGGGGTGAAGTGTCCATGTTCCTGTGGAGGAATGACTTGCTACAGCAGGAGCTCTGTGTTCTCTCCAGGTGCTCGCGGATGTGTTTGGTGCCCCAGTGTATGTCACAGACACTGCCAACTCTGCCTGTGTGGGCTCTGCATACCGAGCTTTTCATGGTAGGTCAATGGACAAGGAAGTGATGGAGGCACTGGCTGGGCTGTGAAGGGCGGAAGGGGACTGGGGTGTTTCACTCTTTGGGGGTTTCAGCTCCATTTCTCCACCTCCCAGCATGCGAGAACCAGTCCACACCTGCTGTTCTTTCATTGTCCATTTAAGGTGGGGAAAGGAAGGCAGGGATCTGGCTAGAATGAGGCCTGGTCAGTCAGGCTGAGCACAAGGGCATTGGGACAGAACATGGGGTCATGCCTGGGGGCATGTGGGCATGGAGCTGGTGAGATGGTGGGCAGGAGAGGTCAATGAAGTCAGGAGGGGTCTTTTCAGCAAAAGCAGGAGGTTGGAACAGAGGCAAAGGCTTCAGACCCAAGCTGTTCAGGAGATTGGACAGCTCAGGGAGTCCCATTTCTCAGATGGAAGGACTCTCCCCTACATCCAGGATGCAAAAGCATTCTTCCTCTGATTTGGATGAGTTTGCCTTGCCTTCCTTCTCCCTGCTCAGGGAGCTCCTTGAGTTGCCCATTGTATTAGTCAGCCAAAGGGGTGCTGATGCAAAGTACCAGAAATCAGTTGGCTTTTATAAAGGGTATTTATTTGGGGTAAAAGCTTAACAGTTATTGGTATGTATTGTGAAAAATTTGATTTTTACCCACAATTAAAAAAAAAAAAAAAAAAAAGCTTAACAGTTACAAGACCCTAAAGAATCCAACTCAAGGTTGCTTTCTCACCAAAGATGGTTGCCAGTCTCTGCGAGGATTTAGCCTTCCTTTCTCTCAGCTACAGGCTGGCATAGGGCTCGTCTCTCAGGGCTTCCTCTTCCTCCTGAGGCTCCGTGGGCCAGTTTCTTCCCAATCTCAGCTATAGACTCTCAGGCAAATGGCTCATCTCTCTTCCCGAGGCTGCAGCATCAAAATTCTCTCCTCTGCCATGTCTATGGCGCTCTCTCTCTTCCTGTGTCTTCTTCTGTGTCTTCTTGAGTAAGTGCCCATTTAGATCAGCCCACCAAGGGACAGGGACTTAACCTGAGTTACACCCTATTGATATGGTCAAATCAAAGCCCTAATCTTAACAGAATTTAATCAAAGACATCTCAGCTGAATCTAATGCAGTCAAAGGGTATCGCACCCAGAGGAACAGACCAGTTTACAAACATAATCCTTATCTTTTTTGGGATTCATAAATAATTTCAAGCTGCCACACCCATATACCTCAAGGTCTTTGTCCTTTCTCACTAGTGCTTCCATCATTTGAATGGTTGCTCTTAACTTTTTAACACACCTCTACTTTTTTATATATGTATACATTTTTTTATTTATTTTTAAAAGATACTTAGATTACATAAAATGTTAAATAAAAAAATATAAGGGATTCCCATATGCCCCACTCCCCAGACTTCCCACTTTTCCCCACATTACAACTTCTTTCATTAGTGTGGCACATTCGTTGCAATTGATGAACACATTTTGGAGCATTGCCACTAAGCATGGATTATAGTTTACATTGTAGTTTACACTCTCTCCCACTCAATTCTGTAGGTTACGGCAGGATATACAATGGCCTGTATCTCTCATTGCAATGTCATTCAGGTCAATTCCAAGTCCTGAAAATGCCCCCATATTACACCTCTTCCTCCTTCTCCCTGACTTCAACACCTCCAGTGGCCACTGTCTCCACATCAATGATATAATTTCTTCCATTGGGAAGCGGCTGTGGCTCAATCAGTGGGGCTCCCGTTTACCATATGGGAGGCCCCGGGTTCGGTTCCCGGGGCCTCCTGGTGGGGGCGGGCCCGCCTGCACGGCGTGGTTGGCTGACCCGGCGAGCGCGGGCAGCAGGGGGGGGATGAATGAATGAATAAATAAGTAAAAATCTTTAAAAAAAAAAAAATAATAATAATTTCTTCCATTGCTAGAATCACAATAAGTCTGCAGTAGAATACCAGTAAGTCTACTCTAATCCATATTTTGTTCCCCAAATCCTGAGGATTCTGGGATGGTGATGCCCACTCCACCTCTAATTGAGAGGAGACTTCGATCCCATATAGCTGTTGGATGGGACTCACTTGCTTGCAGTTGTAGGCTTTCTTGGTTCCTTGGTATGGTGGTTGTCCATCCTCACCTCCTTGTTAGTTGTCCTGGATGAGTCCAATGAACTGGAGAGTAGGTGTTGCAACTCTGCTGAGGCTCAGGGCCCAGTTGGCACAAAGATTCAAGTCTCTTGGATGTATACCTACCAACTCCAGCACCAACTATAGGTTCAAATAAAAGGGACAGAAGAGGCATGTGTAGAGAAGTCACATCTGAGTCCAGCTCTGTCACACTCAGGAGTACAGTCTCCAAAGTAGGGCCCACTGGCAGGGCACCTGTGATGGTTAGGCTAATATGTCAACTCGGCCAGGTAATTGTGTCCAGGTGTTTGATCCAGCAAGCACTGGGCTAATTGTAATACAAGAGCATTTAGGGACTTCGATCACCAGTGAGTTTACTGTGTGGATGGCTGATTACATCTGCACCAGTCAGGGAGATTGCATCAGCAGTGGATGACGCTTTTATCCAATCAGTTGAATGCCTTAAAAGGGGAAGTGATTTCAACATTCAGAGAGAATGTCCCAGCTCATCTTAGGACAGCCAACTTCTCCCAGAAACTTATCAAGGACCTTTCATTGGACTTTCATCGGAGCCCCTGGTTTGCAACTTGGCTGTGGAACCTGGACTTGTGCGTCCCCAAGGTTGCATAAGAGACTCTTATAAAATCTCATATTGTTGACAGATATCTCCTGTTGATTCTGTTTCCCGAGAAAACCCTGCCTAATACAGCTCCACACTCTGGAACTATCGGCAATGACAGTAGGACCTGGGTGTCTCTGGAGCCCTCAGGAGCCCCACTCTTTGGGGTAGTATCTACTTTGGCCACCTATGAGATCCTTCTGAGACGTGCATAAGTGTTACCTCTCTGATGGCCTCCTGACTCACTTTGAAGTCTCTTAGCCATATAAACTCATTTGTCTTTACATTTTCCCCCTTTTATTCAAGGTCTTTTTTCAGTTATATCACCAGCTGGTGCTTGGTAGTAATCCCTCAGTGCCAGGGAGGCTCATCCCTGGGAGTCATGTCCCTCTCTGGGGGGAAGGTAATGCATTTATATGCTGAGTTTGGCTTAGAGAAGCCCACATTTGAGCAACAAGGAGGCTCTCAGGAGGTAACTCTTAGGCATCCTACAACACTAGACTAAGTTGCAAATTCAAAAACAAAAGGCTCATAAGCATAGTTGTCAATATCAACTATTGGACCATCCTTCTTCACTAGTCATTGCCCCTATACTTGGGGGATTGTTGCTGTTCCATTAGAGAATGTGGCAGAGCTTCCTAGGATGGGGATTCAATAATCTTTTGGTTGTTGTGTGAATCTCTACCTACTGTGACAATGCCTCACGAACATTTGAACATATTTATATACCTTATATGTATGCCCAAGTGAACTTCCTCCCATGTATTCCCCCTCACTGACACCCCACACCATTGATCCTCCCCTGCCATAGTTGTAACCTTTCTGTAATCCAAAACTTCTTCAAAAATGAAGCCAAGAATATTGCCAAATTCGATTAATAGTAAAATGAAATAATAATGATAGTTTTAAACATAAGAAATAAAATACATAATAATTTAGAGAAACTAAAATTAAAAGTAAAAAAAAAAAAAATGGGGTATTAAAAAACGAAAAATATTTTTAAAAAATTTTTTTGATGTCTTGCCTTTCATCACTGTAATATCTGTTGTCCTGTATATACAGTGGCATTTTCTATCATTTCTTCCCCAGTGTCTTACTTTTTTTAAATTTTGTCTTCAAAGAAGTTTTAGGTCACAGTAAAGTTACATACAGAATATAAAGGACTCCCATATACCCAACATCCCCTTTTCCCCTTTCCCTATTAATAACCTTTTTATGTGTGGATGGTACATTTGTTACAACTGATGTACAAATATTGAAACTTAGATACTAACCATGGTCAATGGTTTACATTATGGTTTATATTTTAGACCATACACTTGTATAAATTTTTCATGAAATTTAACATGGCCTGTGTTCATCATTGTAATACCATGCAGAACACTTCTGTTGCCCCCCTAAATATCCCCTCTTCCACTCTTCCATCTATTCTATTCCTTCCTTCCCCTCCCCTCAGGGCCTACGGCGACCACCAGGCTTCACTCCTGGAAGAACAAGATTCATAGATATTTGCTACAACGCTGAGGGCTTAACACACTTGTCTGTCCTCCCCTGTTAGGAACTGCCCATGCTCTCGAGAGACGCTCTCCCCTCTGTTTGAGAACACACCTCTACTTTTTAATCAAAATTGAGAACTAATCAATGAACCTAGCCTCTTAATAATGGAATTAACTTTGTACTCTTTTATTCCTTTACCCATCCCACCCCCACCCATCTCTTATCACCTCATGCCACCTCCTATATCTAGATCATTGGGACATTTATTTCTAGATTGTTATGTTTTAAATTATAATTTACATCAGATTGACTGTCAATTGCACTTAACTATGAGTTTTTCTGTTTTTTTTTTTTCCTGAAATTTTTTTCTCTTTGTTTCTATGCTAGTTTGTTGGAATATAAATATGTTTTTAAGAGGAGATATAGTAGGTGCTAATTTTCTAAGGCCTCTATTATTTCACCCGCTCAAAGAATGCTAATATGGTGGGTAAAGGACTCCAGGTTCAAAATCCTTTTCCTCAGACCTTTGAAATCATTGTTCCATTGTCTTCTGGCCTTCAGTGTTGCTAATGAGAAATCTGGGCTTCATTTCATATTTCTCCTTCAGCAGAAGTGGGAAAGAGATTAGGGACTGTGCTGTATTTCTTTCTCCCTTTTCTGTGCCCATTTAAGTGACCAAAGATTAAATGGGCTTCAGAGATTGATGCCTTATCAGTGGGCTCTACTTTGGAATCTGTGCTCCTGAGAGTGACAGAGTTGGACTCAAATACGTCCTCCCTGCACATGGTCCATCAGTCCCTTCTATTCAAACCTATATGTGATGCTGGAGTTTTGAGGTGTATTTCCAGGGACTGGAGCCTCTGGCCTACCCATGTGCCAGGTGTGCCTGGAATCTCGGTGGAGCTGCAACTCCTACTGTACAGCTCAATGGACTCACCCAAGTCACCTGGCGAGGAGACGATGATGGACAGCAGTCATCTCAGGGAATGGAGGGAGCCTGCAGCTGCAGGCAGGATAATCCCATCCATCTCATCCATGGGATATAAGCCCCCTCTCAATTGGAGGTGGAGTGGACGTCACCATCCCAGTCCCCTCAGGAATGGGGGAAGAGCTATGGACTAGAGTGGACTTAACTGGTATTCTGTTGTAGACATATTGTGATTCAAGCAATGGAAGAAATTACAACATTGATATGGAGCCAGTGGCCACTGGATGCTTTCGGGGTAGGGAGAGGGAAAAGCAGTTGAATACAGGGGCTTTTTTGGGACTTGGGAATTATCCTGAGTGACGTTAAAATGACAAATATAGGCCATTTTACATCAGCATATACCATGCAGAACTGAGTGGGAGAGAGTGGTGTCTACAATGTGAACTATGGTCCATGCTTAGTGGCAAAGCCCCAGGATGTGTATATCCATTGCAGGTGATGAGCCACATTAAAGAAAGATGTTTATGTGGGATGTTATGGGAGGTGTGGGAGGTGGGGAACATGGGAATCCCCATAATTTTCATGTAACATTTATGTAATCTAAGCATTTAAAAAAAAAAAAAAAAAGATTAACTGGGGCACTACCCTGCTCTGCCCTCTAAAACCAAAGCCTAAGCTAGAGTCTAGCAAAGCAGCCCCCATCCAGAGGTGTACTGGCCACTTTGGAAATCTGTCTTTACCAACTGTCCTGTGTGAATCCCACTCACAGCCAATCTATGAATATGAATGGAGATGGGACCACAGATTTTATTTTATTTTATTTTATATTTTATTTGTTAGAGTTACAGTTTCACAGAAAAGTCATACAGAAAGTAGAGAGTTCCCATATACCCCTGCCCCGACACATGCAGCTTTTCCCGTTACTGACATTTTGCCTTGGTGCCGCGCCTTTGTTACAATTGATGAACAGACACTATTACAGTTGTATTATTAACTATAGTCCGTAGTTTACATTAGGGTCCATTCTCTGCATTGTACTGCTCTATGTTCTGTTTTGTTTTTTTTTAATTCAGATGACCTATGCAACCTAAAATTTCCCATTTTAACCACTTTCAAGCATACAATTCAGGGGTGCTAATCACGTTCGCAGTGTCGTGCTGCCATCACCACCCCCTAGTACCGGAGCTTTTCCATCACCCCAAAAGCCTCTCCCCATCCCCCAGTCCTGTGCCTCCGGTAACCTGCACTCTAATTTCTGGCTCTATGAATTTGCATTTTCTAATTATTTCACGTAGCCAATATTTGTCCTTTTGTGCCTGGCTTATATCATTGAACACGATATCTTCAAGGTCTATCCATGTTGTAGCATGTGCCAGCAGTTCGTTCATTTTAATGTCTAAATGTGGTTATAATGTACATGTATACAGAATGGGTAAGCATTTTGTTTATCCATTCTTCTGTGAATGGACACTTGGATTGCTTCCACATTTTAGGAGTCGTGAATGATGCTGCTGTGGACATCAGCGCACAGATTACTGCTTTCGATTCTTCTGGGTATATCCTAGAAGTGGGACTGCCGGTGTATTAGTCAGTTAGGAAGTGTTCCCTCCTCCTCGCTTTTTTGAAAGATTTTGAGCAGAATTGATGTTAATTCTTCTTTAAATGTGTGGTCAAATTCACCAGTGAAGCCATCTGCTCCTGGATTTTCTTTGTAGGGGGGTTTTTGATTATTGATTCAATCTCTACTAGTTATTGGTGTGTTGAGATTTTCTGTTTCTTTTTGATTCAGTGTATGTAGTTTGTGTGTTTCTAGGAATTTGTTCATTTCATCTAAGTTATGTAACTTGTTGATACACAGTTGTTCACAGTGTCCTCTTAGAATCATTTTTATTTCTGTGGGGTAGGTAGTAATGTTCCCCTCCCCCTTTCAGTTCTGATTTTGGTTATTTGCTGCTCTCTCTCTTTTACTTTGTTAGTCTATTTAAAAGTTTGTCAGTTCTATTGATCTTGTCAAAGACTCAAGTTTTAGTTTTGTTGATTTTCTCTATTGTTTTTTTTTTTCTTTTCTGTTTCATTTATCTCCACTCTGATCTTCCGCCTCACTTTGGGTTTAGTTTTTCTCTTCTTTTTCCAGTTCTTCCAGGTGTGAGGAACTCTGATTAGGTCTCTGATTTGAGATCTCTCTTTTTTTTAGTGTGAGCATTTAAAGCTATATATTTCCCTCTCAGCAGTGCCTTTGCTGAATCCCATAAGTTTTGGTATGTTATGTTTTCATTTTCATTTGCTTCAAGGTGTTCCCTAATTTCCCGTGTGATTACTTTGACCTACTGGTTGTTTAAGAATGTATTGTTAATTTCCAAATATTTGTGAATTTTTTAGTTCTCTGTTGTAGATTTCTAGCTTCATTACATTTTGGTCAGAAAAGATGCATTTTATAATTTCATATCTTTAAATTTATTGAGCGTGACCATTTTAGTTTCTTAGATTGCTTAAGCAAATACCATGAAATGGGTCGGGTTAACCAACGGACATTTATTCGCCTCATAGTTTTGAGGCTGGGAAAATGCCTAAATCAAGGCATCAAGGCAGTGAACGCCTTCTCCTCTGGGGCTGGCTGCTGGCGATCCTTGGTTCACATGGCAAGGCACAGGGCGACTTCTGGTCTTTTCCTTCTCTGTGGGGTTCTGTTTCCAGCGTCTTGCTTCCTGTGACTGTATCTTTCTCTCCCTCTTTTCTGAATTCGTTCTGCTTATAAAGGACCCCAGCAATGCCGTGGAGACCCCTCCCGGTTGGCCGGGCCGCCCCTTACCTGAAGCAGCCTCACCCAAAGGCCCTGCTCATGGTGGGCTCACCCACAGGTGGGCTGTGTTAAGGACATGCTTCTCTGAGGCCCCTCCAGCTTCACACCACCGCAGTGACCACAGTTCTTTGATATGTTTCTCTCCTGGCAATCCCACAACGCATCCCATTCCCTCTTCCCTACAAATCTGACTGGACTTTTAGGATTCTGTTAGGGAGACGGGTCCTCCCTTCCTCAGCGGGCCCTCCTTCACTCACGGTGGTGTGTGAGCTGCTCTGCTCTCTTTAGTTTCTCGTCAATCTGATACTACTGCTTAAATTGCCTAGAAATTCCTGGTTTTCTGCCCATGTATGGCTCAATTTGGCTGTTCATTCTCTCGAGTATTCACTAAGTGCCTCGTCACTGCTTTGCGCCAGGATTATGGTGGTGACAGAGAGGCACAGCCTCTGGCCTCATGGAGTTACTGTCCAGCAAAGAAGGGGCCTTAAATAAACAACAGCCAAACAACATGTGGCCACAGGCTGAGAAAAACAGAAGGTGCTTAGGGTTGGACGGTAGGGTGGGCCTCCCAAACCAGTCGTGTTTTAGCCACGAGTTATCAGAGGAGAAGGGAATAGGCATGAGGAGAACACGGCGAGGAGCTTTCACACCCTAAGCGTCTCTGAGGCTGAACAAGCTGTAAGAAGACTAGGGCGGCTGTACCGTGCTGAGCCCTGGCTGAGGCAGCCCCTTCCTCTGCATTAGCCACTCCATGAAAGGCTCTGCACAGTGGACAAACGAGACCTGCGCCTGAAACATGTTGTTTTTTTAATGATTTTATTGAGGCATAATTTATATGCCATAAAATTTACCCATTTTAAGTGTTGAATTCAGTGATTTTTAGTAAATTCGCCGAGGTGTGCAACCACCACCATAATCCAGTTCCAGAACATTTCATAATCCCAGTGTGATCCTTTGTGCCTGCTTATGGCCACTCTCCATTTCACCGCCAGCCCCAGGAGACCACTAATCTACTGTCTGTCTGTAGGTTTTCTTGGTCTAGCCATTTCCCATAAATGCGGCCTCGGTGGGCCTCTGAGACTGGCTTTCGAGGGCCACCACGTTGCTGCGTCTGTCAGGCCGTCATTCCTTTTCATGGCTGGACGATGCCCCGCTGTGCGGCTGTGCCACCTCCTGTTCACTCATTCTCCAGTTGGCTGTTTCCACGATCCGACTGCTATGAATGAGGCCGCTACAAGCATCTGCACACGAGTGTCTGAGTGAACATATGCTTTCATTCCTCTTGAATAGATGGTGGGATTTCTGGGTCATGTGGTTAAAATTATAGGAAACCTTTAAAGAAACAGCCAAACTGTTTTCCACTGTGTCTTTGGCATCGTACATTCCCACCAGCAGTATAGAAGCGTTTCTGTGTTTTTGAGGTTTACTCTTATTTTTATGTACTTGTTACAAGTAATGACATTGCTGGAAAGAAGAGAAGGAATGGACAGGTTGGTCTTATACCTTAATTTGGAATGTGTACTGATCTGAAACACACTTTCCCTTCTAGGCCTTGTGGCTGGAGCAAATGTGCCTTTCCCAGCGGTTGTGATGTCAGCCCCGAAGCCCAGGTTGGCTGCTACACCAGCCCCGGGAGCTGCTCAGGTCAGAACTTGGTCAAAGCATTTTCTTTGTGAGAGCCGGCTAGGCTTTTTTTCCAAAAAGCTTACGTTTTTGTCACCTATATGTTAATCTTGATGTGATCAACTAAAGGCGGAATCCTACTTTTTAAAAATTATCACAAAAACTAAGCAAAAGAAGTGAGATTGCCAGCTGGGATTCATAGAAAATGTTGATTTTACAGCCCGAGCGTTCGGATTGATCTGGAGCATGTCTTCATTGGCCGATACGCCTCAGGTAGACCCTTCCGTTGCCCCAGGTTACAGTAGCCGCAGAAAGATTCTGCCACTTATGCACAAGACATGCTAGGTTTCTAGCACTCGAATCTCAAGGCCAGTGATTGTGCCGCTACCCAGACCAGGAGATCCCTGTGGAGAGAGATCCCAGACCCCACTTGTCCGGGGTTGCGTTCTCTGGAAAGCAGATTCTGAGGTGTCAGTTAAGATGTGGGTGGTTTACTGCGAGGCGCTCTCGGGGTCCACACTTGTGGAAGGGAAAAGGAGGATGCAAGGTTGGGCCGAGGGAGACGGTGAGCTGCATGCAGGCTTAGTGGAGCCCTCTTCCTGTCCTGCAGGAAGTTCTGAAGCTGGGGTGACCCTTGAGACCCAAGGGGCTGGACCTTGATGCCCCTTGTCAATCGCTGATCCCGTGCGGAGCTCCCCTTGATGGGTGAGGCAGCTCTCTGTAGCCAAACAGTGCCCAAATGGCCTGCAGCTGAGCAGCTGCCAACAGCTGGGGGAGCAAGTTCTTCATCCCAGCGGGATCTGGGGGTGCCCTGATGCTGCTCGCTGAAGGCTCTGCAGTCCAGGAGCAAGAGCTGCAAAGAGCTGAGAGTCACCCTACTTGTAAGCTAACAAGTGAGCCTGTCACAGTCAGAGTTAGAGCGATGCTAGCAGAAGACACAAGACTCCTGGGTCAGAGACAAAGTCCTTTATTACAGCACAAACCTCCTGCCCCAAGTCCCATGGGATGGTGCGGCGTGGGTTCAGGTGGAAGTTATGCACGCAGTGCGCCTGTGTCGCAGCGAGGGACCCTGAGCTTAGGAAACCCCCAGTCTTAAAAGGAGATGCAAGCAGCCCTGCCCCACCTTTGCCCCCAAAAGAGACATTATATTTACTGTCCTACACAGCAAACGAATCTGCCCCGGCCCCAGAGGGAGACAATGTCATGTCTCTATCTTCCAAGACTTTTTAATTTTTTTATTTTTGAGGTACTGGGGTCCAGGGATTGAACCTGGGACCTCGTATGTGGGAAGCCAGCACTCAACCCCTGAGCCCCATCGGCTTCCCTGAGTTGTTTTTTTTCATTTGTTTCCTTGTTTGTTTTTAGGAGGCACTGGGTACCAAACCCAGGACCTCCCATGTTACAAGCAGGTGCTCAACCACTTGAGCCACATCCACCCCCTTCCAAGGCTTTTTGCCATACAAACATCCTTGAAAGGGTAGTCTGAAACCAAAGTTTTCACAAGACATGTTAAAAGACTGGGGAATTGTCTCCCAACACATCTTGGAAGCAGAAGCTCAAGCTTTGCGGAGACTCATTGGTGTGCCCAAACTTCTGTTGTGTGTCCTTATGTTTGAGAAGCAGCTCAGTACTGCGGAAAGATTCTGTATTGGGATCAAGGACTTTTGAGTTCTAATTCTTATTCTGCCTCTTCCTCACCATGTCACCTTCATGTGACCTTGAACAACACTCCTGATCTCTGAACCTCTGTTTCTTCATCTAGTCTGCTTTGCCCACTTTTTTTTTTTTTTTTTTTAGGTACCAGGGCTGGGAGTTGAACCTGGGACCTTGTATATGGGAAGCTGGCGCTCAACCACTGAGCCACATCAGCTCCCCTGATTTGTTTTTTTTTTGTTTTGTTTTGTGTTTTTTTTGCTTGTTATTTGTTTTTGTTTTTATTTTTTTCAGGAGGTAACGGGAACCAAATCGGGTGCACAACCACTTGAGCCACATCTGCTCCAAATAATATAGATTTTAATAATACATTTTACTTAATATATCAAAAAATTGTCATTTCAGCATGTAATCAATATGAAAACTATTAGTGAGATATTTTACCTTCTTTTCTTGAATGAAGCCTTTGAAATCTAGCCCACCTCAGGTTTTTTTTGTAATTTTTTTTTAATGTTTAATGTTGAAATAATTATAAATTCACAGGAAGTTGCAAAGAATAGTGCAGAAAGACCCCTTATACCTTCATCCAGCTTTCCCCAAGGTAACATCGTATACCTATAATCATCAAAACCAGGAAACTCACTTTGGACAATTCACAGAACTGATTCAGATTTCACCAGTTTTATATGTGCTTATTTGTGTGTGTGTGTTTGTGTGTGTAGTTAACACACCTTTCCTAACCTTTGGCAATGCCTATTCTCCATCTCCATAAATTTTGTCAATTCAAGAATGTTATATAAAAACGGAATCATACCATATGGAACATTTTGAACTGGCTTTTTTTGATAAGCATAATTCCTGTGGGAGCTGTCCAAGTTGTGTCTATCAACAGTTTTTAATCTTTCTCTTACTAAGTAGTATTTCATGGTATGGATATACCACACAGCTCAGTTTTTTTTAAATTGATTTTTTTTAAAAATTTATTCCCCCCCTTGCCGCTTGTGCTCGCTGTCTGCTTTCTGTGTCCGTTTGCTGTATGTTTTCCTGTGTCTGCTTGTCTCCCATTGTTGCGTCGTCTTGCTGCATCAGCTGTCTGCAGGTGCAGGCGGTCAGCTCTCCCCAGGCGCGGGCCGTCAGCTCTCCTTGGTTGCGGGCGCGGGCGCGGGTCGGGCAGGGGCCGTCGGCTCTCCGTGGGTCGGGCGCGGGCCGTCGGCTCTCCTCGGGTCGGGCAGGGACCAGCTTGCCCTCACCAGGGGTCCCCGGGAACCGATCCCAGGGCTCACATGATAGGCGGGAGCCCAACCACATCCGCTTCCCACAGCTCAGTTTTGACTTAGCACATTTCAAGTGACAGGAACATGTGACTTGTGGCTCTCGTATGGGATAGTGTAGGTCTAGATGTTCTCTAAATGGAAACAATATGTCAGCAGCTCCTCCAAATGTCATATCCTCCCACAGCTGTATTCAATGTCAGTAATCAGGGGGGCCTTGGGTCAAGAGTCCTTACATACTTATAATCAAAGAGATAAATACTAGTCTTCCCCCAGGAGACTGCCATTCAGTCATCTGGTCAACCCTCTTTGCCAGAAAAGCTGCACTATGTCTGGCTCTTTCACCCTCTCTAGGAGGAGGCCAGCAATGAAGCAGGTGGTAGCAGAAAGCTTTGGGGTAGCAATGACATCTGCCTCATTGCAGGTAGCAAATTCTCTGTGTGAACCACTACTCTGCCTGTCTTGCCCATGACATTGAACCCAGATGTAACCTCAGAATCCTTCTCAACCCTGGGCTGCCATTAGTGCCAGTCTTTGCTTGTTGGCAGAAGAGACTATTTGCAGAGTGGATTTGTGGAGTGGACTGTAAACTCCTTGAGAGGAGGGCCACATTGTCTGTTTTCTCTCTGTGGCAACTACAGCAGTGCTTGTGATGAAGTGGAAAAGCGAGCGTTGACAGTGCTTTCTTCCTCAGCCCAGCGGAATGCTGCGCTTTCCTCCACTGAGAGAAAATCCAAGCTCCTTTACCTTCGTTCTCTGACTCCTTACTCCTCGAGCAAGCTGGGACAGCCTTAAGACTGCTCTCCTACGGCCTCTTTTAAAGGGCCGCCAGTTATCCTTTGCTTTGTTTTACCCGTGGCATCTCTTTTCCAAAAGACTTCAAAGCACTTCACAGATTAATGTCCCCGGGTAGAGAATGGCCTCCATGTCCCCATTTGAAGGAGCAAAGGGCTCTATTTCCCTGAGCCCTTCCACACAGCTCCGGCCGACTGGGGGCCTGGAAGCCGGCAGGGTCCCTCTCACGGGCCCTGACGTTCAGTGAGCCCCTCCCTGAGCCTTCTCCACAGCGGTTCCAGCTGCCCCATGGCAGAGTCCGTTATGAGGTGTTTGTCTCTGGAGTTAGGCCAAGTTAAGAAGGAGAAAGTCACAAGTCATCCTTACTTGGGAGTTCCCTCATGGGGATGGAAATCGGGATTCCTTGGTCTTAAAGCATCACTTCTTTATAAGACAACATGACTGCCTGAAGTGGGACTAAGTTTCTCAGGCTAGACTTACAGAGCCCTAGGAGAAATTGCTTAAAAAAAAAACAAGAGCAAAGGGGAGGGATGTGGGGTTGTGTGCTGTCCGTTTTCCTTTATTGTTCTGTGTGTGCTAGTTTGTTATGCAGCACATTATATAATTAGAACTAAAATATTTCTGTTCTTAAAAAACACACATTATTTTTAATTACCGTATAACGTGCTATTTGTGAATGAACCATAGTTTACTTAGCCATCCGCCATGTCCTTGAGCAGTTATTATGATTAGCCCTGTATGGATAAAGAGTTCACAAGCCCTTCCTTGTTCTGCATGAGCATATGACCTTTGGTTAACTTTCTAGCGCTTTTCCTGGACACCTGATAAAAATGGAATGTCAATGGTCTTACTAGGCAATATTGCATAGCTAAAATGGCCTTTGATTGGGAAAGGCTGGACTGGGAAAACTGTGAATAACTGCGGGGAAGTCATACTAAGGGCGTCCCTGAGGGCAGAGCCTCACAACGGGCACATCTGTTTATGGAGCTGCAAGCGAGGCTAGCTCATGCACGTTTTCGAAGCCAGGTTGGTTCTTGCACCTGGTGGGTGTGGCTCTCTCTTGGCTTGAGTGTAGGGAGGAAGCCTGAGGTGGGGGCAGGGGAGAGACGTGCCTCAGGACAGCTGCACTGTGCACCACCCTTGGCTCCTGCAGCCGCGGTGGAGGGTGCCCTGAGAGCAGAGGAATGGCCCGTGGAAGCCTTATGAGCCTGGCTTTTTAGTGGCGTCTCGGAAGACCCCTGGTGGCATGGCACCAGACGCTTAGGAGGGTTTCCTTAGGAGCACTTCTCCGAAGGAGACTATTGGGGTCAAAGGCTATGAGAATTTTTAAGCACCTTTAACACAGATGTAAAGTCAAGCTGGTTTCCAAAAGGGCGGCACCACTAGCTGTGCTGTGAACAGCTCGTGTCCAGGTGCCCTCAGCAGCATTTTTAAAGCAGTTTTATTGAGATATATTCACCTACCGTAGAGTCCATCCAAAGTGTACAATCAATGGCTTTTAGTATAATCACAATAGTGTGTATTCACCACCACAAAAAAATTTTAGAACAATTTCATTACTCCAAAAAGAAAAACTTTGGGAAGCGGCTGTGGCTCAATCAGTGGGGCTCCCGTTTACCATATGGGAGGCCCCAGGTTCGGTTCCCGGGGCCTCCTGGTGAAGGCAGGCCCGCCCGCACGGCGTGGTTAGCTGACCCAGCGAGCACAAGCAGCAAGGGGGGGATAAATGAATAAATAAAATAAAATCTAAAAAAAAAAAAAAAAAAAAGGAAAACTTTTGTATACTTGATAACAAAAATTGGTTCTTGTCATAATTTGCATTTTTAAAAAACTAGGTCTGAGAACTACTGGCATTTTCTCTTTCATGGATTGATGCTTCCTTTCTTTTGCCCAGCAAAAAAAAAAACAAAAATCAAAAACACCTGCAAATAAATTGCCTGTAAAATGTTAAGTCTCAAGCCACAAAGAGATGGAAGGGGTCTCCCTGCCCTACTTCTGCCCCACCCCCAATTCTAAACTGCTCTTTCTGTCCCTCCAGGTCTACGAGGCTCTCCTCCCAAAGTATGCCGAGCTCGAGCAGAGAATCCTGTCCCAGATCCGGGGGCCTCCAGTGTGAATTCCTCAGACCCAGGCCCCCGGATCCTGCCTGCCCGCTGGGGGTGTGTGGCCCTGGACGGCAGGGGTCCTTGTCCCCGTTCCGCCCATACTGACTCCCTGGAGTGCTCCAGCCCTGTTCAGGACCTTACACCTGGCCTAAGACATCTTCCTGCAGATGGGTGGGCTGCCTGTGCCCCAGGGAAGAAAAGTATCTCTCTTTTCCTGCTTTCATCCCAGAAGTCAGGATAATGCTGGATGTGGGATGTGTCCAGTAACGAGTGTGATTTTCCCTTTCAAAGGCAGAATTAAAGCTGATCAGGGACCTAAACTGGCAGAATGGAAGAGACAGCCCTCCCTTACACGCAGACTCCGGCCCGTCCCCTTCCTCAACCCTGGCTCTGGCCACTCCTCCCCACACCCTGGCCCATCCGCTGTTTCCTTCTTCCTCTTTTCCAGCTGTCTGAAGTGCCCTCCCTGTTCCCTTTCTTGTCTGCCCCATTTGCACCCTCCCCTCTCCAGCCTCTGTCCTCTCTCCCTCCCCACCCCACCTCCCGCCTGAAAAATCTTACTTCCCATGGCCTCCCTTCCGGAAGGCCACCTGGCTCCTGGACACGCCAGATGACGTGAGGTATCTCCCTCTCTCCCCATCTCTCCTTGAAATTTAATTGTTAAGAATTTCCCAAATTCTGGATTTTGCTGCTTCTAAGCCTGTGGTATCATTGAATATATTCTCTACCTCCTGTATTTCCTGTAAACTCTTGGCTGGCTCTAGAACAGGATTTCTCAACCTCAGCACTGTTGACATGCTGTGCTGGACAGTTTTTTGCTATGGGGGCTGGCTTTGCCACCGTAAGATGCTGAGAAGTGTCCCCGGCCTCTGCCACTAGATGCCGTCTCCCCCCCCCCCCCCCGCCCCGCCCAGCTGTGACAATCAGCGGCATCTCCAGGCATTGCCAGGTATTTTGCCCTGGAGGGCAAAGTCGTCCCTGGTGAGAAGTACTGACCTAAGGCTTAACTGGATTCAAATGTGGTTCTTTCCCACCCCCACCCCCCTCTTTTTTTTCAAGGCTTCATAGACAGTGTGGGCTCTTACATTAGGAGACACAAAATGTCTGAGTTTTTTTGTTTGTTTTTTTGTCTTTTTTATTATGTTCAATGCCTAGATTCATTAACTCATTGGGGATTCAATTTTGTCACTCCTTATCATTTATTAGCTGGAATTCTCTATATGAGACACATCTTGCCCACCTCTACTTTCTGGTTATCCAGGGGTAGTGTTCATCTAGGAAAGGTAGAATCAGTGGATTTCTGTTTTAACCCATTGTGATAATTATTCTTACTATAGCCTTTTTCATAGCCATTTCTCCAACTTTTCTTCTGCTTTTCTGATCTCTCATTCATTCTTTATTCATGGAAACATTTCTCCATCTACTCCTTAATTGTTGCTGGGCCCCAAGTCCTCATCTCCCTTCCCGCCTCCCCCCCAACCCCCCATTCTACCTGCTCATTGGGTGATTTCATCTGTTCTTGGGGCTTCAGCTACCACTTATATACCCAGTTCTCTGTCTCCATCCCAGAACTTTCTGTGGAGCCTTACCAGTGTTCTCATAGGGGCACTTCAGACTTCACATGTCTCTCTTTGCCCTTCTCCAAACCTCCTCTTCCTGAGTTCCTGTTTCAGTGAGTTGACACCACCATCTATCCATTTGTTCACTCAGGAACCAAACACAAAACTCCAGATGTTCTCTCTCTTTCCCATATCAAATCTGTCACAAGGTCACCTTGGTTCCTCCTTCCAAATCTCTCTTAAAGCTGTTCCCTCCTCTCCATCACTCCTGTCTTAGTTTATACTCCTCTATTCAATGCCCAAGTTATTGCAAAAGCCTCCTGTGATCTGATTCCTGCAATATCCTCCAGAATTTTCTTCTGCCGCAGGCCTTTACCTAACTTGGGAATACAGTTAGACCAAACTATTTGTGGTCTCACTCAGAGTGGCAAAATATTGTAGACAGATCTGAGATCTGATGGATCAGAGGAGTAGCTAATGGAACCTCAGAAGAAATAGGCTTAGAAAATGAGTGGGGTCAAAGATATCACTTCTGAGGTGAAGCCATCTTGAAATGGGGTGATGTCCCTTAGAGACTTGGTGGATGAAGAGGGAAAAAAGGAAGCAAGAAGCTGAAGACAGTGGCCCATCAGATATACTGGCAAATCAGATATTCAGAGGAAGACTGACAGCCCTCCTCATAAACATTATTAAAGAAATTTTACTTTATTGACCAAAAGAAAAGGGCTCTCTTGGACCAAGAAATAGAATAAACCACTCAATCCATTCTCCACCTCACCCCATCCCCCATAGATTTACCTGTTATTGCTATAATACCTAGCAACATTAATAGAAAAAGGAATTCATCAACCATAGAAATATAGGAAGAAAGCTGAAAGTAAGAATCACAACTTTTTAGCCGATAAAAATAATCCAAAACAAAAAAGAATAAACTGTAACACAATGAATTTTAAAATAAACAACTATGGATATGAAATACTACTATGAATCAGAAATTCAAAAACTGAATAAAAGTGAAAAAAACCACAGGCATATGGGAAATGTAAAGTGAACAAGCTTGGGAAAAATTTTTAACAAAAAAGATAAAATTACCTGAAATATGAAGACTACCAGGGTGATATCATCAACATGGTGACCTAAGACATCCCCTCGAAAAGTCTTTCCTCAGAAAAAAGTAGTAAAAGAACAGATCCCACTTGCTTTGAACTCTGGAGGATGATAGAGACTGGAGAAGGACTCCACACCACAAATGCTGAATCAAAGAAAAGAAAATGTAAAAGTAGGAGATTTCCCTCACTCGGATCTGTGCAGCTGGGGAGTCACAGAAGCAGCAGCCGGGCCTCTCTGCCAGAGATGCAGACCACAGAGCCACCCTCGGCAGCGAGTTAGAGCCCGACACTTCCAGGCCCAAGGACCCAGGTCCACAGAGACCCAGGTCAGGACACAGGCTGCTGACGAGCACACACAAGAAGCCCCCCAGGAAATAAAAGCTATTGGCAAGAGATGCACGCATTAGGTACAGTCTCTGACTGCTGGATCACCTAAGTGAAAAAACGGATGTTTTTGTATTGACTCATCTATCTCCCTGGGGCAAAATATCCTAATGGGGAAGTAACCAGAGACAGGAAAGCCTCATGGGGAAAAAAAAGGGGTAGGGGGTCTAAATTGCAGAAAGGACGGTTTCCCAGAATTAGAAAGTAATGAAAAAGGGACACTGAGTGAGAGAAATTAAATCAGAGGATCTGAGGAGAAAATTCTGAACAACAGATCAGGATTGCTGGAGAAGGAACAGAGAAAAGGAAGCTTTTGTTGGAGGTAAAACAATTGCACATAAAAGGACAATCTTAAAAGTTGTACTGCATATCCAGAGCAAGAATCACGTGCAGAAGACTTGAGAAAAGCTGAACAAATTTATACTGCTCTAAAGGTTCAGTATAAATTGGATCAAGCATTAAAGAAGAGCCTAACACAAAGCCAATCAACAATAAAACTCTAGGCAAGAGGGAGAAACTGACCTTCAGAGTTAGCATATCAAAACAATCAGATATCCCAAAGAGGAAGAAATAAATCCCTTTAATGTGAACTCGGCAGGATTTTGCAAACCCCAACAGGCCGATGGGCTACACCCAGCTGCCCACGGACAGTGATGACAGTGGCCAGGACGAGTCTGAGGAACAAGAGCCCACCGCTGAGGATGGCGGAGGCAGCAGCAGCCCCTGAGAGGACGAGAGGTGGGGCAAAGGGGCAGAGGCTAGCACACCAACTGAGGTTTGGAAAGGAATCAAGAGACAGCAGAGAGACTGAGGAATGTAGGCGTGCATGCTTTTCGAAGTTGGGCGATGAGGGAAACTGGAGATGACAGCAGATATGTGGGACACAGGCCTCGCAGTCTCAGCCCCTACAGCTGTCAGCAGGACCGGACTCTTGCTTCCCTCCCAGAGCTTCTAGCACAGGCTGTCCGGCCTTGGAGCCCTCTCGATGAAGCTGGAGACCAATAAGAAAAAAAAAAAAAAAAAAAAAAAAAATCAGTCAAGGGATAAAATTAAAACTTCAGAGGAGGCACAGACTTTGGACCAATAATCAAAGAAGTTCAAACAAATCTCCTAACTCAATTAAAAGAGATGAAGGAAAATATAGATAGAAATAAATTAATGGTGCATATAGAGCTAAAGGATATTAAGAAGACAATGTGTGAGTATAAAGATTTAGATGTTTAAAAAGAAACAAATTTTGAGTGAAAGGCACAATGATGGAAATTAAAAATATGCTTGACAAAGACTCAATTAGGAAAGTATAGTCTCTTCAACAAATGGCGGTAGAAAAAAAAAGGAGGACCCCTACCTCATAACTCATAAAAAAATAAACTAAAAATGGATCAAAGACCTAAATGTGAGAGCCAGAACTATCAAACTAGAAGAAAATGTAGGGAAGTATCTTTAGGACCTTGTAGTATGCAATGGTTTCTTAGACTTTATACCCAAAGTACAAGCACAAAAGAAAAATTAGGTAAATGGTACCTCTTAAAAATTAAAAGCTTCTGTGCGTCACATGTGCATGCTTGTTTTGTAAGTTTACAACTTCTGTCATAAAAATATATTTAAAAAATAATAATAGGGTGGGTTGGGGGGAAAATACACCAAATATAAGGTAAGGACTATAATTAGTAGTAAGATTTTGACAATATTCTTTCATAATTTGTAACAAATGTCTCACAACAATGCAAAGTGTTGCTTGGTGGAGGGTTGATGTATGGGACCCCTGTGTGATGTTATGCATGTTTGCTTTGTAAGGTCACAACTTTTACTATACACTTATTGTTAATGTATGTTCATGTATAAATGATATAAAAATAATAATTATAGGGTAGGATGGGGGAAATACTTTGGTTAGTAGTAATATTTTGAGGATGTTCATTAATCATTAGTTAAAAATGTTTCACAACAATGCAAGGTATTGGTGGTAGAGTGAGGCGAGGTATGAGAGCCCTGTATGATGTTATGTATGTTTGTTTTGTAAGTTCACAGCTATTACTATACACTTATTGTTTATGTATGTTTATATATGAATGATATACTTCAATAATTTTTTTAAAATGGAAAAATAAACTTTTGTGCATCAAAGGACTTTAAAGTAAAATGACAACCTACACAATGGGAGAAAATACTTGGAAACTACAAATCTGATAAAGGTTTAATATCCAGAATATATAAAGACCTCCTTCAACTCAAGAATAAAAAGACAAACAAACCCAATTAATAAATGGGCAAAAGACTTGAAGAGACATGAAAAGATACTCAACATCATTAGCCATCAGGGAAAATGCAAATCAAAACCACAATTAGATACAATTTCTCACCCATTAGAATGGCTGCTATTTAAAAAATGGAAAATAACAAGTGTTGGAGAGGATGCAGAGAAATAGAAACACTCATTCATTGCTGGTGGCAATGTAAAATGGTGCAGCCATTGTTGAAGATAGTTTGGCAGTTCCTCAGAAAGTTAAGTGTAGAATTAATTACCATAAGGGGGACGGATGTGGCTCAAATGGTTGGGCGTCCGTCTCCCATATGGAGGGACCCGGGTTCGATTCCCGGGACCTCCTGGTTAAAAAAAAAAAAAAAAAAAAAAAGAATTAATTACCATATGACCTGGCAATTCTGCTTCTAGGTATACACCGAGAAGAATTGAAAGCAGGGACTCAAACAGACATTTGCACACTGATGTTCATAGCGGCATTATTCACAATAGCCAAATGTAAATACAAATCAATTTATAAAAATGAAGTTAGATTAGTGGTTATGTAGGGCTGGGGGAGGACTGCTAAGGGTTGTGGAGTTTTTCTTTTTGGAGTAATGAAATTGTTCTAAAATTATTTGTGGTGATGAATGCACAACATTGTGATTATACTAAAAAGCTATTGATTATACACTTTGGATAGATTGTATGGTACATGAACATATCTCAATAAAACTGCTTAATAAATAAATAAGTAAATGTGCAAGAATAGCCAGAAATAGCAGTTATGTACAACATGGAAGCATAGAGAGATTGAGGGGTGAAGAATTTTCTTGTTTGTTGTTTATTATTATTATTGAAATAATGAAAATGCTCTAATGATGATTGAGGTGATGAATGCACAACTATGTGATTATACCAAATACCACTGATTGTACACTTTGGATGGATTGTATGCTTTATTAATATGTATCAATAAAATTGATTTGTTAAAAAAAAATGATGGAAGCAACCCAAGTGTTCATCAACCGATTAATGCATAAATAAAATGTGGCATATACATGCAATGGAATATTATTCAGCATTAAAAGGAATGAAGTTCTGTTTCATGCAACCACACGGGTGAGCCTTGAAGACATCACGTTGAGTGAAATATGCCAGACACAAAAGGACATTGTATGATCTCACTGCTACGAAATAGTTAGAATAAAAAACTCTTTTGTCAGAAACTGGAGTACAGGTTCCTGGGTCTGGGTTGGGGCAGGGAGTGGGGAGTTGCTCCTTGAACCCTGCAGTTCCTGTTTGGGTCGTAAAGGCGGTCATGGCAGCACAGCACCGCGAGCGCGGTCGGCAGCACTGGATTTCGTGCGTGAGCGCGGGCTGCGCGTGTTAGCGGAGTGGCTGTGCACCACCGTGGGCTCTGTTGTAAGCGATGGGCTATAGTTAGTGGTACAGTTAGAAGAATGTTCTTTAGTGAGCTGTGACAAATGCACGACCCTAAAGCAAGGTGTTAGTAATAGGGGGGCGTACGGGAACTCTGCGTTTTATGCATGACTTTTCTGTAAACCTACAACTTCCCTAAAAAAAAGATATGAAGACTACCAGTTTATCCAAATGAGAACACAAATTGCTGAAAGCACAGCAAGTATAATACTGAACATAGAATTTAGGAATGAAAAAAGCAAAGTAATATAAAGGAAGAGGTAAAAAGGCCTAGAAAGAAAATTATAGGTATAAAAGTTAGGCAAAGGAAACCTCATATAAGTAAAATTGGAGTTCCTGAAGACAAGGAAATGGAACAAGTTAAAAATTTAAAACTAATCCAAGAGAACTTTCTGAAAACCATAGAAAACCTGAATCTACCTATTGGAAAGGGCTGACTTGTTACTTGGAAAATTAACCCAGAATGGTTAACTCGGAGACATTTCCTACCAAACTATTAGACTTTAAAGACAATGAAAAACTCTTAAGACTCCAGGACAAAGATCCGGTTGTCAGAGTTCTCAACACAACAAGATAGCAGAGGAACAATCTTTCCAAGAAATTCAAAGAATGAACTAAGCATTTTGTATTCAGCTAAGCTGTCTTGTAATTATCAAGGATCTAGACCAGGGCTTCTCAGCCTTTTTTGATCCACGGACCCCTTGGCCAGTCAGGTGAAAACCACGGACCCCTTCTCAGAACGTAGCGGCAGAGAGTTCCATGACAGCCAGCGGCGGGTCTAACAACCGCCGTAATTTCAAAGTACGGATGAGCGTGAGCGAGTTTTCTAGATATGCAACAACTGCCATGTGATGTGAAATGAACACGACTGTAATTTACTGCAGACATTCATAAGTGAAGGAAATGCTAGATTTCAGTTAGGGATCAGAGAAAATGAAGATAAGAAGTAGATTTTTTTCAAATTCAAGCTCACAGACCCCCTGAAATCTTTCCACGGACCCCTGTTAACATTGGTCGTTATACTAGGCTGCAAAAAGTGGTTCCAATTCACCGGTCCCTGCACCCACATGCTTTGCCATAGAATTTTGTGCTCTCCCACTCTGTCACAGGGCAGGGGCTTGGAAAGCATTTGTTCAGCTGAGCTTGCTCTCACTTTGCTCTCTGTCTTTGCTGTGAAAATTTTGTGCCTCAGGTAGCCTCGCCGCGGCCATCCTGGAACAAGCCTGCCTGAGCATCCCTCCCGAGTGTGAGTGAGTTCAGAAGCAGGGCCCGCTCGGCCCAGCCTGTACCGCCAGCCTCCAGATTCACGGGCTGACTAAACATTTATGTCTTAGGGCACTGAGAGTTCAAGTGTTTTTCAAAGATTTATTTTGTTTATGTATTTCTCCCTCCCCCTCTCCTCGTTTGTGCTCGCTGTCCGCTCTGTCTTCTTTTTAGGAGGCACCGGGGACCGAACCCAGGAACTCCCATATGGGAGGGAGGCGCCTGATCACTTATGCACCCCTGCTCCTTTCAGGTGTTTTATTAGGCAGTATTAGATAATAAAGATATGGGTGCCAAAACAAAAATCTGAAATATGACATTGAGACTGGAAAATTTGTGAGAAAACATATAGGACAGAAAATGTCCCACAGCAGCCTGGCACACAGCCAGAAGTATTTTTGAAATCTCAGAAATAATTGTGGGTGTGGCTTTTGGCACACAGAGTGGGCTCAAATGAGACAAAGTCCACACAACTTTTTGGAGAGCCCTACTAGTGAAAGTGACATCACTTGGATTAAAAGGGACCGAGTGTGAAAGCAGCATGGGCCCCTCACTTTCTGTGAGCAGAAGCAGGCTGAGGAAGCTGCTCAAGGGTACTTTTCCAATAACCTCTTCACATAATCATGGAGGTCAATGGAAAGCGAAAGGGGAAGCCAAGAGCCAGGGAGCGCCATGGACAGGGACCCCTGCGCCCCTGCCTCCTGGCAGTCACTGCCTGTGTCGGCCCCTCCCCTTGTGTGGGTGGGACCTGGGGCTTGCTTCTTGGCCAAGGCGGTGGGAGGCCGCTTCTGTAACCTCCACCTTCCAAGCAGACTGATGACTCTCTCGGTGGCTCTAGTGAAGTCAGCTGCCTCACGGAGAGGCTCACTGGCAAGGAACTGAGGGCAGCCTCCGGCCAGCATCCAGCAAAGAGCTCAGCCCAGCAACCGCGTGAGCACAGAAGTGGACCCCTCCCCAGTCAAGCCTTGATGACCCCACCCTGGCCAACACCTTGGCTGTAGCGTTAAACCATGCCCGGGTTCCTGGCCCTCAGAAACAGAAACAGTGAACGGGCATTGTTCTAAGCCACTAAGTTTTTGGTGATATTGTTACACAGCAATGATAACTGATATACCCAAGGAGCAGAGCTGGAGCCTAATCATGGGAATCACCACAGCTACAGAACAGGGGACCTGGCAACATTTTCCAGTGGGAGTATGGAATGGCTTTGGGTAAGTGGCTGCTGTGTACTTTCCATTTTCACAATTTCCAAACGAAAGTGCTTCTGCAATTATCCTGCCCTTGATTCACACACTTACACTGCACATTGGGGGAGCAGATACGTTGTCTTTTTAGTTCAACTTCTTTAGATCAAGAGAAGCCACATTCAGACCTGGCTTAGGTCATGAGATTCTGGCTTTTGAGCCTGATGGCACGATGGCATGAGATTCTGGAGGGCTCTGAGATGGGGGTGAGTGTGTGTTCCATGTAGGAAGGATGTGAATAATTGTAGCCAGGAGGGAAAACTGGGATAGCTTGATAACGGCCCAAACGCTTCGCCCCTCTGTGCCATGCTCTGTGCCATGCCCTGCATTCTGATTCTTGGATCGGCTGTGTGGCTTGCTTTGGCCAACAGGATTCCCCAAACCTGAAATACTGGCAAACACGATGTAAGCTGAGGGTTGAAAATCACTTGCATGACTGCGTCTGCAGTGTCTGAGCGAGCGCTGTCACTGACGACAGGACTGGCCCAGCCTGGAGGAAGACAAGCAGGGAGCAGGGTCTGGCCACGCGGGCGCTTCAGCCAGTGGTCACTTGGCCCCCAGATGGGTGAACCAGCCTGACCAACATCAGAGACACCCAGTCCCTTGACTGATACACATTGCTGTAGCCGATGGAATTTTGTGGTTGGTTGATGGGCAGCATTATTATATATACATATATTATGACTATAGATAACTGATATAATACCTAACTCTAAACCTCATTAAGATTGTACAAAATAAGAAAGCTAGAAATCAGTCTCTTATGACTATCAGTGAAAAAATCCCCCAATAAAAGATTGGCAAATAGAAACCTTACGGGCCTGAAGATGATCTATCATGACTAACTGTAGTTTATTCCAAGATGGTTCCGTATTAGGAAATAAATGAATATAATTCTCCATATTAGTAGCTCTAAGAAGAAAAGTGATTAATTCTAGCTACTGAAAAGGCCTTTGACAAAATTTAATTCCCATTCCTGATTTTTAGAAAGCACTTGATAAAAGCCAGCATCTACTTAAAAAACGCTGCTAAAATCAGGAACAAGTCAAGGAAGCCCACCATGCCCACTGCCATTTAACGTTGTATCAGATATAGCAGTGCATCCAATCACACAGGAGAAAACCAAGACATAATAATGGGAAAGGAATAGGTGAAAGATGTAAGAGAATTAATGTTAAAACTAATGCAAATAATAAGATAATTTAGTAAAGTAGCAAGATATAAAATTTTAATATAAAAAGTGTTCATATATACAGTAAAAATTGGATGTTGTCAAGGACAAGACTCCAATTGCAATAGCAACAAAAAAGTTAAAATATTTAGAAATAAAGCTAACATGGGGAAAGGAATTAAAACTTTCCCAGGACATATAAAAATAGGTTTAAGCAAAAGGAGAGGTGTCCATGTTCCTGGATGTGATTACTCAACATCACAAAGATTTAGTGTGATCCAGATAAAAATAACAACTTTTTTTTGGTCTTAGATCTAGACAAGGTGATTCTAACTTTCATTTGGAAAAAAAAAAAAAAAAAAACACAAGCAAGGATAGGTAGGAAAACCTCAAGGAGGGTGTATTAGTCAAGGGGGTGCTGATGCAAAATACCAGAAATCGGTTGGTTTTTATAAAGAGTATTTATTTGGGGTAGAAGTTTACAGTTACCAGACCATAAAGAGTAAGTTATTTCCCTCACCAAAGTCTGTTGCCATGGGTTGGAGCAGGACGGCTGTGGGCGTTCAGGCTTCCTCTTCCTTCCAAGGCTCCGTGGCCGGGCTCTCTGCCTCTCTCCGGGCTCAGCTGCTTGTTCTCTCCACAAGGCCAGCTGTAGACTATCAGGCAAACGGCTCGTCTCTTTTCCTGGGGCCTTCTCTCCTTCCTCACGACCAAGCTCCTCTGCGTACTCATTTCCCGAGCTCCAGCTCAAAACTCCAACTTCCTTCTCCATGGTGCGGTTTCTGTGTGGGCCACCAAGGGACTGGGGACTCAACGTCCTACTGACGTGGCCCAATCAAAGCCCAAATCATATCAAGTAAAGGTGGAACCTCTGAATCCAGTGTAACCTAATACGCCCAGAGGAAAAGACCAGTTCACAAACATAATCCAATATCTATTCTTGGAATTCATAAATAATGCCAAGTTGCTACAAGAGGGCCTCCTAGCCATGTTAGATGATGAAACATTATAAACTTCTATGAATTTTAAAAAATGTGCTATTGGTTCAGTAACAGGTCAGTAGAATAGAATAGTAAATTCATAAATAAACATAATTACATGTGGACATGCAGTATATGAGAAAGATGCCATTTCAAAACAGGGAAAAATGGGATTTTTATTGCATAGCATTAGGAAAACTGGATAGTCATAAGAAAAAACATAAAGTTAGAATCATATCTCATATTATACACCAGAATATATTTCAAATGAATTAGTGGTCAAAATGTAAAAAAGGAAAACCATACATGCCATAGAAGAAAACACAATGAATTGATTTATAATCTGGGAGAGGAGAAACCATCTTAGGACTCAAAATCCAAACGCCAAAAATATAATGATTGATCAATTTATGTAAAAATTAAATTTTTTTATCAACACACATGCGAGAAATATAAGAAAATGGGAATCCCTGTAATTTTTGTGTAACATTTATGTAATCTAAGCATCTTTTAAATAAAATTAATTTTTAAAAAAAGACAATGGCAAACTGGGACAAAAGGTTTGCAATTAATATCAAAGACAAAGGGCTTATCCTTCTAATAAATAAAAAGTCTGTAAAAATTGAAAAAAGGCCAGAAACCCAACAGAAAATTCATTGCAAACAAACAAGACATGGGCAGTTAACAAAAAATGCAAATACTCTAAGCATTTTTTTAAAATGCTGAACTTCACTCATAATTATGAGATGAACACTGAGATATTATTCTTCACATATGAAATTTGACAAAATTCAAGAAACTTGATAAAATGGCTTTACCAAGACTGTGGAGCAACAAATCTCGTGCATTACTGGTAGGAATGCAACTCTGTCAACCCGTGAGGAGCAGGGTTTGGCAACATCTAACAAAACTACAGATGCATATGATCTAATAATCCCACTTCTAGGAAGACAGAACACATGCACATAAAACAAAATATGGGAAGCATAAAAAACATTAAATGCCTAAGGATGAATTTAACAAAATATGTGTAAGAGAAGTACATTAAAAACTACAGGGGATGGATGTGGCTCAAATGGTTGGGTGTCCATCTCCCATATGGAGGACCCGGGTTCGATCCCCGGGACCTCCCGGTAAAACAAACAAACAAACAAACAAACAAACAAAAAAAAAACTACAAAACTTTGCTTAGGTGAATTAAAGAGGAATTAAAGAGAAAAATGCCCCTTGTTTGTGGAATTCACATTAATAACATACAGGTCTTCCTTTTTATTTTAATTGTGTGGATGCAGTGTACAATAATCTATTAACCAGTCCTATATATATCTCTTTTTAAAGATTTATTTTATTTTATTTATTACCCTCCCTTGCCACTTACACTCGCTGCCTGCTCTCTGTGTCCATTCACTGTACGTTCTTCTGTGCCTGCTTGTCTTCTTGTCTTCTCTTTAGGAGGCACCGGGAACTGATCGCAGGAACTTCCGACGTGGGAGAGAGGCGCTCACTCGCTTGAGCCACCTCCACTCCCTGGCTTGCTGTGTCTCTCATTGTCTTTTTCCCCTGTCTCTTTTCCTGTTGTTATTGGGCCAGCTCACCTTCACCAGGAGGCCCCAGGAACCGAAACTGGGACCCCCCCCCCCCCATATGGTTAGACGGGAGCCCAATCGCTTGAGCCACACCTGCTTCCCTAAATGTATATTTTAGGAGGTATTGGGTATTGAACCTGGGACTGTGTCCATGGGAAGCAGGTGCTCAACCACTTGAACTACATCCACTCCTCATTTTTGATAATTGATCTCTTTTGAGGAATTTGCCCCTTTATCCAAGTTGTCAAATTTACTAGCATGAAAGTGTTTATAATATTCTCTTTTTATCCTTACATGTTTATAGCATCTAGACTGTTGCCCCTCTTTCATTTCTGAAATTGGCAATTTGTATCTTTCATCTTTTTTTCTTAATCTAGCTAGAGATTTATCAATTTTACTGATCATATCCTTTTTTGTTTCTATAGCTATTCATTCTTTATTATTTCCTTCCTTCCAATATTTTAGGTTCAATTTACTCAGTTTTTCAAAGTGGAAATTTAAGTATTGATGTGAGACATTTCTTCTTTTCTAATGTAAGCAATTAGCATTGTAAATATTCTCCTCTATGTACTGATTTAACTGCATCACAAAAATGTTTCCATGTTGTGTTTTCATTATTATTCAGTTCAAAGTATTTTCTAATTTCCTTTGTTATTTTTTCTTTGGTTCATGAGTTATTTAATTTCCAAATATTAGGAAATTAATATCATTTCCAGACATTTTTTAGCTATGATTTCATTTTATATAAATATTTGTTCTGAGAATATTCTCTGTATAATTTCAATATTCTAAAATCCATTACCACTTGTTTTATGGCCCAAAATATGGTTTATCTTGGGGAATGATCCATCGGGTGTAATGATGCGTTTTCTGTTCTTTTTGGGTAGAGTAGTTCCCTAAGTGCCGATACGGCCAAGCAGGCAGCTGTCAAGTCTGCTACTCTCTGATTTCTGTCTAGTCATCTTATCAGTTACCGAGAAAGGAGAGTTCAAATCTCAAACTACAGTTGTGAATTTCTCTATTTTTCCTTTCAGTTCTTTCACTTTTTGCTTCACCCACTCTGCAGCTCTCCTACTGGGGGCATACCCATGCAGGACTGTTGTGTGTTCGTGACCATTCGGCCCTTTGGTCATCATGAAATGGACCTCTCTATCCTGGTAATAGGCTTCGTTCCGAATACTGCTTTCCCTGCTATTAGTAGAGCCGCTCTGCAGTGTCTGCAGTGCATGTTTGCTTTCAGTCCTTTAAATTGTAATTTAGACCCTTGGCGCTTCAACTGGAGTGCTTAGAGTCCATTCACATCAGCAATTATTGACATGTTTGTTTAAATTTAACGTCTTGTTATTGGTTTTATGATTGTGCCACATGTTCATCGTCCCTCTTTCCCTTGTTTACTGTCTTCTTTCGAGGTATTTGAGTATTTAGTCTTTATCCCATTTTATCTCTCTGGTGGACATGATGAAATGCCACTGTGTTAGTCAGCCACAGGGGTGCTGATGCAAAATACCAGAACTCTGCTGGCTTTTATAAAGGGTATTTATTTGGGGTAGAAGCTTACAGTTACCAGGCCATAAAGCATACGTTACTTCCTTCACCAAAGTCTGTTGCCACGTGTTGGAGCAAGGCGGCTGCCGACATCTGCCAGGGCTCAGGCTTCCTGGGCTCCTCTCTTCCCAGGGCTTGCCTCCCTCCGGGCTCAGGCTTGAATCTCTCAAGGCCAGCTGTAGACTACCAGGCGAACGGCTCGTCTCTTTTTCCGAGGACTTTTCTCCTTCCTCACGACCAAGCTCCTCTGTGTGTTCACTTCCACGGCCCCAGCATTCGAACTCCAACCTCCCTTCTCTGCAGTGCGGTTTCTCTGTGAGTTCCCGCCCACCAAGGGGGCCAGGATGCAACATCCTACTGTCGTGGCCCAAAGTCTTAATCATTGTTTAATCAAGGAAAAGTAAAACTTCTGAATCCAATACACTCTAAAATGCCTAGAGGAAAAGATCAGTTTACAAACATAATCCAATATTACTTTTTGGAATTCTTCAATAATATCAAACTGCTACAGCCACTCAGATCACTTTGCTCAAGAAGCATGGGAGGCAGGTTAGCTGGTCGCCTTCCACTGCCAGTTCCTTCGGGGACTGCCCAGCCACAGACCCAGCTTGACCAGGTCATCCCCTTTGCCAGCCACAGAGCCAGCAGCATGAGGCCTGGCCATCTCAGCTCAAGGGAGGGGGTGAGGAGGAGAAGTACGAAGGCAAGGAAGAAAATAAATAAGGCAAAGAAATGAAGCAGTTTGAGAGCTATGTCTAGAAAATAACTTTTGATATTGGTAATGGCATATAGAATCGATTGGAAACAAATGGACTGATAGCTTACTAAGTTCTTTAAGGAATTGCATTGCCAGTGAAACCATGGACACCCACTATGTAGTGTGACTGGTCCCCCCCCAAGTTGTTTAATGTGGTACTGCTTCCCTAAATCACCCACTGCAGCAGATCTCTAACCAGGGCATCTCAGAAACCAAGAGAGGGCAGGGCCACTTCTATTTTTTGAAGTGAAGAAATCCCCAAATAGAATTATAAAAGCTATGGCATACTTTTAGTTTACCTTGTTAAATTAATGCATCTAACTCTCCAAATAGAATGCACTGTAATTATACAGATATTGACTCTTATTATTATGCTATAGTTTTCAGTCTTCTTCCAGTAGCGTGATACTGGAGTCTCATGCTCAATTGCTTCTTCCCAATTCCTTCGTTTCTGGCCTTATTATAGTGGAGGATGCCTTGATGGCAGAACTCTGCCATCAGTCCTATGGTGGACATTTCTTGTTTTGTGTCTTTCAGCTTCCAGTCACCCCATTTTTTTATATCAAATATTATATTTAGTATTCTTGTTATTTAAAAAAAGCAAACAGAAAACGCAATCCAAACTTGCTTTTCAGATATCCATCGTTTTTCTCAACCAGCCTAGTATTTGTTCAATGTGCTCATGAATAAAGTGGTCATGGTGGCAGGGATAGAGAGTAATACCACAACTCAACAACCTGGATTTCTGTTCTCCAAGAGGATTAGGGGTAGAGAATTCCAGCAGAGGGAATGCTGGGCGTGAGACCATAGGGCAGGAAGAGTCTTGATGTGTCAGACGAACGGCAGGCAGGCTGTGTCGGGCTCACCACGGTGAGATGGTGGAGGTAAGAGGGTGATGGTGAATTCCATGTGTCAACTGGACTAGGTCATGGTGTCCAGTTGTCCATTTCTGGGCAATGACTGGGTCAAACAGACCCTGTCCTAATTGATACTGGGAGGGTATTTTGTGCATGGATGTAGATCATTAGCTGATTGCATCTATGGCTGATGGCCGTCAATAATGAGAGGAGTCTCTTCATCGGCTCAGCCAGAGCCTTAAAGAGAGAAATGAGGATTTCAGCAGTCAGAAAGAAGAGTTTCTGTCTCTGCTTCAGCAGGCCAGTTTCTCCTAGGGAATTCGTTGTCACCTTTGTTGGAGTTCCCAATTTGCAGCTTCTCCTGGGGAGGTCAACATCACCTTAATTGAATTTCCAACTTCTGGCCTGCCCTAGGGAATTTGGACTTGCTAATCCTCATGATCACAGGAGCCAATTCCTATAATAAATCTCTTATTATTTGCATATATTTTTCAGTTCTGTTTTTCTGGAGAACCCTAATGTACGGGATAACTATGTTGAAATTTGTTAGCCAGGGTAACAGGAAGCCACTGGAAGATTTTAAGGGAGTAATGTGATAGGATTTACATATTTAAAAGATCGCTGTGGTTGCTGAATAGAGAATGCACTGTAGCCAGGCAAGAATGGGGGCAGGTGACTAGTAAGACCCCTGCTAGTTTGCTGCTGTTGCAGATCAAATTTGAGATGACTGTTAGACAAACAGATATGTCAAGTAAGCAGTTGGCTATGAAAATTTGGAGTTCCCAGAGAGGTTGGGGTGCAGGCAGCTTGGGTCACCCTGAGCCCTAATTGGGATTCCATAACCTGGTGTGGACTAGAAGAGAGGGGCCAGCCAATCTAATTTTTGGCCCATGGGTTATAGTTGACGCTTTCCATTTTGAGGGAGGCAGAATGAACCTGTTCTGGACATAGAATCGCCTTCTCTTTCGTCGTGTCTGCGAGCACGGCCTCCCTACCCACAGCCAGCTATCCCAGGCAACATCCCTTCCTGCTTGGCACACAAGCAGCCTCAGTCCTGTGTCAAAAGGCCGAGGTAATGGGTTCCCGATCCGCGTTGGGGTAAGGAGGGCCACCATTTTTCCGGAAGTCTTTCTGGGTACTGACTCTCAAGTGTGGTCCCTGAGCTGTCCCTGGGAGTGGAGGACCTCCACTTCAACTTCAGTCAGCTGTTCTTTGTGGTAGACTTTTATTTGTTTGAATAAAGTTGCTGCTATTAAAGCATTGTATAGCCCTTAAGGAGTCTAACTTTCCCATTTTCCATAAGAAGAACGCAATGACTCAGGCTTCCTGGCATCGCCTCCCCTCTCCCTGCCCTGCTCCAAGCAAGGATGAGGCACGTCCAGGGAAGCACGAGGGCAGTTACTGTATGAGATCCCAAGCTTGGATGGAATTTCCCTCGACCCTCTTGCTCCAGGTGGGTGGTTAGGAGGCTGGAATCCAAGAGGAGAGCTACGGCCCCCAAGGAGGATGTGGGGCTGGGGTGAGGAGGTGGGGTGGGCACTGAGCAGCCGAGCCATGTTCTGGAGACCTTCAACCGCGGGTGCCGGGGGGTGGCTGAGAGCAGTTCGGGGCGTGCAGCTTGAAGGAGTGCCCCGTAGGCCCTGGAAGCAGGCTCCCGGGGGCCTGCCCCCTGTGCGCCCCTGAGGCGGGTCTCCGCACCTTCCCGCACTTGGGTTCAGATGACTATCCCCGTTTCCCCAGCTGAGCCCTCCTGTGTGCAGGCTGAGCTGGGAACGCGGAGATCCACTGTGCTTTGGGCGACGCCAGGCTTTCTCTGCCGATTATTTCGTGCGTCAACGAAGACTCGACCCTTCCACCGGTCACTGCGACCCCCACTTCGCAGGTGGGGGACGGAAGGGCCGAGAAGCGCCCAGGCCAGAGGCGGGGCGCAGGCCTCCCCACCCCCGGCGTCGCGGGACGGCTGCGTCCCGCAGCGGGGGCTCGAGCGCGCGGGACAGAAATCCAGGGCGCGGGGCAGCCCCGCGCTCGCCGGGCGCCCCCGAGGGCGTGCGCCGGGGGCGGGGCCTCCGTGTTGTTGTTCCTGCGGCCCCGCCCCCGAGGGGGGGCGCGGACCACGCGGCCGGAGGGCGCGCCGCCCCTCCCCCCGCCGCCGCCTCTTTGTATCCAACATCCGGGTTTCCCCGCTGGCTCGGCTCCGCGGCCGCGGCGCAGGAGCCATTTTGGACGCGGTTCAGCTCCCCTCCCCCCACCCCTCCCCCCGTTCATGGCCCCTCCGGACTCGGCCCCTGCGCCCGGGGCCCGGGCCCAGCCCCGCCGCGCCATGCCTGAGCCGGGCGCGCCCCGGCCCGCGCCCCGCCGCCGGCCC
>JAKSZT010054335.1:8841835-8881347 GCA_026826555.1 Tolypeutes matacus | reverse complement strand
GGCTGGACCCATCGGTGTCGGCGCTCAGCTGTGTGGTGGAGGCAAAGTGGTAGTTATGTTGGGTTTCTTGTTCCTCCCCCTTGAAGTGCTCCTTTAAGATGCTTTTCCCGAGAATGAGGGCTCTGAAGCGAAAGGGGACGCTGACCTGCCGAGGAGAGGTCGGGAGCAGCTCGACGTAATAGCACTTAGTAGGCACGCAGCAGCGCGCGCGGCTGCTCTGGGAAAGCCTCCCGGCCTGAGCCCTGGGCTGCCTGCACTCAGCAGGCGCTTCCAAGCCCAGAGCTGCAAGGGGGGCCTTCCTCCTAGAACAGGACAGCCTGGGGCCTGGATCTGCAGACCCCCCCCCCCCAGATTGCGTCCATCTAACCTCACCACGTTTATCTCTCCTCCCTTCTTTATTCGACCCCTGGAAAGCCCCTTTCCCTTCTCTTCCACACCCCCTTGGACCAAGTACCCTGCTGGGCTGGACATCTTGCTGCTCTCCCTACTTGGGTGGGCGGGTGCAGGGGAGGGGGGGGCTGCCACTGTCAGGTTGAGTCCAAAGCCCTTGTTCTGGCCCTGGGAGGGAGTGGGGAGGGCTGGGTGTTTCCATTCCCCTCACCCGTAGAGAGCTGTGGAAGAGCTGCCCCGGGCCCAGGGGTTCCTTTGGTTTAAGGGGTGCCCTTCAAGCTCCTGGCCTTCTGTTTGGAATTTTACCCATCTCCTGTGGCACACAATGCCTTGATAGAAGGAAGACTGTCCAGTAGAAATATAATATAAACCACATACAATCTTCTAGTAGTCACACTAACGAAAGGATAAAGAAATCAGTGAAAGTAACATTAATATGTTTTACTTAACCTAATACGTAGGAAACAGAGCTCTCTTACAGAACGCTGTGGGCAAGCAGCCAGGCTGTGCTGCTTGGGGCAGGGGATTGTTGGAGGCAGGACAAACTGCGGTGCCCAGGACCATGAGGAAACTCTTTGCTAGGAAAGAGGGACCTACAGGTCCCTGTCGGCGGGAATTCCTGGGGCTGTGCTCTCCTGCAGGAAGGGCCGGGGAGGCTCTGGCCTGGAGCTGTTCTCCACACTCCTACGGATCCGCTCTAAAGGAGAGCACTTGCACTGGTCAAGCTGCAAAGGCTGGGATAGGTATTTTCTTTTTTTCCTCCTTTTTTTGTTAGCTCCTGGCATTCAGGGAAAGCTCTGTCATGACACTAGCTAGATACAAGCTTAAAGCACAGACACCTCAAAGTGTCCAGGTTTCAGCAAAAGGTTACAAAACATACAAAGATACAGGAAGTGATGGCCCAGGCAAAACTAAAAGAGTGAAACATTAGAAACTATCGATGAGGAGGATCAGACCTGGGCCATTCCAGGTAGAGACTTTTTAAAAAATGGTCTTAAATGTGCTCAAAGAGCTAAAGGAAAACATGGACAAAGAACAAAAGGAAATCAGGAAAATGATAGGTGAGCACAAAAAGAATATTAGTAGAGGTGGAAATTATGAAAAGGAACCAAACAGAGCTGAAAACCACAGTAACAGAAATTAAAAATTCTCTAGAGGAGTTCAGCAGCAGGTAGGAGCTGGCAGAAGATTCAGTGAACTTGAGGATGACACAATTGATGGCATTCACTCTGCAGAAGGAAGAAAGGATGAAGTGAACAACCTGAGGGATGTGGGGCACCGGAGAGAGAGAGAACGGGACAGAGAGAATGTTCAAATACATAATGGCTGAAAACATCCCAAATTTAATGAAAGGCGGGAGTGTCTGTAGGGGTTTGTATTGTCATTACACATCCAAGACACTCAGCGAGCCCCAAGCAGGACAAAGCCTAGTAGACCTTGCCGTGTCGTGGTAGCCGACTGTCGAGTGCCAGACAGGGAGCTCTGAGAGCTAAGGGAGAAGCAGCGTGTCCGTTCAAGGGCCTCCCCATAGAAACCACGGAGGCAAGAAGGCAGTTGGGAAGACACATTTAAACTGCTGAAAGCAGACAATTTCCACCTGAGGATTCTGTGTCTGGCAAATCTGTCTTTCAAAAATGAGGGAGAGATTGAAGTTTTGTGGCAACCGTGCATTGAGCAAGTCTGTTGGTCCTGTTTTTTCCAGTAGCACTTGCTCACTTAGTGTCTCTGACGTTTTATTTAAGGGATGTTTAATAGTTTGGTTTTGTGGGTTTTTTTTTTTTTTTTTTTTTTTGACATAATGCTATTTTAGTATAGTGTAAACCAAGTGGGAAACCAACAACTTCGTGTGATTCTCTTTATTGTGGTATTTGCTTTCCTGTAGAGGTGTGGAACTGAGTAACGTTTCTGAGAGATGCCTATAGCTCGAAACTGCACGAAGAGAGGGCAACGGCGTGAGTAGCCATAAATGCCGGTACGGTTGTGTTTTTGGTTTGTACTTTTTACTTCCTACAGGATCTAAAAGGCAAATGCGTAAAATGTAATGGCAAATCAGTAGTTTGGACTCGTGATGTGTAAATACGCCATTTGTGGCAAGAGCTCCACGAGGGGATGGGACAGGTGGGCTCAGGACGTAGTCTGTGCTGCTGTGTTGTGTGGCAGGTGAGGCTGCAGAGCTGGGACATGGCGCCTGAGCCCCACGGTCGTCCCAGCAGGAGCCGGGGCGAGAGGCAGGGGCCGTGGGGCGTTACTGCAAAGCGAGTGCAGCTCTTTGCACTTGGGGCGGAGGACAAGTGACGGCAAGGGCGGTGGAGAGGGCACTCGCGCCTCGTGGGTGTGAGGAGACCACTGCAAGGTGTCGGGGGAGAGTGACGGCACGCAGGGCGGAGTGCTTGTGTTTCACGGCTGGAAAAGAGAAACGGAAGAGGCAGCGACAACTGAATGCTGTGCACGATCCTGGCTGGCATCCGAGAATGGAGGAGAAAAGGCTGAAAAGGGCGTTATTGGGACGTAAGGAAGAGCTGGAATACAGAAGGATGGAGCGCTTCCTGTCCACGTTAAGTTTCGGCGATCCGGTCAGCAAGTGTCCTCGGTAGGGGTGTGCGTGTGGCGCGTGCCCTCAGGCGTTCACGAAATACGGGCCTCTTCCTCTGTGTCCCCCCCACGCGTGTGCACCTTCACAGTGGCGCCCTGATCCTGGGGACCCCCTCCCCTCCTGGCCACGCACACCTGCCCCTTGCACGTCCCCAGGGGCAGCTCGCTGTGCTGGGGGTGCTCTGGCCGCTGGCCGCGCCTGGTCCGCCGCTGCCCCCTGTGGTCCTGGGGTCTGGCACACTCCGTCTGTTTGGAGCTCTGGGAAGTGCGCGGGAACCGCGATGCACCCGCTCGAGCTCAGGTCCACTCGCAGGTCCTGGCCTGGATAGCAGGTGTGGGGGTGACACTGCGCAGAAGGCCTGGAGGGCCCTGATGACAGGCCTTCCGGCCTTGGCACGGTCGACGTTCTGGGCCAGGCGATTCCGGGGGTGCGTGGCCTCTGCCGGCGCCTGCAGCAGCACCTCCAGTGGTGGCGGGTGCAGGTGTCTCCAGACCTTGCCGGAGGTTCCCGGGAGGGCGCCCTCGAGTGTTCTCATGCGGTTGAAGGGCCACACGGCTGAGCAGGCGGTGTCTGTCCGCTCCCCCGCCACACTCACAGTGGGAGACTCCTGCTTTGCCAAATATTAAATCTGCTCCGTGTGAGAGAGTTTGGCTTGAAATTAGTGGTTCGGAAGCACTGCTCCCCACCGAGGAGAATCCTGGCGTCCTTGAGTTTTCTCAGAAGAGGTTCGGGTTTCAGAGAGGCCGCGGTTGTGGGTGGCCGGGCAGCTTGCCCGCCCGCGCCCGCCCGCCCGCCTGCCTCTGGGCCGCCGTGGGTTTGCACTTGTGCCGCTCCCTCCCACCGGCGCAGAATGTCAGCAGGTGCCTGCTGCTGGGGCTCTTCACCTGCCCGGCAGCCCCTCTTGGCTCCTCTGGGCGCAGCGTGAGCTGACCCGCCCCTGCCTGCCGAGAGGCGTGCTGGGGGTCACGGCAGGACGTGGGCATGCCCGTCCCCCGGCACGGGCCTGCTGGGTGGCGCTCCGAGGAGCCGCAGCAGCTGTGGGCCTGGCACTCCGAGACGGTGGACAGCGAGGCAGCTGGGCAGCCTCTTCCCACAGGTATGGGTGAAAGTACACTCTTCTCGGGGTGCAGCGACCAGGTGGGAATTGGAGACAGGGCCCGCCTGCCTCCTCTGGACGTGGGGAGGTGCACTGGGCAGGGCCGCCTGCCCTGGGCAGCCTCTTGGAAGCATCTGGTCTCTACAGAGCCTCTTGCTCCGGCTAGGCAGGCTGGCAGCCCCTGGGGCGCCCCCTCTTTCTTCTCTTCTTCCCTGGCCTACTTGGAGCCTGCTAGGGAGGACTTCCCAGGAGGCTTCTCCTCCCTGGTTTTGACCCCAGAGCTTGCTGCTCTGGGAACTGATTACGGACTGGGCGTGGGGTGGGAGGACGCCGTCTTAGTGTGTGACATTCTTGCTTTAGAAGTGTTGCTTGCCTGGCTTGAAACTTCTTATCTCCATCTCTTTGGTGGTTTTCCCAGGGTGGGACTTCGTTGTCTTCTTAGACTCCTTTGTCTTCTCTCCCTTCCTTCTCCTTCTGTCACCCACCTCTTTGATTTTGCCTACTCTTTGAACCCTGGTTCTCCCCCAGACCACAGACCCATCCAGCCGCAGAGGTCCCTGCCTGTGCCCTGATGGGCCGCCCCTGGGTGCCCCAGTTGGAGGATGAGCTTGTTGGGTGGGATGGGGGAGTGGAGGAGATGTGGCTGCCTTCCTCTGAGTCTTAGTGTTTTACGTTTGTCAGTGGTATCTCTGCGACAGTGGCAGGTACGGGGAATCAACGGATAGCACAGACTTGGGTAGTTCGGCGCCAGCCATGCCTCCTCCTAGTCCAGGACCAGTAATGGCTTCCTGCGTTTGGACTGCCTGTGCTTCGCCCTGGCCGCTGCGGTTTCGCTGTACACTTACATGTGCCTTTTCAGACCCTCTTGGGGACTGGCAGCTCCAGCTGGAAGTGGGTGTTAGGAAGGAAGTGCTTCCCCCTGGGCAGAGGGGAGGCTCCTGGCCCTCCCAGCTCTGGGCTGCAGCTGAGGTGCTGCAAGGTGAGCTCATGCTCTTGTCTGCAAGTGTCCTTCTGCCGTTTCAGTTCCACTCTGAAAACCAAGAAGGCTAAAATTAGTTCTGGGGAAGGAAGAGGAAGGCTTGTGGGAAACCCCAGCCCTTGCCTGGAGGATCGAGGAGGCTGCTTCCCGGGTTTGTGGTGAGCATTTCAGAGACAGCCAGCTGTTGTCTGTCCATCTGTGGAGCAGGAGGGGCCCCTGTTTGCCTCCCAAACCTGAACCAGTTGAAGCGGGAGGCTGGCTTGGAAGCCGCCTCTCGAGTGTCGATGCCAGGATGTTTTCCATTGTGCAGTGGTACACGACGTGGTTGGCGACGAGGACAGTGTCATTGACAAACTCCCCCACCCTCTAGTGTGATTATCATCTCTGGCAGCCATGGGTTAGGAAACCCTTACTTTATGTCCTTCCTGGGAATTTCCTTCTTACCAGCACTCCCTTCAGGTGTTTAGTTTTAGGACTCCTCAGAAGTCAGGCAGAGTCAGGCCCTGCCTCGGAAAGGCTCGTCCGGCAGGGGTTGGGTTGGAGGGGTCACAGTGGCTCAGGGTCCACCTGCCCTGGGCCTCAGAAAAAGAGGAGCCGAAGGTTTAGAGAGGTGAATTCTGGAGGCCCTTCTCACCTGCCGGGCCCTTCCTGTGAGCCCTCCGCCTGAGGGTGGGTCCTGTGGGAGTAGGAGGGGAGCCAGGGCAGTACCCCCCTCAAACCACACCCAAACCTCTCCTCTCCAGGGGAGATGGCGATCACTTTGCTGTAACTTTCCCCATTTTACATTTTATTTAATTTTTATTAACACGCATACATTCAGTTGCAGAAATCTAGATGTTAGAGGTACAGCCAGGGTCTCCTTTAGGACCCCTCTGTCCCGTGTGGGCCCCCCCCCCCACAGAGGTGAGCCTTCTCAGGTGATGCTTATCCTTCCAGGCATTTCACTGGTGCTTCTATAGAAATACTTACAGAAATAGAGGGGGATTTTGTTTTGTTTTTGTTTTCTCCACCTAAAATGGGGTATTGCTTTTTTTTTAAACATTGAACTATAAAATACATCTAGAACAGTGTAATTACCATAAGTGACAGCTTAATGAATTGTCACACTGAGTACACCCATGTGATCAGCTTCCGATGAAGAATCATGTTTCCCAGCCCCACGTTCCCTTCCAGTCAGCACCCCCACCTTCTGACAGATGCTGAAAGATGCTTACTCTCCTGACTTCTGACAGCATAAAGTAGTTTTGTCTGGTTTTGTACTTTATATGAATAGAATCATGCAGAATGAATGTGTCTATCTTTTGCCGACTTATATCTTTATCATCATAGCCTTTTAAACTCAGATATGTTTTGGTAATCTATAATGCATACGGCTCTACCTCATCTTTTTAACAGTTGTGTAAAATTCCAAAGTTTGCATATAGTCTATATTTTATTTATTTAATTTCCTGTTGATGGACTTTCTGTTTGTATATGGTTTATGTAGATTGTCACTCAAGGATAGATGATAAGAATTCCTGAGTCCCAGGACACATCTGTTTTAAATTTTTAGTAAGATACTGAGAATTGGCATACTGTGTTTTCGCAAGCCTACCCGAGTGATGGCGGGGCGGGAGGGGCGGCAGAAGTTGAGATGGCTAGTGGCCCTCTGCAGCACTCTGTGAGTGCCCTGCCTGAGGAATTAGCCAGATTGCAAGCGCTGGAAATAGCCCTGCTTCCTGCAAGTTCCCACAAAGCGAGGATGCTCAGGGCCACTGGTCGGATGCCTGACGAGCCTGGGAGAGGCTGCTCCCGAGTCTGCTCCCGAGTCTGCCGACGGGTAGGCATGGCTTGGCCAGGACTCGCTGGTCTGCGTTTGGGGTGGACTGCATGTATGTGTCTGTGTGCTCATTTGCCTCATGCTGCCTCTGCCCTCTGGTCCAGAGAGGCTGAGAGACGTTGAGGAGCTGTGGGCAAACAGGGTGTTGCAGGAAGCCCGATACAGCTGACAAAACCTTGGCATGGCAAGATTCTGACTTCCCATGCAGTAGCGGGTATGGAGAAATCCGTAGAAGAATTGTTTTAATGTGAGGAGCGTCTCATGGTAGAAAGGACGTAGACGAGTTTCAGTTCCTGACCTGAGTATATGCCTTGCTCCCTTGTACAACTCAGATTGGCCAAAGCATCAGGGAGGACATTTGGGGTGACATGTGCTCCGCAGCCCCTGCCTCCCTAGCTTCTGTCCCCAGCACACTGCCTTCTCTTTCACGGCTTCGCTGGGATGCCTGTGCAAGCCAACTTGGCAGGCCCTGCTTGCAGATTTTGGTGATAGAAGATTTGTGGACCTGATTCTAGTATGAATGAGGCCCCACACAGCTTTCCCAGATTGTGCAGGTGATGTGCACTGTCCGAAACAGTAAAGGTGGTTGGAAGTGACTTCTCTTCTCCCTCCTGAGTGACATTGTGGAATGGAAGTTGCTTTTTCAGGGCTCGGCCTTGGGGCCTGTGTTCTGCCAGCCCTGTTGTGGCAGTCTACGTATACAGGTGGCGTCATCCTCTGCGCATGTGTAGACGTCCCCCTGCCTTTGGGCACAATGTCCTGAAAAGATGTACAAAAGTTGAATAAAAAGTTGATTTGGAGGGAGGTGGATGTGGCTCAAGCAATTGGGCTCCCGTCTACCATATGGGAGGCCCCAGGTTCAGTTCCTGGGGCCTTCTGGTGAAGGCGAGCTGGACTGCGCCACGGAGAGCAGGCGGCCTGCACCGTGGAGAGCTGGCACAGCAAGATGACACAGCAAAGCGAGACGCTGAGGAGAGCCGGTGAGAGAGGCAGTAGACCAGGGAGATGGTGGCTTGGGCTATTGAGTGCCTCTCTCCGACACTGTAGGTACTGCGATCAGTTCCCGGTACCTCCTAAAGAGAAAAGCGGATGCAGAAAGCACGTGGCAAATGGACACAGAGCAGACAGTGAGCGCAAAACAGCAAGGGGGGGAGGTGATAAATAAATTAAAAAAAATAAAATCTTTAAAAAAGAAAAAAAAAGTCTATTTGGAGGCTTCCTCTTCTGCTCCTGAAGGCAGCTAGAAAAGCTGGACAGTAGAAACGTCTCTGGTCGAAGGCACTGTTCATCGGGTAGTGAAGACCCGTGAGGCCAGCATCTGGCTGAGGACAGAAGCCCTGGATGGCGATGCTGGCATCGGGGTCTGTTTTCATCTATTCCGCAGGGGCAAATGAGAGGCTGAACATTGTGTTTGATAGCCTCGTGGGGCTAGGAAGATAGGAATTGCAGTTTTAAGCCGATGGTGGGTAAAGCAAACCCCTCCTTTTGGGTTGGGACCCTAAAGACCTACACCCTAGGGGTGAGGGGGAGCCACAAGTTGATAGTCCTTAAGGTTGGATTAAAACCTGGGATTAATAGTGCCCTTGGTTGCCTGCCAGGAGTACATGTAAGTCCTTTCTGGAGGAATGTGGCACCATCCTAGATCTTAACTTATTTCTGCAAACAATTTTGTAAATATAGTGACTGCCTGATGATTTTTAAAAAAAAATTAGCCATCAGAAACATCACAGATGAAGCACATCTGCATGAGTTCTGCACTGGAGTTATAGACATATTTAAAAATAGCATTGCTCACTGTGGTCAAGGAGATGAAAGATGAGTGGGAGTTTGAGCAGAAAACTGGAAACTAAAAACAACCAAATGAAAAATGTGTCATGGAACTGACCTGTACAGATAGAGAAATTAAGAACTCATTGATTTTATCAGGAGATTAGGCATGACTGAAGAGAGAATTGGTGAACTGGAAGACAGAGCAGAAGAAAATATTTATACTGAACCATGGAGAGACAAAAGAATAGAATATTCAGGAGAGAGAGAAAAAAACACATAGAGGATGAGGTGAGAAGGCCTAAGATTATGTCATCAGAGCCCCAGAAGGACAGTAGAGAAAATGAGGCAGAAGAGACAATAGTTGAGAACTTTGTAAAACTAATGAAAAACATCAAATCACAGATTCTAGAAACCTTGCGAAACCTAGGTAAGATGATAAGCAGCCAATTCCCATCACAGTCAAACTTCTGAAAACCAAAGGCAGAATCTTGAAAGCAGCCAGAGGATAAAAGTCATCACCATCAGAGGAGAATAGTTATTCTCCAGACAGAAGGAAGATAGTCCAGATGGAAGGCCAGAGGTGCAGGAGGGAATGAAGAGCAGTGAAAAATGCGTAAATACTGAGGCACTTAATATGTGAAAAAACAATTGTCTTACTGGGTTTGAAATACAGTCAGAGATAGACTACACGGCAGCAATGCTTCATGTGGGTGTTTTAGTTTGCTAAGGCTGCCAGTGCAAGATACCAGAAATGGGTTGGCTTTTATAATGGGAAATCTATTAGGGTAAAGGCTTACAGCTGTAAGACTGTAAAAATGTCTGAGATGCTGTCTCATGTGCTTCTGCTACATGGTGGCTGATCTCTGCCAGGTCCCTGCCTTCCTCTCCAGGCTCATCTTCTCCTTGAGCTCATGTGGGTGATCAAGCACTTGGAGGATCATCTCTTCAGCTTTGAGTTGCTCCGTGGGCCTCGTCTCTCAGGGGCCTCTTTCCGTGTCCCTGTGCTCCACTAATTCCAGCCTCTGGCTTCTCTCTCAGCCTCTGGGGGGTTTTCTCAGCTGTAGCTGATCCTGGAGTCCTCTTTCACATGTCAAGGTAAAAATGGCAGCTCTCTTTCTCTCTCTTTCTGCTTTCAGTTCTCAGTTTGTATAAGCCTCTAGCAAGAGGGTGGAGACCTAACCTGGGTCATGCCTCTTTGATGTAGTCCAATCAGAGGCCCTAAAGCGATCTAATCAAGGTCTCTTAACTGCATCTAATGCAATCAAAGGGCCCCACACCCACAGGAATTGATTAGCTCAAAGAACATGATCTTTTCTAGAATTTACAAAACTTCGAACTGTCACAGTGAGAGTAGATTGAAAATGGAGTTTAATTATTCTGAAGGTCCTTACATGGTCCAGGAAGAGGGTGAACTTACCAATTAATGTTATATTACCAATTAATGTATTTTAACTTATTTTGAAATAGTTTCAAATTTATAGGACAGTTACAAAAATAATGCAAACCTCATATAGAGAACTCCAATATATCCCTACCCCCCGATACCCAGATCTACCAATTTTAACATTTTGTTATTTCTCCCCCCCTCCCTTCCTACTTACCTACCTTATCCCTTACCCATTTAACCTATCCATCTTATCAATCCACCTTCTGAATTTGTGAGTGTAGGTTGTGTGCATCACTGCTGCCATGTATGTACATTTCCTAAGAACAAGGATATTCTCTTATGTAACCACCTTAAGTACAACAGTCAAGGTTAAGAAATTAAACATTGATAAACAGATAACATTCTTTTTTTTTTTACCGGGAGGTCCCGGGGATCGAACCCGGGTCCCTCCATGTGGGAGACGGCTGCCCAACCATTTGAGCCACATCCGTCCCCCCAGATAACATTCTATATTCCAATTTTTTTCATGTGTTACAGTAATGTCCCTTTGAGCCTTTTCTCCTCCCTTGCTGAAGCCATCGATATAATTTATTGTGTTTGTCAGTAAATGTTTTGGTTGCTTACTTTCTTTTTTTTTTTAATTGTGGGGACACATATTTATAACATAAACTTTCGCATCTCAGCCACTCCCAAATTTTCAATGAGATTAATCTTTTTCACAATACTGTGGTACTCTTACCACTTTGCATTGCTAAAACTTCCCCATCTCCCCAGACAGAAACCCTGTATCCATTATGCATTAATTCCCCATTCATCTTTACCCTACCCGTCAACCTGTCCTCTTATTTCTGTCTCTGTGAGTTTGCATGTTTTTTAAAATATTTTCTTTGTATTTACCGTGGGGCTTACGTTTAACATCCTAAGTCTATACCGATCTTGTTTGCTCTGGTACCAGCTTAGCTTCAGTAGCACACATGAATTATGTTACTGCACTCCCTGTCTCCCCACCTTTATGTAGTTCTTGTCACAAATTACTTATTTACACGTTATGAGCAGCTTCATGCCAACAAACTATTCAACTTAAATGAATTAGAAAAGTTCCTTATAAAACAGAACACATAAAAACTGACACAGTTTAAAACAAAATCTGAATGGTGCTATATTCATAAAAGAAATGGAATTTGTGATTAAAAAAAAAAAATCCCACAAAGAAAACTGTAGTCCAGCTTCACTGGTGAATTCTGTAGGACATTGAAGGGAGAAATGATGCTACTCTATTAACACAAACTCTTTGAGAAATTAGGGAAAGGAACATTTTCTAACCTGTTTTATGGGCCAGCATATCCATGATAACAACAAAATCTAGCAAGGACTTTATAAGGAAAGAAATTATGAACTATTATCCCTGATGACTATTAGATACAAAAAAAACAAAAACAAAAACAAAAAACAAGGCACCTTAATAAAACATTCACAAATGGACTCCAGCAGTATGTAAAAATGATAGCATATCATGACCAAGTGGGTTTTTCCCAGGAATGTATGCTTGATGTAACAATTGAAAATCAATCTGTGTAATCATCTATGTGAGCAGAATAAAGAAAGAAACACTTTATGATTATCTTAGTAGATGCAGAAAGAAAAAAAAAATTAACATTTACTCTTTAGTTAATTCTCAGGGTAAAAACAATTCTAAATGTAAAGGACCAGGAAGAACCAAAGCAGACCTGGAAAAAAACAACGAAGTGCTCCTCCCAGATTTCAGGATTCATTGTAAAGCTGTAGTAATTAAAATGGTAAGCTTTTCTGAACATCGACCTGCCATATGATCTAGCAATCCCATTTCTTAGAAACATATTCGTATATTCAGAAGAACTGAAAGCAAGGATGTGAGCTGACATTTGCACACTGATGTTCAAAGCAGCATTGTTCAGTTGCTACAGTGTGGAGCCAGCCCAGGTGTCCGTCAGCTGATGAGTGGCTGAGCAAAGTGTGGTGTGTACATGCGATGGGATGCCACTCAGCTGTAAGGAGAAATGAAATCAGAATGCATATGACAACATGGATGCACCTTGAGGGTGTTAAGTGAAATAAGCCAGACATAAAAGGACAAATACTCTATGGTCTCACTAATATGAACTAAATATGACGAGTAAACTCACAGAGATAAATTCTAGAGCAGGGGTTCTTAACCAGGGGTCTGTGAGCTTGAATTGAAATTCAAAAAACCATTATTCTTGTGGGGACGTGTTGGTGCGGGTGTGATGTATTTATTAAATAATACACAGTATAGTGTGGCCTTAGTATGGGGTCTTTGGTTTTCATCTGACTGGCAGAGGGGTCCATGGAACAGAAAAGGTTAAGAACCCCTGCTCTAGTGTATAGGTTACTAGGAAATAGAATGAGGCTTGAGAATGGGCGTTGATGCTTAATGTATGTAGTCTCTCTCCCTGCCTCGATGGCTCCCTTGTCTGTCTGCTCGTTGTCTGCTCGCTATGTCTGCTTATTGTCTCTGTTCATTGTGGCCGCTTGTCTGCTCGTCATCTTTAGGAGGCACTGGGAACCGAACCTGGGACCTCCCATGTGGGAGGCGGGGGCCCAACATCTTGAGCCACATCTGCTCTCTGTCATTGTGTCTGGTCATTTGTCAGCTTCTTGCGTCATCTCCTTGCGCCTGCTCGTCTTCTTTGGAGGCACTGGGATCTGGACCTGGGACCTCCCGTGTGAGAGGTGGTTGCCCAACTGCTTGAGCCACATCTGCTTCTGTAAACTTTTTAATAAAGTTTATTGTAAAAGTGTGGAAGTGAATAGAGTTGATGGTAGCATATTATAGTGAGTATAACTAACACTGCCCTTTTATAAGTGTGACTGGCTGAAAGGGGTCGTCTTGTGGATGTAACTGTCAATTGAAAATGAAGCTAGAGAATAATCTAAGGGAAGGTATAACAGTGATTTCAGAGATGGATAAATATTGTGGTTAACAGCATAATTATAACAATGTTCTTTTACAGAGTGTTAAGAATATGGTGATGCATGGGAAAATTACAACTAATGCAACTTATGGACAATGTTAACAGTAATATTGTAATAATTTTGCAGCAATGACGAAGAAGATATATCAGTTCTAAGAGACAGCAACGGGGAGGTAGCTGGGAGTATGGGATTTTTCCTTTTGGAGCAATGAAAACATTCTAAAATGGACTGGGGTGATGGCAGCACAACTCTGATGAAAATGAGAGCCATTGAATGTACACTTTGAGTGGACTGTACGAGGCATGGGACTGTATGGCACAGGGAATCCAGTGGTGGAAGATGGACTGTAGTTAACAGAACAAATGTAAGAACGTTCTCTCATGGACTATAACAAAAGTATAATACTAATATGGGGTGTTAATAATCGGGTGGGTTGGGGGAAAATACAACAAATTTAAGATATGGGCTATAGTTAGTAGGAATATTTTGATGATGCTCTTTCATAGTTTGTAATAAATGTATTACAGCACTGCAAGGTGTTGGTGGTAGGGTGATGTAGGGGAGCCCTGTATGATGTGCATGTTTGTCTTGTAAATTCACAACTTTCTAGCTTACATTTATTGCTTATATATGTTCATGTATGAATGAAATACTTTAATAATATTTTATTTTAAAAAGATGGCAAGCTTTTGTTGCAAAATAGAATAAAATAAAAAGTTCAGAAATATATCCGTGCATTTATGGATGCTTAATTTAAGAAAAAGGAGACAACACAGAAGTTGGGAGAATGGACAGTCTTTCCAATAAATGTCAAAACATTTCAGTTCTTTTCAAAGTGACGTTTCATAGGTAGGAGAAATTGCTTTAATGTTCGGAAGCAGTGCTAATTGATGGAGCTTTAGGAGGGAAATAAGTTATCCCTTTTGGTTTCAGTGCTGTGGAATTTCAAGTTAATGTTGCCATTCCAGTTTGTGTTGGCATGGCACACTTATTTCCATCTATTTACTTTAAATCTATCTTTATGAAATTTTTAAAAATTTCAGTTTGGTGTTTTTTCACTTTTAGAATTTTAATTTGGTTCTCTATAGATTCTATTTCTCTGCAGAGATACCCCATCAGTTTATTCATTAAAGCATGTTTTCCCTTCATTTCCTTGAGCATAATTCTGATAGCTGCTTTAAAATCTTTGCTAATTGCAGCATCCTATCATCGTATGGTCTGTCTCCATTGATTTTATTTTCTAGAGTATGTGGCACATTTTCCTGTTTTTCATATGATTTTGGAATGTATCAGAACTTTGTGAATGATAGTTGTAGAGATCTGGATTCTGTTATGTTCCTCTGAAAAGCATTTATTTTTGTTGTTGTTGTTCCTTTTGTTTTAGCAGGTGGTTATATTGGTTAAATTCATAAATTTGTCCCCTTGTGGTGGGCAGTTGCTGAAATCTCTGTCAATTCTTTTAGCCTTAATTGGTTGCTTGAAGTCTGTCCTGTGTAGTTCAGGGGTTAATCAGAGATTTAAACAGGCTACATGCAGAATGTGGCTTCTCTTCTGGATTGGCTGCCACCCTGGATCTCCCTTGTTCATTATCCTGAAGATTTCCTTCACTTACCTCCTGTATTGGATCCTTGAGATTTTGTATCCTGCGTTTTCCTCTTTCTTTGTTTTCTCCTTCATTTTGGTGGAGCACATCCTCCAATAGCTTTTGAGGAATGGCAAATAGGAGCTACATTCTTGTGATCTTGCTTGTCTCTCTTCTGCTTTGACATTTTATTGATAGTTAACTGGACATGGTCTTCTAATTCGGAAAATCTTTCCCCCTCCAAATTGTAAAGCATTGTCCCATTGTATTCTAGCTGCTGGAAGTATTGGGTGCTGGAAGCTCCAATCCATTTGACTCCTAGTCTTTTTTGTAGGTGACTCTTCTCTCTTACTAGACATTTGTTGGGTATTTTCCTTAACTTTACTGTTCTGAAATTTCATGATGATGTGCTTTGATGAGGGGAGGGGCTTGTCTGTTTCCATCTACTGTACTGGTCTTTGATTTCTCTTTGTAGGATTCCTGTTATTTAAGGGTTGGACTTCCTGGACTGAGCTCCAAATTCTTTGTGTTCTTTCTTTCTGTTTTCCATATCTTTGTGTGTTTGTGAGAGATTTCTTCAACTTTATCTTCTACACTTTCTTTGATCTTCTTTTCTGCCATCATGTTTTTGATTCCCAATAGCTGTTTTATTTTCTCATGCTTTAATAGTGCCAGTCTGTTCCTTTTTTATGAGTGCATTGCCTTTTATCTCTAAGAATATTCATTATATTTTTGAAGTTTTCTTTTCCCTGCATAGTCTCTATTTCCTCCAAGTTGGTTTTGTTCAAAATGTTTTTATCTGTGTTTCGGGTAAGCGTCTCTCCTCCACCTCTTGATATTTAAGTATGGACCCAATTACTGTTTGTAAGCTCTGAGCCCTGTGGGTGGGATTGGTGAGCTGTGGGCTTCTGTAGGGTGTCTGACTGGGCCATTTCTGGAGCTACTCAGATTCCCCAGAAAAGTATCTTCTGTTTTCTGTCTGCCAACATCCTGGAAACCACGTAGGGTGAAGAGAGCTGGCATTTCTGTGTTTGTCATATTAACTCTGTATTCCTTCTGTTTCAGTGAGATATCTTTGCCCTCAAATTTGCCCTCTTTTTCCTGCCCAGAGACCCTCTTTTATTGTCTGGAAAATCACCCTCTGTTTGCTGCTAGCTTGCAGGGAGGGGCAGCCTACAGCTGTGGCGAATGTGGAGGCATCTGAGGATCTGGCTGCTCCTCACCAACCAACTCTCCTGTCTTTGGAGTCCTCTTTACCCCATTCTTCCAGATATCTGGTGCCACAAATTCCTGAGTTTTGGAATGTTTTGTGGTTCAGATCATGTTGTTTCTCAACTTTCTCCACAACCAGCTGTGGGTGGTCAGTTACCACTTGCGTATCTACTTTTTTAGCTTCACAGCTTCATCTCTGTGGTCTTCTCTTCTATTCTCTTTATCCTTTTGGGTTTATGCCTTAAAAACATTTCTCTGCGGTGGTCTTAGTAGGATTGAAGGAAGGAGCAAAAGTAAATGTTTGTATGCAATCCACAGCCTTTACCTAGAACTTTCTCTTGAGTATTACTCAGGAATGGTGGGGACTAGAGAAAGGAAAATAGCCCAGAGAACGGCCCTGGGCCCATGCCCCGTTCTGCGGGGAGGATGGTGCCAGGGACTTGTTTATAAAGTCCAAGCTGGGAGTGACTTGAGGTGACCTGCTTGATTCCTCGCTCCATGCTGGGCTTCTGGAGGCAGGTAGAAATCCTCTTGTCACCTTGGAAAGTGGCCCTGGACTTCCTTTTCTGGCAATCGTGGTGAACAAAACAGCCGAAAAGCCTTCTGATAAGAAACCTGTAGGGATGCTAGATAAAGTATAGCAAACATCATTTTTATAGGCATGTGAATAGCTGAATAGGGAGAAGTAAGAGAGGGCTAGAAACTAGAGCCATAGCCTTCCACTGGCTGAAGCTGCAGATGCCCCAGTGGACTTTGCCTATTTCCATCATTTATGGGCTTGGTTTTTAGCAGTGTGGGGGATAGGAGACAAGATGGGAGCTGAGACTGAGGCCCTCACCAATGGAACTTCCACAGGGTTGTGCTTCCAGTGCAAGTATGGACTAGCATAAGCCCCCTCCTGCTGACAAAGGGGCTGGGTAGTTGTCTTAGCCTAGGCAGTTGGCGGGGTAGGAGTGAGATTCCCGCCATTAGATCTCTGCTCACACATATGACCATTAGATCTCTGCTCACACATGAGCTTGGTGTTGAAGTTTATATCATCTTCATTCCCTGGCAAACTTAAAGCTGAGAAATTGACATGGTTCCAGATGGGTAGTGTCTTAGGAAGCTTGGCAAAAGCAAAAATATAGGTAAATATCTGCAAGATTACTACCTCAAACTTGGTCTCACAGGATTCCTGCAGATAAAGCCCCACAAAACATGAGCTATCCAAAATTCCAAACCACATGAAGAAACAAGCTACCATGAGTTAAAGTCAACATAAATAACCAATAGCAGAAATAGTCTTTGGAGAAGTTAAATTATGGAATTATAAGATCGAGATTTGGAAATACAGCAAAGAAAAGAATTATCAGAATTGACAGGGGGATTTTATTTTTAAATAGAGCTTTTAGAACTAAAAAAGAATAATTGAATTTACAAATTAAGTAGAAAAGCTAAACAGCAGATTAGACACAGCTAAAGAGAGAATTAGTGAATTAAAAATTAGATATTACTAATTATCTATAATGGTGCTTAAACAAAGAATTGGAAGATATGAAAGAAGGATTAAGAGACTGGATAGAATGGGAAGGTCTAACATACTTGAGATAGCAATTTCAGAATCATAGAATAGGGAAGTGCAATACTCCAAATGGTAATAGCTGAGAAATTTTCAAACATAAGATATGAATCATCACATTCTAAAAGCATAGTACATCCCAAGAAGTATGAGTTTAAACATATATTTAGACAGATACCTTGTAGTGAAACTGCAAAAACAAGATTTAAGAAAGCAGCCAGAGGGAAAAGAATTATCTACAAAGTTAAAACTAAAAGCAGATAAAATCATAGCAACAGTGAAAGCCAGAAAACATTAGAATAATAATAGTTTCAAATTGCTGGGAGAAAATAACTTATAACTTTATGTTCATCTAAACTGTCGTTCAGGAAGAAAGGCAAATGACCTTTTCAGAAAAGCAAAAAAGCAAAGACTTTCTCCCAACAGGTCCTTCAGGAAGGACAGCACTAGCAGATGAGGGTCGGAGGTGCACGAGGGAGAAGGGAGCTGACAAGCTGATGAACGGGCGGACACATTTTTTAAAAATGCAAAAAGTGTAAAACAAATAATATCTGCTTGGGGGGAGTAAGAACAACAACAATAACATGTTAAACCCTAGACACAAGTCACATGCTGCGCTAATTAACTGTGCATCGGGAGGGAGAGATTAAATAGTGACGGCCCTGTGAGGGATGGTGGAGATGCCGATTGCCTTCACTTTCAGCATAAGGGTACATACATGTCAAAGTTTAAAGGCTACAGTAGCTTCCAAGTTACAAAAGGCTCAGCTATCGCATTTGAGAAGGTAACCCAAAAGGAGGCAGTGGAAGAGAAGAAAACATGTAAACGTCAGTGATCATGAATGTAATGGGAATCAACTCTAGTTCAAAGTGTTAGGTTGAATTAGAGAAAAAAACACATTAGAAAGATTTAAAATAAAAGATGAAAAAAGATAAATTGGGAAAATAATTGTGAGAGATAGAAAGCTCTGATATCAGATGGAATAGAATTTGGCAAAAAGCATTACAGATGAAGAGGGTTACTATATAGTAAGAATATTCTTAGTATCAAAAATATATAAAGAATTTCCTCAACTTAAAGGAAAAGCAACCCAACAGAAAAATGGGAAAGGACGTGAATAGGCAGTTCTCAGGAGGAGAAACCAATTAACAGGGAAGCTCTGATGAAAACTAACAAGACGCATCCATCTCGCACTCCCCGGGGGTGAGAGGTGGCTGGGGGCTGTGGCTGAGGGAATGGAAGTGGGTGCTTCCCTGGACAGCAGTTTGGCAGTGCCTAGCGAGTTGAGCTGCTCCTGCGCGCATGGGGAAATGCCCACGCATGAGCACAAGGACAGGCGTGACAGGGTTGAAGGCGGCACTGCTTAAATCAGCGAACATAAACTACCCAGAATCCAACCCAAGAATGGGTTCTTAAGTTGTGCTGCGGCCGCCCAGGGCGTCTTACCCAGACCGAGAGCTGCTAGAGGCAGCAGAGCGTCCAGGTCCTGCACCCGGCAGGAACTCGGCCTTGACGCTCAGCAGATCTTGGGTTAAGTCACTTCATCTCTCTGTGCCTCAGCCTCTCATCTGTGAGGTGAGAACCCCTGCAGGGCTGTCATGAGGATTAAGTAAATTATTTGTAAAATGCTTACAGCAGGCCTGGGATATAGAGCGTGCTGAAGCGTTAAGGAAAATAAGTGGGTAGCAGGCTGGATGGTTCACGGACACATGGGGGGCTGGGGGGGGCAGATGTATTAGTCAGAGACTGTGCTTGGTTGCCCGGAACAGGTCCGCGAGAATTGTTTTTCTGCAGAGACAGCGCGTAGGTGCCCCACTGCACGAGGCTGGGCCCCGCGCCCCGCACCTGCGGGCTCCCTCGGCCGGCACGGCCTGGCCGCCCCCGCCTGGGCTGCTGAGGGTGGCGGTGGCACCGGCACTGGACGCCCCCGCCTTCGGGATTCCAGCCCTCGCGCTGGGCAGCAGGCGCTCGGCACACCGCCGGGTGTTCCCTGCGGGCAGACGCCTCCAGCCTCTCAGCGGCCCTGCTTGCCCGGCGCCTGGGTTTGTGAGGCTGCGAGGACAAATCCCACGCGGTGGGTTTGCCTCACGGTTTCAGAGGCCACATGTCCAGCCTCAGGGAGCTGCGGGGCTCACTTTTCGCGTCCAGCATTCTGGCGTCCTCCTTGTTGTCTGCTCTGCTCACTCTGGCTTCTTCACACTGACTCCATCTGAATTTCCTCTCTCTCTAAGGCTGCTAGTCCTCCCTGAGTCAGTTTGGCCTCGTCTAAAAGGACCTTTGAAAATCCTATTCACAGGTGAGTCTGTATGTGACTTCAAAGGTCCTATTTACAAGTGCAGATCAAGACTTGGGGTACACGATGCAATCCCCACACTGCTCATCCCAGAGACTGAGGTTTGCCCTGCCCGGGCCCCCAGGGAAGGGGCCCCACTGGGCAGGCCTGGAGGCTGGACTCTGGTGTGGAGGCTTCGGGGAGGGGCGCCCCAGGTGCTGGCGGAGGTGGGTCCCAGTGGGGTTAGGCGAGTGGCCCCCTCTCACGGCTCCGCAGCGCCATGCGGCTGGGCTGGCACCCCGGGCACCTGCTGAGGGGCCCCCAGGAGCCCAGGGTAAAGCTAGTTCCGGCTCCCGGCTGTGCTGCCGCGGCTCTGCCTGTCCTTTCGTCACCTGTCTCCTTCTCATCCTCCACCCCCTTCTCTGTGCTCTCTGAGCGGTTGTGCTCCCCCTGCAGTGGCCGATGGGGCTGAGCTCCTGTCACAGGAAACGCCCGCGCTTGTCCTTGAGCATCAGGACCAGTGCGCTTGGGCCGCTTCCTGGAGAGTGTGCTCAGAGCAGAGTCTTGGCATGCATCGGTATGTGTGTGTGCAGCCAGGAGTGGGGTTTGCTGCCCCACTTCGACTGAAGGTTTGGGGGCCCCCGGGGCTTCCTCCAGCCTGTGGGCTCCTGGGACTCACTGCCACCTTTACACCTGGTTCTTTGTAGGCCAGCATCTCGGGTGCAGGGAGTCCCTTGCCAGGGACAAGTGTGAGTGGAGACGGCAAACGCCCCCGTCTTGGGAACAGCTTCTTTGCCTGCTGCGAAGGGGGTGCCTCCTGTGCACGGGTGCCCGGGCCCTGTGGTGTGGGCGGGAGCCTGTGTCTATTAAAGGGCAGGGGTGGCCTACGGCTGGGGTCCTGCCAGAGGCTATAAATAGCTGAGCGCGTGCAGAAGCTGAGCCCAGAGAGGAGGGGGCTGGGCAGGCCCCTGGTCCCAGCCACAGCTGGGGCCTGGGTGTGGCGTGGGAGGGCCGGGGGCGTGGCAGCCTCCCCAGGCCTCCCGCGGGCTCAGAGTGCCAAGCTCTCCCCAGCATGGGTGAGCCTCCTGCGGCTGCAGACCCACTGGGGTGCAGAGGCTGCTTCCGCAGGTGCCAGGGAGGGGCGTGGCCTCCACAGCAGCCGTGTGCGCGTGCCAGGTGCATGAACTCGGTGTTTGGGACAGCCCTAGGAGGTAGGCGCGGTTCTGGGGGAAGCACGGTGGCTTGGCGGCTTGCCTGGGGCCACGCAGCTAGGAAGCCTCAGAGCCAGGATGAAAACCAAGTTGGCTGATTGAAGGCTGCATTCTCTTGGTTGCCTGCAGGAAAATCTGGTCCGATGGGAGTCCGGTAACATCCCAAACCCTTGGGCCCGGCCTGGAACCTTGGGATTTGGCGTTCCTGGTTCTCTCCACCTGAGTCCCGTCCACGGCAGAGGTCGGAGGGTTCCTATTGGCCAGTGGCCTGGAGAGAGGCTTGGGCCAGCTTTGGGCCTTTCTCAGTGTGTGTTGCCCTCCCTTACTCAGATTTCCAGCCCTGTACAGGTGGCTTGTGCAGGGAGATGGACGCTTGGAGTGCAGGCTGAGGCCACCTCTCCTGTTGTCCTATCCTTTTGAAATCCTGCTGTAGTTAGGAGATACCATCCACCCGCCCACCCACCCATCCATCCACATATCATCCACCCGCCCACCCACCCATCCATCCACCCACCCATCCATCCACCTACCCACCCACCTATCCACCCATCCATCCACCCATCCATCCATCCATCCATCCATCCATCCATCCATCCATCCATCCATCCACCCACCCACCCATCCATCTACCCATCCACCCATCCATCCATCCATCTACCCATCCATCCATCTACCCACCCATCCATCCATCCACCTACCCACCCACCCATCCATCCACCTACCCACCCACCCATCCACCCATCCATCTACCTACCCACCCACCCATCCATCCATCTACCCATCCATCCACCCATCCATCCACCCATCCACCCATCCATCCATCCATCTACCCATCCATCCATCTACCCACCCACCCACCCATCCATCCATCCATCTACCCATCCATCCATTCCTTCCTTCCTGAGCACCATTACGTGTCTGGAACTAGTTCTAGCACTCAGAATACAAAAGTAAACGAGGCATTCAAAGCCCTGAAGCCTGATATTTAAAAAGCAGTTGTCAAGCACGTTTGTAACATTTTATTTCTTACAAGAGTGTTCATTATGTTACTGTTGCCGTTTTCTCTTGGGGATCAATTTTAGTTGCATTAGTCCTAGAATATTTGAATGTCTGAAATAATGCATTATACAGCAGGCAGCTAGTCAAGAGTGGCAGGTTAATGGGGGAAACACAACGGCCAGTGGAGGGAGAGCCTTCCTGGTTCACCAGCTGACCTCTGAAGGTAGTGCCCAGCTTCCCTGCCCACGGCCCAGCTTGGGGTCTGGTCACACGCCTCTGGGGACCCCCAGTGGAATCACTGCTGTGGGTGCAGGGGGCCACGCTGTGTTCTCGTGGCAGCCCCTTGCCTCTGCCCCTCCTAGCTTGGCCGTCTGCTGCCAGCCGGGGTCTAGGTCCCTTGGCGTTGCGTGGCTAGCGCCACGGCTGGGCATGGGTGTCTGGTCTCTGGTGGCTGCCCCTGGCCAGGTGCTCCTGGCAGGACGGTGCGTGGGTGGACTTGTGGGCTGGGGTGGAGGGGATGGCGGGGAAGATGGAGTGGGTGGCGGTGCCCACAGCGTGGCTGGGAGCAGCGCAGCTGGGAGGTCTCCATGGCTGCTGCTCAGCTGCCAGCAGACCTCCCCCCACCAGGGGCAGACGTCCCCCTTGGTGAGCTGGAGCACAGGGCCCGGGGCTTTTGTCCTCACTGTGTTCTCTAGTCCTGCGGGTGTGGCCGGAGGGTTTGGGGGGCACTGGCAGTGTCCCCTGGGGTGCTGTGGAGAGCTGGGCTGGGCGAGGCGGAGCAGCGCTTTCCCCAGCAGGGCCCTTGAGGCCTGCCCCATTCCACGGGCAGGGCTGGGCCGGGAGCAGGTAGGGGTTTTTATTTCTGAACGTGCATTTTTAACACCCCCCTCGCCGCCGCCTCCCTCCCCGTGGACGCAGTGACTCCGATGTGCCGAGTCTGTGGCCCTGTGCCCTTTTCTGCTGCAGGCCCCTCCCCCAGGAGCCCCAGGCCCTGCTGGCGCCCCTTCTCTGCTGTTTATCCACCTCTGGGGGGCCGGGGCGGGGCTGCAGGGCGCCAGCAGGTGTTGGACGGAGGGGGCTCGGCCACCACCCCGCACAGCCTGCCAGGGCTGGCCCCACCCGGCTCAGGGCTTCTCTGGTCCGGGCGCAGGCTCCGGGCACGGGGAGGCCGAGACGCGGGAGTGCATCTACTACAACGCCAACTGGGAGCTGGAGCGCACCAACCAGAGCGGCCTGGAGCGCTGCGAGGGCGAGCAGGACAAGCGGCTGCACTGCTACGCCTCCTGGCGCAACAGCTCCGGCGCCATCGAGCTCGTCAAGAAGGGCTGCTGGCTGGACGACTTCAACTGCTACGACAGGTAGCGGCGCCGCGGGCGGGCCTGGGGGTCTCGGGGTGTGAGGCAGCGGAGGTGGGTGCCTTGGTGGGGGGGGGGGGGGCAGGTCACGCCTCCCCTGGCCATGCCCCCTCTGCTTGGGGTCGCACTTTGGGGGAGTGAGTCCCCCGGCCCCTGGCGTTGCCCACGAGCGCCTCTGCCTGCTCGTGTGCCCCAGGCAGGAGTGTGTGGCCACCGAGGAGAACCCCCAGGTGTACTTCTGCTGCTGTGAAGGTGACTTCTGCAACGAACGCTTCACCCACTTGCCCGAGGCTGGGGGCCCAGAAGGTGAGGGGGCCTGGTTTGGGCAGGAAGCGGCAGCAGGCTCTGTGGTCGCCTGGCCCTGGTGGTGTGGGAGCAGGCGGGCTGTGTGACAGGACTGCTGTGTCCCCCAGTCACGTACGAGCCGCCCCCGACAGCCCCCACCCTGCTCACGGTGCTGGCCTACTCGCTGCTGCCCATCGGGGGCCTCTCCCTCGTCGTCCTGCTGGCCTTCTGGATGTACCGGCACCGCAAGCCCCCCTACGGCCACGTGGACGTCCATGAGGTGCGACCGTCGGGTCAGGCAGGGGCGTGGCTGGTGGTGGGGAGGCCGGGCCAGACCCTGCTAAGCCCTTGGTTTCCCCCAGGACCCTGGGCCTCCACCCCCGTCGCCCCTGGTGGGCCTGAAGCCCCTGCAGCTGCTGGAGATCAAGGCTCGGGGGCGCTTCGGCTGCGTCTGGAAGGCGCAGCTCATGAATGACTTCGTGGCCGTCAAGATCTTCCCGCTGCAGGTGAGTGGGCGAGGGGCCTGGCTGCGGCCTGGGCTGCGGCCCTCCAGGTGCGCTGTCTGTGGGTTTCGTCAGGGGCCAGGGTAGGGCTCGCGAAACCTCGAGCCACTCAGGTTTTCACGGGAGCTGCTGCTGCCGCTGTTTTTGATGTCAGGTTCTGCTCAGACGTCGGAGAAGCCTCTTAAATGCTTCTCGTTTCCTGGGTGACTTTGCACACTCACCCCCGTTCGTGAGGGGAGGCAGGGCCCCCGGCAGGTCCTGCGGCAGGAGCCCGGGGGTGGGGCAGGTCGGTGCTCTGGCCGTGACAGCCGCCACTCGCCTCAGGACAAGCAGTCGTGGCAGAGCGAGAGGGAGATCTTCAGCACGCCGGGCATGAGGCACGAGAACCTGCTGCAGTTCATCGCTGCCGAGAAGCGCGGCTCCAGCCTCGAGGTGGAGCTGTGGCTCATCACGGCCTTCCATGACAAGGTGACGCGCCCACAACGGGGCGGCCCCTGCCCCCGGGCGCGGCCCACCATGCAGCGCCCACAGCCAGAGCCCTCGCCCCGGGCGGGCTGGGATCGGAGTGGCGGCCACGGGGGCTTGTGCCCTGACGCCGCCCCGGCCCTGTCCTGCACGCAGAGCCTGTGCCCAAGCCTTGTGCTGCCTCCTCTAGGGCTCCCTCTCGGATTACCTCAAGGGGAGCGTCGTCACCTGGAACGAGCTGTGTCACGTGGCAGAGACGATGTCAAGAGGCCTCTCGTACCTGCACGAGGACGTGCCCTGGTGCCGCGGCGAGGGCCACAAGCCTTCTATTGCCCACAGGTGCCCGCGGCGGTGGGGCTGGGGGCTCGGCTTCCCCTTCACGCTTAGCCTGCTTGCAGCGTGCCCCAGGGCGCCTGGGCACAAAGCCTGGCCCGCGTGGGGCGGGGTGGCCAGAGCCAGGCTTGGTGCCCCCCAGCGGCCACACGAGGCAGCGCCGGCTCTGTTCTGCGCGTGGAGTTGGTCAGCAGTCCTTAGGCGTCGTGTCCTTAGAAAGAGCTTCTGTGTGCAGAGGCTTTGCCTCGGTGTTGCTGTGGCAGACGCCTTCCGCGCACCCCGCTGGCGGTGCGAGCAGGGCCGCGACGCAGCACGTGGCCTTGCACTCCTGAGGCAGTTACCGTCTTAGGAAAGTGACTTTGACCCTGCAGTCCCCTGAGACAGGCTCAGCACCTCCCCCTGGGGTCCTTGGACCCCACCTTGAGAGCCACCGAGTTCCTGTCTCCCCTGGCGCTTGCCAAGCGGCAGGCACTGCCGCAGGCACTTGGGAAGACCTGCTTGTTTCAGCCTCATTACTGCCCTGAGAGGCCACGTCCGCCAGCTGCTCCTTCCTGTGCAGAGGAGCTGGGTCACCTGCCCAAGGTCACAGAGCTCGTAGCCTGGCTCTGGGCTGGGAGGGGGCCGGGGCGGGGTGGCCGCCGTGCTCGGCCCCAGCTTGGCCCCGTTCTCCACAGGGACTTTAAAAGCAAGAATGTACTGCTCAAGAGCGACCTCACGGCCGTGCTGGCCGACTTCGGCCTTGCTGTTCGGTTTGAGCCGGGAAAACCTCCAGGGGACACCCACGGGCAGGTACCGAGCCTTCGGGGTGGTGGGAGGGGAGCTGGGCACATGGGCACCGCGGCCTCGGGTGCCGCTGGGGGGCGTGGGGGGCGGGTCCGCCTGAGTGCTGCCAGGGGCAGACCGAGGCTGGAGGGCAGCAGGGATTCACCTAGGAGAGGGAAGCGGCCTCTTAGGCCAGATAGAACAGGACACACTAAGGCCCAAACCGGGGGCCTAGAAGAAGTAGCTGAGAGTTCAGCCCAGGCGAGTCTTCCTGTAGCTGTCACTGTTAATATTTTTAAGTGTTCTCCGCTTGCCCCCTCTTTTTTGGGGTCTTAATCTCAGTGAAGTAGGCACAGTCCTTGTAACTTGGGGTGTGGTGGAATCCCATTTTGGGCTCATGCCTTCTAGAGTGCGACATTTCAAAATACTGCTGAGGCGTCATCTGGGCACGTCCGCTCGCACATGGGTGTGGGGTCCCATGCGTCCCTGCCTGGTGCCCGCGCCAGCTGCGTTCCCTGCGCGTGGTCAGCGGTGGTCCGCCCCTGCAGGTGGGCACACGGCGGTACATGGCGCCCGAGGTGCTCGAGGGCGCCATCAACTTCCAGAGGGACGCCTTCCTGCGCATCGACATGTACGCCATGGGGCTGGTGCTGTGGGAGCTTGTGTCCCGCTGCGCGGCTGCAGATGGGCCCGTGGACGAGTACTCGCTGCCCTTTGAGGAGGAGATCGGCCAGCACCCGTCGCTGGAGGAGCTGCAGGAGGTGGTTGTGCACAAGAAGATGCGGCCCGCCATTAAGGACCACTGGCTGGCGCACCCGGTGAGCGCCGGGGCCTGGCCGGCCGGGGCGGTCAGCAGTCACCCGGGACAGCCTGGGGGGGCCGGGTCCTCTGCGGGGGGCAGCTCTGGTTTGCGCCCAGGGACAGGTGGGGTCTGGGCTTGGGTCCTGCTCTTCAGATGCTTTGTTTCTCTGGGCGTCCGCTGAGTGTCATAGTCGCCAAGTGCGTGGCAGAACGCCAGTGCCGCAGACGCGCACTGCGGCGGGCCAGCCCTGACGAGGAGCTGCTGTCCCTCTGCCCACGGGCCGGCCGGGTGGCACCTGGGGGTGCAGAAGCCCCAGCCGTGCAGATGGCTTCCTGTGCTAGGAGGAGGCCCGCGTCCACCCTGCCGAGGCTGCCCCCAACTGGTCTAGTCCAGGGAAAGGACAGTGGGGGCCGCTGTGCTCGGCCCCCACTGTCGGCGATCACAGGCCCGGTCAGCGGCCGTGCTGTGCCCAAGAGCCCAGCAGGCCTAGGGAGGCAGAGCACACCAGAGCCTGCACTTCCTGCCTCGGGCTTCCCCGTTTGCCCGCGGGGGCGGCTCGCGATGGGTGGCTCGTCCAGGTGCGTCCAGGTTCCTGGGGAGCGTGGCCTGCTGCAGGGCCGGCTCGAGACCTCCTGGCCGTGGGTTCTGCACATCCAGCTGCTTTGCCCAGCTTCGTTCCCGCGTGGGGCGTCACACCACGTTCTCTGGACACTCGGGGTTGTCTCGAGGGCGGGGGGAGTGAGGATGCTGCCCTCCTCCCCGTCCCACCGGTGGGAACCTGCGCTGGGGGCTTTGCATCTGATCTCATTCCAGAACCTGCCCCGGGCGGGGCCAGGAGGGAAGGCAGCGGCCTCGGCGGCAGTTCCTGCTCAGCTGCCGAGGGCTCTGCCGCCGTGCGCGTCCGTCGCCGTGCGCGTCCGCCGCCGTGCGTGTCCGCCGAGGGCCTAACGAGCACCCTTTCCTCCCTGGCCGCCGGCTGTGCAGGGCCTGGCCCAGCTCTGCGTGACCATCGAGGAGTGCTGGGACCACGACGCGGAGGCCCGCCTGTCCGCGGGCTGTGTGGAGGAGCGGGTGTCGCTGATCCGGAGGTCGGCCAGCGGCACAGCCTCGGACTGTCTCGCCTCCCTGGTGACGTCCGTCACCAACGTGGACCTGCCCCCTAAGGAGTCGAGCATCTAGGCCCAGCCGTGGGACCTGAAGAAGGAAAGGAAAACAAGCTGTGCTTTGTTTTGGAAATCCCTAAACCAACAAACACATAAAATGCAGCTGCTATTTTACCTTGACTTTTTATTACTATTATAATTATTATGATTATTCTGTCAATGTCATTTCTGGGTCGCATCAGCTCTTGCCAGCACATTGCTCTGCTGTGGCCCCGTGGACGCTCAGCGGGCGCTGAGGTGCTGGGCTGTGGATGCAGAGCCAGCGCCCTGCTGAGGGCCTCGGCCCCTCCTGCACTGTGGGGCTCGTTTTTCCTGTGTTCTCTCTGTTTGTCATCTCAGAATCTGTGACACGAAGAAACCATCTCCTGTCCTAGGAAACTTCAATGCTGCAAACTCTACCTAGAGGAACCTTTGAAGACTGTTACATAAGAGCCGCCTTCCTCAAAAGAGGAGTTTCCTCTCCCTCCGCCCTCGTCCCCCTCCCTTTCACTTGGTTTTTCTCCCTTTTTAGATGGTGAGCTTCAGAAACAGCAGACGAGTCTTTCGCGGATGTGACAGGTGTTGCCCCGACTGAGGAGGGAGATGTCCGCGCTGGGTTTGGAGGGGAGGCCGCGCTGGGGCGGGGCGTGGGCAGAGCGGCACCGCGCTCGGGCACGTGGGAGCAGCCCCTCCTGGGGGGCCACATCGCAGGTGCCCGGGCCGAGGGGCAGGCCTGTGGGGGCCGAGCACGAGGCAGGAGCGGCCCTGGGCTCCGGCCGCCGTCCGGCCCTGGCCAGCTGGGGCTTGGGCGTGGGGTAGAGCGCTTTTCCTGCCCGGTGTTCAGGTCGGCGCGGGTAGCCGTCACCGCCATTTAAGGAGCCCGCTCCTGCGAGGAGGAGTGGGACACTCGGCTGCCACCTGTCAGGGCGCGTCCTGCGCAGCCGGCGCGAGGCAGCCGTGCTGAGGCGCCGCGTCCCCGTCCCCAGACCCCTCCCAGCGGCGCATGTCCTGGAAACGTTTCCTGTTGCGCTGTGACCTCGTGCTCGTCAGTGAACGCTGCTAATGCTGCTGTCTCGACGTTTGAGTCTTTTTTTAATTTATGAAACATGAAGTTTTTATTTTTAAACAAAACACACTCACACCCACATACACACACACACTTTGCTACGTGGCTTCCGAGGTTTAAATTTTGAAAAGTAAAAGAATTGAAACTTCACGACCACAGACCACCTCAAACCAGAAATACCTCAGAATTTTCTACTTGTGTAAGGTTTATTATATATTTTGTTAGTTGTGTTGTCTGGTAGTAAGTATATTTTAATGTAAGTCGGCTTTCATGGCAAGGGAGATTAAAAGAAATAGGGGAAAAGAAAAAAAGCTTGAGTCTCCTGGGGCGTGCTCCCACTTTTGTTTGGTAAGGCCCCTTGTAAATAGTCCTCAGCTGTGGGCCGGCTGGCTGGGCCCTCACACTCGTTTGTGAGGGCTTTTCCTCCTGGTTCCTTATTTTATTTAGAAACAGTGCATCTTCTCCTCTGGAGGGTAGGTGAGTAGGTGGGCAACGGGAGAGGCTGGCTTGGGTGAGAGCTGGAGAGCGCCGCTGCCTCTGGGCGCTCTGGAGGTTTCCCGCCCTTGGCTGGCTGGTGAGGGACTCGCTGGGGCTCCGTAAGGCCCTTACACCTGCCTGGCCTCCTTCTGCTTGAGATGCAATTTCTTAAGCACATCGGCAGCAGTGATTAGTGGGTGAGATCCGTAGCTCTTCTGTGAATCCACCCTGAACTGGGGCGTTCTGTGCTCCAGGAGCGGGTCTGGGAGGGGGGCTCCTGCCCCACGCTGCCCCACGCTGCCCCACGCTGCCCCGAGCTCTGCGGCCTCTGGACCCTGCTGGTCAGGGGCGTGGGGCGAGGTTCCCAGGGCGTAGCTCCTGCTCCCGGGCCCGAATGCGGGCTGGCTGGGGCGGTTACAGGGCCGTGCTTTTCTGTTGTTAGGTGTGTTTTTCTTTTTAACTTTGATTTTGTGCTGTGGTATTTTTCTTCCCTTGGAATAATTTTTAACGGCAAACAAGCCTTACAGCAGTTGCTTTTCTTTTCCACTTATTTCTTTAAGAAGCTTTAAGATATTTATTGAAAAGTGCCATATCTCATTCCGTGAGCCCTCTCCTCAGGCAGCGCGGGGCACCTCTCCTGTCACCCTCAGAAGCAGCGGACGAGCCTGACGTGTGCAGCAGGCTGCCTGCGCCTGCCCACCGGCCCTGCCCAGAGCCGGCCGCTGCCCGCGCCCGCCCGGGCTTGTTTCCTCTGGTGCTCCCTCTGCGTCCTGGCCGTGGGCAGAGCTGAGCCGGGGCCTGGGGTCTGCTGGCCAGGCCTTCCTGGTGGCCGCGTCCTCTTCTCCAGCTGGGCCCCGCTTCGCCGGCCCTGCCCTCGCCGCTGTAGCGTCCCCGTGGGACCGTGGCCCCAGAGGAGGTGTCGGGAGATGGGCTCTGCTTGGCGGGGGGAGGGGACAGGGCCCAGGGCCCGTGCCGGCGCCGTGGGCTCCGGGCTGCCTTCTGCCCTGTGCCGAGGTGGGCAGCCTCCTGGCCGGTCTGGCTCCGGGAGTCGGGCTGGGCCTTTCCTCCCAGACAGAGCGTCGTCTGGGGAGTGGGCCGTCTAGAGGCCTGGCCTGCGCGTCTCAGGCCTCGGGCGCTGCCCACACTCTTCTCCACAGAGAGTTCACGTGACGTTCGCTTCCAGTAGCTCAGATAACTGCCCCTTTATAAAAAGTTTAGGCCCCAAAGTCGCTGGCAGACTGGCAGGAGTGGAGTGAGGCCTGGCAGCGCTCCTGCTGATGCACCCGGGAGGGGCTGATGCACCCGGGGCCTCCCGCTCTCAGAGCGCCGTCCTGCCCGCAGCACTGTGGTCAGGCAGGCCCCAGGCCTGGGAGGGGCCTCGCGGAGCTTTCTGTTCTGTTCGCAAGCACCCACGGTCGCTGGAGGGGCGCCCCTCACCGGGGGAGTCCAGGAGAGAGCAGGAGACAGAGGAAGCAAGCGGGGACCTAGGCCTCTGCCGCAGTGTCCTGCAGCCAGGGCAGGGCCAGCCTCGGGCTGGCTGAGGAGGGTCTTCTGCAGGGACCCCCTGTGCTCGCAGCAGTGCTGCTCCGAGTGCGTGAGCCGGGGCGAGGCCTGCAGGTGGGCCTTCCTGGAGGAGGGCACCGTGCCCTGCGCTGCCCGGCGCGGCCCTGCCCGTGCTCGGCCCGCGGGTGCTGGCCGCCTCTGACTGCGTTCTCGGGCTCTGGGGGCGCTTGTGCGGAAGAGAGCGGCGCGGTCCGGCCTGGAGCGTCTTTCGGAGGCTGGAGCCTTCTCCCTTGTCCCCCGGGCAGTTCTTGCAGGGCCCCCCTCTTGACACTGCTAGGGAAGCTCCTCCTGCCCCGTGCTGCCCCTCCCCCTCTCCGCCGGCCTCGCGGCTGCTCCCGGCTGCCCTGCGCGTCTCCTTGGCGGCAAGGCCGGGGAGTTGTCCACCATGCGCGGCGTGGCCCCCCGCTTCGCGCCTTTCAAGTGGAATTTTGTCTTTTTTAATATTCAATGTAAAGTTTCCTCCACCTCCTGGTAATAGAAGGACTTGACGTATTAAAATTATGTAGTAAGAAAATAGGAGTTTTTAGAATTGGTACTAAAATGAGCCGAGCAGCCAGGCATCACTCCTGAGAACTTGACTCACTGCAGAGAAACATCTGCTCGGTTTGTTCTTCAGTCCCACTTATTCCGGCCTGTCGGGTGCTGGTGGTTCAGCATTGGGTGGCCGGCCCAGTTCCCATCACAAGGACCAGACCGCCCCGTCCAGGAGGCACCGCGGCCGCGCTTCAGCCCCATCGTGGCCGAGCAGCTGGGAAGGGAGGACGTGGAGGCGGCTGTTTCTCCTCATTTGTGCGATGTGGATTCTTGGTCAGTGGCTGCTTGTAAACCTGAACTGATAAAATGCTCGGCCATCATGTGTTCAAGCTAGGATGACAGGTTTAGACAAGACACACCCAGTGATTCAGCTGATGAACCGTAGTCCTGTCGGCCTAGACTGGAAAACGCTTGATGAATTCAGGGCTAGACGCGTAGTTCTTTAAGATCCCTGGTAGTTGATTTGTAACCAGCAATCCACCTATGAATGTATCCCAAACTTGTAGAAGGTTTGGAAAAGTTGTTTGAGATAATGATTTCATTTTGTAGGTTTAAAAAAAAAATTGAAGTTTAAAATGCTCCCTTGGAAATTAATCCACTTGACTCAACTGCATTTTTTAAAAGGTTGCTGCATTCAAGAAGCCCGTACACTATCAAAAAATTATCTAGTGGGATTTTTTTAAGCAGTTTTTTTGAAATATATATCTAGTGGGATATTTTTAATGTTCCTATTTTATACTCATTTTGGATCACTGTAAACCTTGGTTTGGACAAGATTTTGATTTTAAAGAATTTACCACTCTTGAAATTTTTACCAAGTTTTTACTTTTTCATGACAGTATCTTCCAAGTTTAAATGAAGCAAGACGTTTTGATTGTGGTACTCCATGTGTCCCTGTAGTGCCAAAACTAGCGATTCTTTATTTGCTCCTATGGCAGCTTGTGGAGAGAGCATGAGTGTTTCTGTTGCAGCTGTTTTTTTCCCTCACGAGACTTAGAATGCCTGTTCTCCAAACGCCGGTGCGTGGTGACTGGCCCTGCGCTGCCTTCTGTTCTTGGGGAGTGTCTGGATTGTCCAGGGCCCGCTCCTGCAGGCCACGCACAGGACACTGAAGAAGTGGCCACATAGGCACGTGCACATGTGCAGTGGCTCACACAGACCTGGGCTCCTCTGGACGTGCGCAGAGGAGTGGTACATTCATTTGCAAAGCTTACGTTTTTGAGGTCACAAAATATAAAAATATGACCCATTAGCTAATGCATTTCAGGCAAATGAGGATGGTCTTTTGCAAATGGTTGTGTTCTCTCTAGAGTCCTGGGAACTTCTACTGTCGGTCGGGCTTGGGCCCATTCCCTAATCACGTTTGCATCCCAATGTTGTTGGGTAAGATTGTAAATAAAAGAATAGGTTATATAATAGAGATGCAACACTTGAAATTTTACTTTAAAAAATCTATAGCTCTACATATATATTTAGTTATATCACCGACAGATTTATTCTACACAGTGTAGAGATTGTTTTATACCACAGATTATTTTTATAAAGTCTAGTGAGTTTGAGGAGGAATGGTTTGTGGTCAGAGCCAACGAGGTTTACCTTTCAGGGTAAGTGTACACTGGAGCGTGAGTGGTGGGGACCTCCACTTCCCACTCACCCGGATCCTTGTGATACGTGATACGCTGGCAAACGGGAGTCAGCGCATGGGTCACATTTGGCCAGAACTGTAGGGCAGTAATGCTTCGGCTCGGCTCCTGGTAAACGGGGGAAGAGAAGTCTGACGAGTGCTTTGCATTTGTGCTTCCTTCTGAGATTCCTTTTGAACAAAGGGTTCTGAGAATGAAAAATCATTAGGAAGTTCCTACCACAGGACACAGTGGCTTATGGACTGGACGTGTGTGCGGGTGTTTTGGGGAACAGAAATTGTGTGGGGGTACAGCTGGGGAGCAGAGTGGAACTAGATTAAGATTCAGGCTACCAACACTTTGAAATGGGGTTTTGGGGATTTGAGCAGTGTAATCCAACAACTAATTTATCTAGGAATATCCAGTATTTTAGACAGAATTATCCATCTACAAAGGTTATCTTGCTTCACCATTCAGCATCTCCACTATAATATGGAAGGCAGTCTTCATTTTAGCCTTTTTATTTTGGAATAGAGAGGGGGGTGGTCATTTGGGTGGGGCTTTTTGATGGAGATAGAGGGAAATGAATAACGAAGCTCATTCCTTGTATCTGTCGTTGCCAGACCTCGCCTGCTGGCTTTAGGCTGCCGTGTCCAGAGGTGCACTGGGTGGGCTTATAAAGAGAATCGCTCGTGTGTCATTTTAAGACAACTGCACTTTTAATTCAGTCTGGTTTGGGGTAAAGTTTTACGTTTCACCCCTTTTATACTTGGAATAAATTTAGCTTCAGCAAATCCAGCAGCATACTGGGGGCCTATCTAACGTTCCTTTCCCTGTTCCTCATAAAAGAACCTTTCTCTGTCCTCCAGCTATGGATCTTGGAATGTAATTCTGTTGTGCCTTTGTTTTTGTTGTCCCCCCACCCCCCCACCCCAAAAAGCAACTGCTGTAAGTTTTTTTCAACTTTTCTTTTCCAGCCCCAAACCCCACCTTTTTCCTTTTTCCCAGCTCTGGTTTCTGGATGCAATTCTGCAATCCAGGTACTCTCAAGAACCAGTTACCTCAGACTTTGTGTTGAGCAGTGCTGCCACCTGGGCCCTCTCTGTCCTGCAGGCTTGTACCAAGTGTGGGCACTTGTTTGTTTAAAGTAAAATCCTGCCAAGGACTGAACCAGGGGCTTCTGGCAAGCGCGTCCCAGCGCTGTGGTGGGGGGCGCGTCCAGTGCTGTCGGAACGGTGCTTCCTGCCGTCTTCAGGATTCTCTCGTCTGATAGGCAGAGCGATTCGATGGGCTGGTCTTGTGCACAAATTAGTTCCAAAGATGAGCTCTTTGTAACACATTTCCAGTCGCTAAAGCTCAAGTGCAGACATTCCTTTCAGTGGTCGGGTGAACAGCCGGCCCACCACGGCGCATCTTGGGAAGGTGGCTGTAGCATATTTTGCTGTGAAATTAGGCCTTGTGGGATATGGCTGTTTGTCATTTTGATGTATTTTAAATAAATATATATATTTTTTAAAGAGCTTTTTTACCAGTTCAAAAAAGTTTAATTAACCAGCGGTCACCACATCTGAATTTTTGTCTCTGGGGCGTAGATGGCAGACCGAGATTAAAAGTGGGCGCTCGGCCGACGCCAGCTTGAGCTGCCTGGCAGGGCCCCCTTGCTGCCCTGATCGTGGGGCGCCACGGCCAGTGCGTTCCCACTCTCTGCGGATAGATCTTCTGCCCCACTCGGGGACTGCTGAGTCCAGTCCCTGCAAGTGCTTTAGCCCAAGTGGGCTTTCCTCAGAGCACTGCCACAAGTGAGGTGTATGTTCTCCATGAGGGAAAAAATGGACTTCTCCAGATTTTACCCCCTAGGACAGATGAGAGGAGGAAAGACTAGGCAGCATCTGGGTTTTCAAGTCATTGTCAAAGACGCTGTGGGAGTGATCATTACAGAGATTATTCAGGAGACCTCATCTGAAAAAATTAAGGTCTCCCATGAGGGGAGGAATTGTTAAAATGCCAGCACACTCCTCCTCCCCATTTTTTCTAGAATTCTTTAAAAATGCAAAGAAAATTGAATGGTACTTGAGAATTGAGGGTGAGGGTTACCGCAGATTACAAACATACTTCTAGATTTCAGTTCCACAAATCCACACAATGCCATTTTTCAACTGTACAAAAGAATCTGCTTATGAATTTGACACGATCTTAGTATCAAAGGCCAAATTTTTCACCTGTTAATATTTTTCCACATTTGTCCTTGAATCTGAATAACTTTATACAGTACTGTAAATTTAACTTAAACATCGAGTTTGATGTCAATTCTTGTGAAAAGAGCTTTCTGCATGTAACAGACATAGAGTCAAAGAACACAGCAGAGGACAAAACTGTAGGAACAGTTTGGGAACCAACAGAAAATGTCACCTCTCACTTGCCATCTAGATATCAGTTTTACTAGCTACTTCTGAATGTGTACATTATTTGTAAGGAAAAGAAGGAAGCCCTAAGACCTGTGTAACTTAGTGGAGAATGTGTGTGTTGGGTTTAGGATGGATAGTCTTACTGCGCTGTGTTATCTAACTTGTATATAAAAAATGTAATTGAAAGTTTGGATTTACCTGTTTCTCATGGTTTGAAGAGATGAGTAATTGCAAACTCTGGAAATGTGACTAGTACATGATTTAAGGCTGTAGAAGTGAGGAAGCTCTTTCAAGTGCTAAAACTAAAGACTTCTAGTACTTGGCTCAAATCCATTAAGTACTGTTTGTATACCAGGATATGAGATGTAAATGTAGTAGGTCACTTTCACCCTTGTAGCTATAAAATAAAAATTTTGTAGAACAGAGATAGCTTGTACTACTGAATTAACAAAAGTTATACTAAAGATCCTGTTTTAAAAATATATATATACAGAGTTAAGCTTGTTGCTGTCACCCTGTCTGGATTTGAAAAGTGTGCTGACTTATATATATTTATATATATTACACACACACACACACACACACACACACTCAAAATGGCCTAAAGCAGACATCCATGTAATCACAGTTGCAAAATGAAGATGTTTTGGAAAGAACATTGTATCATAGTTCATGCATTTGCAGTGGATCTTTGTTCCTTTTTACTGTGGTAATTTTAGAAATGAGTGTCGAGTTTGAAATTAGATCTGCTAAATTGGGGTTTTGCTGCTTGAACTCTGCACTGGGTCCTCAAATAAACCGATGTGAATGTAGTTTTTTCCCTCTGTGTGAAGAAGCAGCCACACCCCAACAGAATAGGAGGAAAAATCTAGAACTATTTCAAGTTTTATCTTTTTGTATATGAAAATAAAATGATAATAATAATGCAGACAACCCTGTTTGTCTTTCTTAATCACATAACAGAGACTTGAGGTCTCTCTTTGTGGGAATTAGAAATAGAGCGGCACTCTTACGGGGCTGCTCCGGCCCGCGGCCGAGCACCGGGCCTCTGCTTCTGCCCTTCAAAGCCGAGGGTCTAGCCGGGGACACGGGGCTTCTCCTGAGTGGGCTGCAAGTCCCCAAAGCCCTCCACCTCCCCAATCCCTCCATCCCCCCCAGCTCTCCCTCCAACTCCTGCCCCAGTCTTAGACCTTTTGGACAACGCTAATCAATGTTTTTATAGGTGGAAAATAAGTTGTATTCAGGACCACTCAAAGACCAGCTCAGGATAAAACTGAGTACCAGGGTCACTTGCTGAACTACTGAAAAATACAGTTAGGGGGCCATCCAGACCTGAATCTGCAAGCCAGGCCTCATGTCTGGGAGTTCCTGAATGAAAGCATGGTTCTCTGGCCTACCTAACGAAGAAAACACTTAAAAGTGTTTACTTTAGAAGTTAAACTTAGAAGACTTTTGGTCTATGTTTGCCTAAGTAGAGAAATACCAGCTTGGAGTCCTTCCAGTGGGGTTTAATGCTTTTTTCCCTTTTTTCTTTTTTCTTTCTTTAGTGCTAAAGCATGCTGTTTAAAAATAAATAATATACTTTTATTAGAAAAGTTTCAAATTTACAGAAAATGCAGAAAATATAGAGTTCCCATATACCACCCTGTTCTTAACTGCATTAGCACTGTACTTCCCCATTTATAATCCATAGTCCATAGTTTACATCAGGGTATTGTGCAGTCCTATTTCCTTTTAAATTTTATTATAGTAACATACACAGAATGCAGAATCCCCCCCTTTTAGCCACATTCAAGTATATAATTCAGTGTTGTTAATTACGTTTGCCATGTTGTGTTACCCTCACTGCCATCAATTACCAAAACATTTCCATCATCCCAAACAAATCCTGTACCCATTAAGCATTAACTCCCCCTTCTCTACTCACATTTTGCCCCCTGGTAACCTGTGTTATATGTATTTTTGGTAACCTGCAGTCTAGTTTCTAACTATGAATTTGCTCATTCTAGTAATTCCGTTTTGGTGAGATAACACAGTATTTGTCCTTTCATGTCTGGCTTACTTCACTCAACGTGATGTCTTCCTTCTTTATTGTATGCTTGGGACTCCCCGAAGAACGTTTGATGAAGGGGTCCTTTATTTGGGTACCAGTTGTCCAGTCTTTGGCCATTTTTGTTCTTTCAGATTTAGAAAACGCACCTTTCATTAATGAGTGCCTTCAGTGAGCACAGAGGAGAAGAAGCCAAAAGGCTGACATTTTTGGATGAAGAGCTTGGAGCTGAGAATCTAGGTTAGAACTTAGGGGTCATCTGGTCACTAAAAGAAATTGGACACAGAAGCTTGTGTATAAAAGCAGGTTTCCCACCCCTTAAGTATCAGACACCCCTAGGGAACACAGATCCTCCGGAACACACATTAAAAATTGGTCCAAGCCCCCGATTTTACAGGTGGGCCAACAGGGCCAGAGAGAATTACCCTACTCAAAGCTCGGTAGCTTTTCTAATGCGTGACCCCTGTGGGTCAAGTGTGGAGTTCACTGTTGTTTGCAAGGACAGGATCTGGATGAGGAAGAGTCGTCTACCATTTATCTCCTTCCAGTGCTTAGCACAGTACCCAAATGCTTGTTAAATGAATATGTTTTTAATATTCCTGGTGGAAGCTGCAGAAGCAGCTGGAAACATTCAGATGCCATTGTTGTCTTTGTCAGAACTCTTGCTTGCAAGTGACAAACTGTTAAGCAAAAAAGGAGGCTTTATTGGAAGGTTACTGGGTGAAGTGGCCAGCCAAGCCTTGGGAAGGACAGGATGTGTGGTGGCCTCGGAAACCTGGAAAGCCTGGGTCACAAGTACTGCAGGTCTTCTGTCCACCTCCACCTGTGTCTGTGCTTCTTCCACTGTTGTTGCTCACTGAATGATCAGATGCATCTGATCCTTTGTCTACTTAGCAGGAAACTGCAGAATTTCACACATCACAGCTTTGCTATCTGGAGAAAGTTCCAGATCCAAAATCCCTAGAAAGGACCCTAGTTGAACTACCTCAACCAAACACAGTCAGATACCCAGGAGAATATACAAAATGGTTTCAAAAGAGCCACGAAGCTGCCAAAACAATTAGAGGTGGTCTCCTGTGGAGTGAGCCCTTCCAGCCAGATGAAAGGGATTCCCACCGGGAAACTTGAAGATTCTGCAAAGACCTAAATCCACTTGGAATACTGGAGATTGTGCAGCAAAATGAAAAAGATCCATTTATTTGTGAGTGGGAGTGCATGAAATCTATATGGTGTCCTCTGTTGGCAGGCATTCAATGATCCGGATTTTATATTCTGTCAAGATAAAGTGGGGATGATTCAATAAAAATTGCTAACATTACAAGCACTTAATGACATGCCTCAGGAACTTCCCTAAATGTTTCAAATGTGTCATCTCCTTTAATCTCCAGAATCCTATGATCTAAGTAGTATTCCCATTTGAAAGGGAGGAAACAAGCCCAGAAAGGTGCAGCTACTCAGCCAAGGTGAAAAGTGGAGTGGGGCTCCAGACTCTTGCAATCTGAGTCAGGTCCTAGGCCACCATGAAGTACTGTCTTGCAAAGAAACCTTAAGAGGTACAAAGCTATTTTTATGACTCGAAGCCAGGTGTCATGACATCCTAGACGGCACAGGTTGTGGAATGGACTTGCGTTGGAGCCCCGGCGTAGCGTTTAACTATGTGCAAGTGTTTTTCACACCTGTGGAATTGGAAAAAGGTATTTTCTTCTCAGGACAGCACACTACTGAGCGCCCCCAAGATGTCATGCCCCCTTCCATTACCCGCCAAATGATCAGGGATCAGGGGAGAGGGAGGTGGGTGGGGTATGCCTCGGCCTCGGGGTTTGTCGCCAGGGGGCGCGCAAGGACCACAGCAGGGAGGTCATGCGCATGCGCCCAGAGTTCCGGCGTCTCTTGGGAAGCTCAGGTGTCCTCCCAGCAACCTGCAACTCCAGATTGCGCGTGCGTGCCTTGGTCCTGAGGGAGCGGCTGGCTTTCAGGCGGCAGGCCCGGTGTGCGCATGCGCCCTGGCTGAAGGCCGGCGCCGTAAAGATGGCTGCTGAGAGCTTTGCTTTCCACCTCAGAGAGTCCCGGCGGTTTTTGCGTGGCTTCGTGGCTGGAGCCGTAGTGGGCGCCACGGGGGCCGGACTCATGGCCTTGCGGTTCCTCCGGAGTCAGGGCACTGAGGCGGCGTTGGCGGTGAGGGAGCCGGACGGTAAGGCCGTGGCCGCTGCCCTTCCCTGGCCCGGGGCGGCGCGGCCCTCCCCGCGGCCCCCGCCCCCGCGCAGGGTCCGGCTCGGCCCGGCTCCCCGCCGCCTGGGCTCCCCT
>JAKSZT010054335.1:8735046-8841825 GCA_026826555.1 Tolypeutes matacus | reverse complement strand
CGCCGCCCGCAGTCCCCGGCCCCCTCGGCCCACCGCCGCCCGCAGTCCCCGGCCCCCTCGGCCCACCGCCGTTCTCTCCGCAGGCGCCTCCTGCCCGCAGGGCTCTGTGCCCGTCACGTGTCGTCCCGGGTGAGACTGGGCCGCGGTGGCCTCCACTGCCCCGCGGAGCGCCCAGTGCGTGGTGGGCATGCAGTAAATAGGGATGAATGGATGATGACCACGGTTTCAGCAGAATGGTCCACTGTCCCCATTTTGTCATCATTCACACGAATAGCTGCTAGCCTTTCTTCAAAGGGTGTAAAGGTACCAGGGCTGCCTGTATTTGACAAAGAAAATGAGCACGTGTGCGTTTCTTAAGCTTTCTCCGACGTGCTAAATTTAACTTGCTCGGTTTGATACTTGGCGTTTAATTTAGCAAGGGACCTTCTCTGGTGGGTTGAAGGTTGGAGAAGAAATCAAGAGACGATTATCTTGAAATTTCTCCCACTAGGAAAAACAATACCAGTTTTATTCCTGTCTTCCCTCAGCACCTATCTCAATTCTTCAGTAACCGAACATTGAGGAAGAGTGTCGATGTTGGTCGTCTAATAATCAAAAACTATAAGGCTCTTAAACTGTAACAAGTATATGGGCTCTTTTCCATTAAATCATATGAGTGACTAATTGCTAGTAATGACATGAGCTTTTCCTTTGCTGCTTTTTTTTTTCTTAACTTTATTTTGTACATTTAATAATTGAAAACATAAACAATTAAAAACTAAAAAGTAAACACATGAATAAATATATACATTTCTCAATTAAATGTAATGGATACATGTAAATTTTTTTTTTTTTTAATCAAACTATATTACACAATATATTTGGTTCATAGTAATGCATTCATACAGTATTTGTCCTTTTGTGTCTGGCTTGCTTCACTCAACATAATGTCCTCCAGGTTCATCCATGTTGCCATATGCTTTACGACTTCATTTCTTCTTACAGCTGCATAATATTCCATCGTGTGACTAGATCACAGTTTGTTTATCCATTCACCTGTTGATGGACACCTGGGTTGTTTCCAACTTTTGGCAATGGTGAATAATGTGGCTATGAACATCGGTGTGCAGATGTCTGTCCGTGTCACTGCTCTCAGTTCTTCTGGGTATATACCCAGTAGTGGTATTGCAGGGTCACGTGGCAAGTCTATATTCAACTTCTTTAGGAACTGCCAAACGGTCCTCCATAGTGGTTGTACCATCCTGTATTCCCACCAACAGTGAAGAAGTGTTCCTGTCTCTCCACATCCTCTCCAACACTTGTAGTTCTCTGTCTTTTTAATAGTGGCCATTCTGATAGGTGTGAAATGATATCTCATTGTAGTTTTGATTTGCATTTCCCTAATCATGAGTGATGTTGAGCATTTCTTCATGTGTTTTTTTGCCATTTGTATTTCTTCTTCGGAGAAATGTCTATTCAAGTCTTTGGCCCATTTTTTAATTGGGTCATTTGTCTTTTTATTGATGAGTTGTAACATCTCTTTATATATCCTGGATATTAAACCCTTATCAGATATGTGATTTCCAAATATTTTTTCCCACTGAGTTGGCTGCCTTTTCACCCTTCTGACAAAGTCCTGTGAGGTGCAAAAGTGTTGAATTTTTGAGGAGGTCCCATTTATCTACTTTTTCTTTTGTTGCATGTGTTTTGGGTGTAAGGTCCAAGAAACCACCACCTACTACAAGGTCTTGATGTTTCCCTGCATTTTCTTCTAGTAGTTTTATGGTCCTGGCTTTTATATTTAGATCTTTGATCCATTTTGAGTTAGTTCTTGTATAGGGGGTGAGATAGGGGTCCTCTTTCATTCTTTTGGTTATAGATATCCAGTTCTCCCAACACCATTTGTTGAAGACACTGTTTTTTCCCATTAGCGTGGGCTTGGTAGCTTTGTCAAAAACCAGTTGACTGTATAGGTGAGGGTTTTTTTCTGGATTCTCAATTCTTTTCCACTGATCGATATGTCTATCTTTATGCCACTACCATGCTGTTTTGACCACTGTAGCTTTGTAATATGTTTCAAGGTCAGGCAGTGAAATTCCTCCCACATTGCTCTTCTTTTTTAGAATACTTTTGGCTATTCGGGTGTACTTACCCTTCCAGATGAATTTGGTAATTGCCTTCTCTAATTCTGTAAAGTAAGCTGTTGGGATTTTGATTGGTATTGCATTGAATCTATAAATCAGTTTGGGCAAGATTGACATCTTCATGATATTTATTCTTCCAATCCATGAACACGGAATGTCTTTCCATTTGTTTCGGTCTTTTTAAATTTCTTTTAGCATTGTTTTGTAGTTTTCTGCATATAGGTCCTGTACTTCCTTGGTTAAACTAACTCCTAGGTATTTGAGTCTTTTTGTTGCTATTGAAAATGGAATTTTTCTCCTGATTTCCTCCTCAGATTGTTCAGTACTAGTGTACAAAAACATTACTGATTTTTGCGTGTTGATCTTATATCCTGCCACTTTGCTGAACTCATTTATTAGTTCAAGTAGCTTTGTTGTAGATACTTCAGGATTTTCTAAATACAGGATCATGTCATCCGCAAACAGTGAGAGTTTTACTTCCTCTTTTCTTATTTGGATGCCTTTAATTTTTTTGTCTTGTCTAATTGCCCTCGCTAGAACTTCTAGTACAATGTTGAATAACAATGGTGACAGTGGGCATCCTTGTCTTGTTCCTGATCTTAGGGGGAAAGCTTTCAACCTTTCCCCATTGAGTATGATGTTGGCTGTGCCTTTTATCATATTGAGGAATTTTCCTTTTATTCCTATCTTTTGAAGTATTTTTATCAAAAAAGGATGTTGGATTTTGTCGAATGCCTTTTCTGCATCTATTGAGATGATCATGTGGTTTTCCTTCAATTTGTTAATGTGGTGTATTACATTGATTGATTTTCTTATGTTGAACCAGCCTTGCATGCCAAGAATAAATCCTACTTGGTTGTGATGTATAAGTCTTTTGATATGCTGTTGGATTCGGTTTGCAAGTATTTTGTTGAGAATTTTTGCATCTATGTTCATGAGAGATTGGTCTGTAATTTTCTTTTCTTGTGGAAAATTTATCTGGCTTTTGTATTAGGGTGATGTTGGCTTCATAAAATGTGTTGGGTAATTTTCCCTCCTCTTCAATTTTTTTGGAAGAGTTTAAACAGGATTGGTGTTAATTCTTTTAGAAATGCTTGGTAGAATTCACCTGTGACGCCATCTGGTCCTGGACTCTTCTTTGCTGGGAGATGTTTCATGACGGATTCAATCTCCTTAATTGTGATTGGTTTGTTAAGTTCTTGTATCTCTTGTTGTGTCAATGTAGGTGGGTTATGAGTTTCTAGAAATTTGTCCATTTCATCTCGGTTGTCTAGTTTGTTGGCATATAGTTTCTCATAATATCCTCTTATGATTCTTTTTATTTCTGTGAGGTCATTTGTAACTCCCCCCCCTTTCATTTCTTATTATATTTATTTGCATCTTCTCTCTTTTTTTCTTTGTTAGTCTAGCGAGGGGTTTGTCAATTTTATTGATCTTCTCAAAGAACCAGCTTTTGGTTTTGTTGTTTTTCTCTATTGCTTTTTCTGTTCTCATTTTCATTTATTTCCACTCTAATCTTTATAGTTTATTTCCTTCTTTTTGCTTTGGGATTGGTTTGCTGTTCTTTTTCTAGTTTCTCAAGTTGTACAGTTAAATCTTTGAGTTTAGCTCTTTCTTGTGTCTTAATATAGGCATTTAGGGCTATAAATTTCCCTCTCAAGACTGCCTTTGCTATATCCCATAAGTTTTGATATGTTGTGTTCTCATTTTCATTTGTCTCAATATATTTACTGATTTCACTTGCAATTTCTTCTTTGACCCACCGAATATTTAGGAGTGTGTTGTTCAGTCTCCACACATTTGCAAAATTACTTTTTTGCTGTCTGTTATTGATTTCTAGTTTCATTCTATTATGATCTTAGAAGGTACTTTGTATAATTTCAATCTTTTTATATTTATAGAGAGCTGTATTGTGACCTAACATGTCGTCTATCCTGGAGAAAGATCCATGGGCACTTGAGAAGAATGTATAACCCGCTGAGTTTGGATGCAGTGTTCTGTATATGTCTGTTAGGTCTAACTTGTTGATCATATTGTTCAAGTTCTCTGTTTCCTTGTTGATCTTCTGTCTAGTTGTTCTATCTAATGATGTGAGAGGGGTGTTGAAGTCTCCGACGATTATTGTAGAAATGTCTATTTCTCCCTTCAGTTTTGCCAGAGTTTGTCTCATATATTTTGGGGCACCCTGGTTAGGTGCGTAGATATTTATGACTGTTATATCTTCCTGGAGGATCATCCCTTTTATTAATATATAATGGCCTTCTGCATCTCTTATCACTTTTTTGCATTTGAAGTCTGTTTTGTCTGATATTAGTATAGCTACCCCTGCTCTTTCTGTTTACTGTTCGCGTGGAGTATCTTTTTCCAACCTTTTACTTTCAGCCAGCTTGTATCCTTGTGTCTGAGGTGCATTTTTTGTAAGCAGCATATGGATGGCTCATGTTTTTTTATCCATTCTGTCAGCCGGTATCTTTTGATTGGGGAATTTAATCCATTCACATTCAATGATATTACTGGAAATGCACTATTTATTTCCTCCATTTTATTCTTTGGTTTTCATATGTCATCTTATTTTTGTCTCTCTTTTTACTCTTTTGGTTATCCTTTCTGCTTTTCGTTCTTCTATACTCTCCTCCAAGCTTCTCTCTCCTGTCTTTTTCTTTCAGGTTCTAAGGCTTCCTTTAATATTTCCTGCAAAGGTGGATTATTTTTTGCAAACTCTCTTAGTTTCTGTTTGTTTATGAATACTTTATATTCACGTTCATATTTGAAGGACAGTTTTGCTGGATAAAGAATTCTCGGCTGGCAGTTTTTCTCTTTCAGTTTCCTAATTGTATCATACCACTGTTTTCTCGCCTCCATGGTTTCTGAAGGGAAATCTGCACTAAGTCTTACTGGACATCCTTTGTACATGATCGTTTGCTTCTCTCTTGCTGCTCTTAGAATTTTTTCTTTATCTTTTACATTTGACATTCTGAATAATATGTGTCTTGGTGTAGGTCTATTTGGATTTATTTTTATTGGGGTACGGTGTGCTTCTTGGACATGTAAGTTCATTTCTTTCGTCAGAGTTGGGAAATTTTCAGCTATTATTTCCTCAAATACTCTTTCTGCCCCTTCTCCTTTCTCTTGTCCTTCTGGAACTCCCCTGACACATATGTTCTTGCGTTTTGTGTTGTCATTCAATTCTCTGAGCCCCTGCTCAATTTTTTCCATTCTTTTCTCTCTCCAATTTTAGCTGTTCTGTCTTCAGTATCACTTATTCTTTCTTCTATCATTTCGAGTCTGCTGTTGTATGCTTCAAATGTATTTTTGACTTCACCTATTGTGTCTTTCATTCCCATGAACTCCGTTACTTTTCTGGTCAGGATTTTAAATTCTTCTTTGTGTTCGCTCAGTGACTTCTTGATGTCATTGATCTCTTTAACTATATTCTCTTTCATCTCATTAATTTGATTTTGGAAATTTGTGCTCATCTCACTGATTAGTTCTCTCAAATTCTGCATCTCTTCTTGGACTTTGCTGTATTCCTTTTCTTGGGCCATGTCTTCTATTTTCTTAGTATGGCTCGTAATCTTTTGCTGGTGCTTAGGTATCTGGTTAGTTTGAATTTTACTTAGATGCTCTATCTCTTTCTCTTTTATAGGGATTTAGTGGCAGGAGGCAGTGAGTTACCACAGCTCTTTGATTTTTGGCTCAACCTTGATTGTTAGGATTGTTCTGCTGGTTGCTCAAAACTGGGCACTGGACCCAGTAATTGGTTGTAGAGTCGTTTCCTAAGGCCTTGGGCAGGGAGGCTATAGAGGCCAGGAAAAGCCTCTCCTACTTATTAATTTTCTTATGTGCACTTCCTTGTTCTGCCAGGAGATGGCGCTTGTTGGCAGCTCTCAATTCAATGCCTGGTCGGAGCGTATTTGTTGTGACACAGACCAGATCAATGTGATAGAGCTTCCTGTCTGGGGGCTAAGAGCCCTGTGATTCAAACTTTCTGAGACAGTTCTCCAGACTTCTCTCGAAGGCCCCCCTTTTCCCAGCTAGGAAATATTTCCACTCCCCTCTGAGTCCTCAACAATCAGTCCCTGTTAGTAGAGGAGGAGATTGGGAGGTTTGTATATCTTTAGCCCCTTGCAGGCTCCGAGGCAAACAATGGCACAGCCTCACCCAGCCTGGAAGGGCTCTCGGGACAGGGCAGACCAAACCTGGGAGTCAAAAGCAGGGTCAGCCCCAGGCTCTCTCTCCCCTCTCCCGTGGTGTCCTCAACAATTAGTCCAGGCTAGAAGAGAGGGAGGTTGCGAGGGTCGGATTTCTCCAGTCCTTTGTAGGCTCCCAGGGCAAACCACCGTGTGGAAGGGTCCGTGGGTTCCGCAGCCCAAATTTCAGGTCAGAACCTGAGTCAGCCTAAGGCTGTGTCCCACTCTCTCCCCTTTCCGGGAGTGGCAGATCCCTGAAGCCCCCTTTGTCTGTGGTCGCAGGCCCAGGGGCCCGAGAATTCTGAAGAGTGTGGGGAAGGGTGCCGGCAGCAGCAGAAGCTGCTACTTGCAACTCAGGGTTCTGTTGTCGCGATTTCCCTCTTCTGTCCCTCTCTCCTCTGGGTGGTGTGCAGCCTTCACCTGCTGTCCTAAACCCTAGAAGATATTTTTCGGGGCTGTTTCCGCTTGTCCTCTAGCTATTTTTCTGGAGAAGAGATTCCCGTGTCTTACTAGTCCGCCATCTTCCCGGAAGTCTGTTTGTTGCTTTTGTATATACATTTTCTTGTGGGAACAGAGGGGCTTGGAAATTTGATATGAAGGACTAACAAAACGAAACTAAAAAAACTGTCAATTTTTTTTGCCTTATAAATAACTGCAGAAAGGACATCTCATTGGTTAGACTTTTGAGCCAGTCCTTTATAAATCTCACTCCTCACCTTTTCCTAATACGCTTTCATTCCTAATAAGCTGGTTAACTAGTTTTTTATTGTTTTCCCTTTTTTCTCTTTTAGGATCTGCAGAAAAGGCTCTCTTGGAACAATATGGATTCCCTTTAACCGGTACAGAGACTAGGTGTTACACTAATCATGCTCTGTCTTACGATCAGGCAAGGCGAGTGCCTAGATGGGTTCTTGAACACATATCTGAAAGCAAGCTAATGGGTAGGTGAAAGGGCAAAAAAGTACAAGTACAGGCTTTGGTAAAAGAGGTTTTCAAAATTAAAACAAGGAGGATCATTAATATCTCAGTTTTTTTCACAGCATGACACATGTAGAAGATGATCATTTGCATGGTTCATTGGGTAAATGGACCTCTCCTGTCAGCCAGCTGTCTCTGGCACACCACTTGGGAAACTCTTGTCATAAATATTGCTGCAGGGAAGCGGCTATGGCTCAATCAGTAGGGCTCCCGTTTACCATATGGGAGGCCCCGGGTTCGGTTCCAGGGGCCTCCTGGTGAAGGCAAGCCTGCCCACACGGCGTGGTTAGCTGACCCAGTGAGCACAAGCAGCAAGGGGGGAATAAATGAATAAATAAATTTAAAAAATCTTAAAAAAAAAATAAAAATAAATAAATATTGCTGCAATGAGCACCATTCATTTTTTACCTCAAGAAATATTTATTAAGTGCTTGCTGTGTAACTGACGCTAAACTTTGGGTTTAGTAGATATAGTTTCTACTCCCATGGCACTTTCAGTTAGGGAGGTTGGCCTATTGAACAAATAATCTTGAATATATAATTACAATTGGTAATAACTGGTCTGAACAAAAAGCGATTGCAGGTTGGAATAAGTATGGTTGAAGGGACAGTGAAGAATGTGACGAGTGATTATAACAGAAGATCGTGATCTTGATTACTGAGGTTTCTCTGAGAAAGTTGCCTACAGGATGGATGTTGGTTAGCTTGGGAGAGGCTGTGAGTGGGCAGTGGGATGTGGAGAAGCGCATCCTAGGCAGAAAGGAAAATACAGCTGCATGTTTGGAGGTCCCAATGTGGAGAAGAGGTTTGTTCCTTTAGGGAACTAAAAGGCCAAAGCGGCTGGATCTTGTTGAGCAAGGGAGAATGTGATTTTGAAATTTGAGGCTGTGGAGAGGTAGGCAGGTGTGTAAATCTGTTCATGTGTGCTTATGTCTTGGTAGATTCCTGTAATTAAGATTACCAAATCTTGATATCTAATGTCACATTGGTTTCTGAATAGATTTAAAGTCTTCACTCCCACCATCACTATTTGTCCTGTTACTCCCAACCTTCACCCATAGTGAACATTACTGAGCTCTAGCTATTTTTTTTAAACAATTTATTGAAGTATATCATTCATACATGAGCATACATAAACAATAAGTGTTCAGTAAGCATTGTGAACTTATAAAACAAACATGCATAACATCATACAGGGCCCCCACACGTCACCCCACCATAAACCCTTTGCGTTGTTGTGAAACATTTGTTAACAAATTATGAAAGAACATCATCAAAGTATTAATACTAACTATAGTCCACATCTTCCTCCCCTATACATTTTTTTGAGGATTTATTTACTTTTATCCATTTCCCCCCCCACCATTTTTGCTGTTTCTGTGTCCATTCACTGGGCAACTCTCTGTGTCCGTTTCCTGCCCTCTCTTATCCTTCTCCTGGGATTTGATCCTCGGAAGCTCCAATATGGGAGAGAGGTGGCCTACTACTGCCTGCACTTAGTTCCTGTTTTTTCGGTGCATCTCGTCTTGGCTCTCCCTTGTGTCACTCTCCTGTTACATCATCATCTTGCAGTGTGGCTTGCGGGGCCTGGCGGCTCACCCGCTCGCAGGGCCTGATGGCGCAGCCGTGCACAAGGCCTGGTGGCCCACGCGCCTTCTATATTTTTCTTTTTTTAATTTTTACCGGGAGGTCCCGGGAGTCGAACCCAGGTCCCTCCACATGGGAGACGGACGCCCCACCACCAGAGCCACATCTGTCCCCCTGCTATATCTCTTAAGGTTGACCAAAGATACCCAAAGCATCTTTTCCCATACAGGATGGTCATGTAATAAAACAGGCTTAGTTTATCACCAGCATTCTAAAAACCAGACCTAGGGAGAAAAACTAGGTCTGGGGACACATGCCTGGTTTCCAATATAGCAAGTGTTTAGCCTACCCTGAATATCACAAAGTCAGGACAACAAGAATATTCGCATGAGCTTTACCTATTTAATAGCTGATTTTATATGTGGTTATTGACTAACATTTTGTGATTTATTTTTTTGTAAATTATTCTTTACCCATTTTTAGTTGGGATAGTCTTTTCTGAATTGATTTGTAGGAGCTCTTTATATATCTCAAGGATATTACCCTTTGCTGTAGTTATTCCCCTTTTATCATTTGCCTTTTTTTTTTTTTTTGAGGTACTGGGGACTGGAGATTGAACCCGGAACCTCGTCTGTGAGAAGCCGGTGCTCGACCACCAAGCCACATCGGCTTCCTTGAGTTAGCCCTTTCATTTGTTTTGCTAATTGTTTGTTTTTGTCCCTCTAAGAGGCACCAGGAACCCTCCCCCAGGCCCCCGTGTGGGAGGCGGGCGCTCAACCATTTGAGCCACACCCGCTCCCCCATTTCTCTTTTAATTTACAATTTTGTCCACAAATTATTTCTCCCTTGTTTTACAATGTATTCTGTATGTGTGTGTATATATTAAAGTGCTGATATTAAAAATGAATGTGTGCCTTTCTAGAGTGCAAAACATCCAGCAGAATATCAGTAGGTTTGGCATGTGCTTGCTACAAGAGGGAAACTGATATAGGGTGAAAACTTTTATCATAGTAGTTGAGTTGATTATAAATTTACATCAAAGAGAAACTCATTTGACGTAGTTTCAAGCCTAATGAGTTTCTTTCAAATGCAAAAACATTTACAAGATATAAGGAATTTCAGCTTTACTAGTTTTATCTTGCTATTTAAGTTGTCTTTTCAGAGGCATATAAGAAAGGCAGTGAGTTTCATATTGTAAATCTTATGAACTATGTAATTCTGAGGATGTTAAAATAAAGCCAGTTAAAACAATTTGAAAACAAGAAGCAGTATACCTGTGATTTTCTTGACTTTAGTGTAAAAGAACTATTTTTTAGTAATGACAGACTAAGTTATTCAGAATAGTTCTGCTAAAAACAAGAAATGTTGTATAGAACACTTTAAAAATGAAGAGCTGAAAGGATTATGGAGAATTTCAGGCCATTATTTGGGGAAAATCCAGAATCTGGAGAGTTAAGGGCAATCCTGGCAAACAAAAGCCACGTTTGTCTTTGGTTCTGCAGCCTTATGAGGTGATAGTGACCGAAAGCAAGACCTCAGGTTCGCCCTAGGTAGACTGTCTTATAGGAAGGGTGAACCAGAACTAACCTGCCCAACAGTTATAAGGGACTACAAGAAAGGTTGCCCTTGCACTGAGCAGAAAAGGGTCGAAAAGGAAAATAAGCCTGTTCCAGAGAAGTAGAGGCCACAAACTGGCCATCATGCAGGTTTGTAGCTCAAATTGAAGTAGCCTGGATAGATTAGGGAAACTTAAGCCCTGAGCTTGGTTTAACACGGTCTTCCACTGGTCTTGCCTCTAGACACCTGGTAGAAGCAAATGCACATTTTTCTCAAGGAAGCCATCTTCATCCTAGGCTTTTGGAAATTCCTGCACATGGGTTTTCAAGGGCATTGAGCACCAGGCAAAGATAACCAGACATGCAAGGAAGCAATTCCAATGGTAATGACACCTAGAAGTTTAATAATGCTAATTCTTGTGTCTTACCACTTTTATTCTCTAATGAAGTGATTCTAAAAAGCTAGATATTTGATATTTTACTCTGAAACTTGGGATCTGATGACTTTAAACTTTTCTTGCTGAATTAAATGACACTGGAATCAGTTGCTTCATTCATCTCTATTTTACTCTTCTTTGAGTAGCAGTCCAAGTATGTTCCATTTTCCCTTAAAATGTTTGTAGTTTAAGTGTCCTATTAGGATTAGTTAATGTCCTCTGACAAACCATTCTGAAGGTATTATCAGAAAACAAGTGAAAATTGAGATCTCTGCTTTGCCTTGTCATACTCATATATTCTGTTTTAGGAATTTCTGGATTGTGCTTATAACTTAAGTTTGTTTTATAATGGCTTAAGAGGCAGGAAGCAAGATATCAAAGACACACTTCGCTTTCTTCTGCCCCCCAACTGTGCCTGCCTAGAACAAATTGTTTTCTGTCTCTCTATATATATATCCATTATTTCAGTACCTTTAAACTTGTCAAAATACAATTGTGCAATATTCAGTAAGTGGAGGTCTTTTTAAAAAGCAAGAGTTTCTTTAGTAGCAAAGTTTTTTTTTTTAAATAGCGTTCAGCTATTTGGTCATTATTTTTACTTAAATATTATCCAGGGGATTTTTCCTTTAACTTGAAAGGCTATGATCAATGTTAAGTGACATGGCTACCCTGTATGAAAAACATTCTTTCCTAGGCCAGTCCTTTCTAAATTCCAGTCCTTTCTAAAAATTCTAAATTCTAGTCCTTTCTAAATTCAGAGGAAGTATCTGAACTATCCCAGGAACTTGAGACATGTACAATCCCTAACTAACTACTAGCTTCTTGGAGAGATACCAGCTAGCAGCAACCAGCCTGCCCTGCTTAGAAGATCTTGAGGGATATTTACACACTGATAACTTAACCATTTTGTGTGTTCTTCAGGTGATGCAGACAGAAAACATTGTAAGTTCAAGCCTGATCCCAACATCCCTCCAAGCTTCAGTGCCTTCAATGAAGATTATTTTGGAAGTGGATGGTCACGAGGACACATGGCTCCAGCAGGAAATAACAAATTTTCAACTGTAGGCGATTTTGTGGGGAGGAGTGGGAATGTATGGGGGTGGTGGTGTACATACCATGGGACTTTTTAAAAATATAATTTTCATTTTTTATTTTTAAAGAAGCTTGGAATTATATAAATGTTACATCAGAAATTTAGTTCCTACATTTTGTACATGACCAAACATGATTCTGGCCATCTGGGCTCTGGAGCTCTGTTACCTCTAGTTAGCTGATCACAGTTCTGATTCCTGAGTCTCGTTCATGCCACTCTGTGGGTTCGCTCCAGTGGGTCAGATGTCTACCTTTTGTCTCATTAGCTGTGATCACTTTTAACAGGTGCTTTTAATGAGAAAAGCACCATAAAGCATTTGTTACATGAATTGTTGGTATTTATTGTCTTGAAGATAGTGTTCTCAACCTCGGATGGCCATTATAGTCACCTGGGGAAATTTTCAAAATCCTGATACCCAGACCAATTAAATCAGAACCTCTGGGGGTGGCACCCAGGCATCAATATTTTTAAAGCTCCCTAGGTTTTGCCTATGTGCATCCAAGATTGGGAACCACTGCTTCAAGAGAAAGTAGTTGGTGGCACTGGCAGTTGGTATGGATCAAGGAAAGGAAATGTTATGAGAGATTTGTGTTTATGGTTCAGAAGTGTGAGATGAAGGCATAGCAACCAAAAATTCAAGACAAGGAATTTTTCTCTGCTACTTTTGAACTTAGATGTTTGTACTGTACTACTTAAATAAAATTCCTGAAAGGTGATCTTTCTTGAGAAATTCTTTGCCGGAGGCTAAAAACCGGAATTTACTTTTTAGCTTTATACCAGAAACTTCTAGTTCTGATAGTATGTATTAGAGGTTTGGATTTTATAAATTATAAAGAAAGTAACATACCAAACTACTTAATTTGTTACCCTTATTTTGAATAATCGTTAATAGTGCTTTATGTCATAGAATAGCCATGACTTTCATTTATCTGAACTAGTGTCAATTAATTTCCTACAGCTAATGTAAGAGTAAAAAGGAACTTGTTTTCTGTGTCTGCTTTGTAAAATATCTCTCAGAGGAGAAGACATTTCAGTGTAAGTTACTATTTTCATTTCTTTTCCCAGAAAGCCATGGCTGAAACCTTCTACCTTTCTAATATTGTGCCTCAGAATTTTGATAATAATTCTGGATATTGGAACAGGTGAGGGGTGAGAGTTTTTGTAAATGTGATTTTAAAACATGATTTTAAGATGAATGATGTGACAGGAGAATGTATTAGTATGTCTATGAACTGTTTCTGTCTTTCTTATTCAAAAGGTAACTCTACTGAAGGTAAGTACTCTGAACCAATTTTCTTTGCTATATTTTTGGAGGACACTCTTTTTTGGGAATATAAACTTCATACATAGTGGATTAGTCAGCCAAAGGGGTGCTAATGTGAAATACCAAAACTGGGTTGGTCTTTATAAAGGGTATTTATTTGGGGTAGAAGTCCACAGATACCAGGCCATAAAGCATTAAGTTTCTTCTCTCACCAACGTTCATTGCCACGTGTTGGAGCAAGACAGCTGCCGGCGTTTGCCAGGGTTCAGGCTTCTGGGGTTCCTCTCTTCCCGGGGCTGCGTTTCTCTCCGGGCTTAGCTCCTGTTTCCTCCACAAGGTCAGCTGTAGATGATCAGGTGAACGGCTTGCTTCTCTTCTCCTGGGGCCTTCTCTTCAACATCAAAACTGCTTCTCAAAAGACTGCTTCAACTGTCCTTTGCCTTGCCTTTTATATTCAATTCCCCACCCACCAAGGGGTGAGGCTCAACGCCCTAATCCTAACCTAATCATGCCCAGATTAACAGATCAGTTTACAAGCATGATATATTTTTGGAATATATCATTTTACAAGCAATTATATTTTTGGAATTCATAATTACATCAAACTGCCACACATAGTAAGCCATTTTCATCATCCCTGGAGGATTGTATTTTCCTCTACTTGTATTTCTAGAGTTTCTTAAAAAAGTTTTAAAAAAAGTTTTGGTACAGTTAAACATCTGTTTTTCGTTTGTTTTTTAGGAGGTACTGGGGATTGAACCCAGGACCTCGTATTTTGGAAGCAGGCACTCAACTACTTGAGCTATATCTGCTCCCCAATCAGTTTTTGATAGACCCTAACTATAAAATCATTTTGGCCTTCTGCATTTTTCTGACACTTTTAACCAGTTCTGTCAGTGATCTCTTTGAGCATCTAAAACTGGCACTGATTGAATTTGTTTCAAGCTATTGTGTTTTCCCCAAACAGTATTTTTTTTTTTTTTTAAGATTTATTTTACTTATTTCTCCCCCCACCCCGCCATCCTCTTTTGCTCTCACTGTCTATCTCTGTGTCTGTTCGTCGTCTATTTTTAGGAGGCACTGGGAACCCAACCTGAGACCTTCCTGTGGGAGGGAAGTGCCCAATCACTTGAGCCACCTCCACTCCCTGCTTATTGTGTTTCCTCATTGTGTCTCCTTGTTGAGTCATCTTGTTGTGTCAGTTCGCCAGCCTGTCACGTAAGCTTGCTGTCTTGCTCATCTTCTTAAGGAGGCACCGGGAGCCAAACTCAGGACCTCCCATGTGGTAGGTGGGTGCCTGACTGCTTGAGCCCCATCTGCCTCCCCAAACAGTATTTTTAAAATAAAGTAATTATAGAGAGTGCCCACTCTATGAAAGACTTTAGCAGTTATCAGTCGTGGCCAAATTTGTTTCATCTATAAACCCTCCCTCCCACCTACCCCTCTCCCTCAGACTACTGCAAGCAGATCACAGATAAGTCTTTTCATCCATAAATATTTCAATATATATTTTTAGAAGATGAGAATACTTCAAAAATGTAATCACAGTCCTATTATAGCACATAAATCATTATGCAATAATTCCTTATTATAAGTTACTTAGTGTTCACATTCCCGTCTTTGATTTTTAGTTGATTAGTTGGGTTCCAATCAGGATTCAAAATCAGTGTCCACACTGATTTGGCTGGTGTGTTTCTTCAGTCCCTTTTTTGGTGTGTGTGACCTGCCCTCCTCGGGGGCCAGCCTGCCCTTGTCCTCAAACAGCCCCTTTTAATATGTGGGTTTCCCCTTCTCCTCATTTTTTTCCTTGCGAATTATTTGCTGAAGATCTGGGATGTTTGTCCTAAAGAGTTTCTTTTCCAAATTCTGTCTTTTGCTGATTACATAGCTGTGGAACCATTTAACATTTTCCTTTTCTAAGGGATAAATTTTTCAGGGGAGTGGGAAGGGAGGAGAGAACTTACCTTATAATTGGGCATAAGAAATATACCTTGATTCAATTTTTTTAGATAAGAAACCAGGAGTGGTGATGTCAGCTCTCATAAATCTTTTCTAATTACAGTATTAAAAAGTACATATTAAAATTACTTGTCATTTTTATCTAGTAAAGTAGCAAAACCATTTTAAAATAAATCCCAGTGTCTTAAAGGTTGTGAAACTGCTATTTCATATTTTGAAGATTATATAGTAAATTTGTATAACTCTATTGAACATATTAGTTTTACATATGATCAACAGTCATTAAAATACTTATTCAATAATTCTGGTCTTCAAAATTTATTCTAAGGAATTAATACAGTGTTGTATTATATAAAAAATGTTATGATAAATCCAGTTGTCTCACAATAGGAATGATGGTTAAATAAATTAGGTTTGCCAACTTGTTGAACTGATATGTAATTCTTGAAAAAAAAGTTTATTTGAGGGAAGCGGCTGTGGCTCAATCAGTGGGGCTCCCGTTTACCATATGGGAGGCCCCGGGTTCGGTTCCCGGGGCCTCCTGGTGAAGGCAAGCCCGCCTGCACGGCGTGGTTAGCTGACCCAGCGAGCACAAGCAGCAAGGGGGGGATAAATGAATAAATAAATAAAATCTTTAAAAAAAAAAAAAAAAAAAAAAAAAAGTTTATTTGAGAGCTATGGCATGAAAAATTGTTTAAGTTAAGGGAAAGCACAGTAAACAGAATTACAGCTCTAAAGTGTATCTACTGAATGCACCCATTCAGTATGAATGCATACTTAGATATAATTCAACTAACTGAATGAAAAATGTAGAGAGTTGATGTATTAATGTGTGTGATTCAAAAATTTTTTTGTGCAATAAATAAATTTTGGGGAAGCCATTGCTTACATGCTTATAATATTTTGTGCCATATTCTCATATTTCAGTTAATTTCTCTGATGCAGTAATCTTTATATCTTTCCCAAGGGCTTGATATGGTTTGCTTCTTTTCTATATTTATGTCTGAGAAAAAGCAATTTTTTTTTTTTTTTGCTTTGTTTTTCAGAATAGAAATGTACTGTCGAGAACTGACAGAGAGATTTGAAGATGTCTGGATAGTGTCTGGACCTTTGACCTTACCCCAGATGAGAGATGATGGAAAGAAAACCATTAGTTATCAGGTAGGGACATATTATAACATTTGCATCAGATTATAATCTTTCCCATTCAATTCTATTTTTATTTTATTTTATTCATCTGTCAGGGTGATCAGCACAAGGGTCATAGCAATGATTAAAAAGCAATGGTTAGGGAAGCGGCTGTGGCTCAATCAGTGGGGCTCCCGTTTGCCATGTGGGAGGCCCCGGGTTCGGTTCCCGGGGCCTCCTGGTGGGGGCGGGCCCGCCCGCATGGCGTGGTTGGCTGGCCCGGCGAGCACGGGCAGCAGGGGGGGGGATAAATGAATAAATGGATGGAATCTTTAAAAAAAAAAAAAAAGCAATGGTTAGGGCTGAAGTCTCTCTTCAGACCCCTGCCATGTTGGGGGGGGCGGCTGAAGTCTATTCTTCAGACCCCCTCTGTTGGGAGAGCTTCCCAATAAATTTCCTACCTGCAAAAAAAAAAAAAAAAAAAAAAAGCAATGGTTAAAAACGAGGGGAGCGGATGTGGCTCAAGTGTTTAAGCACGTGTTTCCCACATGGGAGGTCCTGGGTTTGGGTCCTGGTGCCTCCTAAAAAAACAAACGACCAAGGAAACAAATGAAAAAACCAACTTGGGACCTGATGTGGCTCAGTGGTTGAGTGCTGGCTTCTCACAAGGTCCCAGGTTCATTCCTTGGTCCCCAGTCACTCAAAAAAAATAAAAATAAAAAAAAAAAATAAAATAAAATGGAGCTCACAATTTATAAATGGAGACAGATGTGAGATAATACATAGATGAAGTGGTGGCACAGGAGGACTGACCAACTTTATTATTTGGTTCAGGAAGGCTTAACAGAGGAAGAGACTTTTGAGCTAGATTTTGACAGATAGTAAGGCTCACTGAGGCAGGAGAGGGCCTGGGAATTCCAGAAGATGGAGTAGCATGAGCACAGATATTTGGTCAGCAGAAGGCTCTGAGATTTGTGTTTCATTCATAAAGCCTGGGTCTTAGGGTAAAAAAAGAGTACAAGTAGGGTAGGGGCAGATAGTACAGGGCTTTATATTCCATGATGAAGAGTTGCATTTTAATGTTTAGGCACTAAGAAGTCAGATTTGCTTTGAGTATGGGAGAAATGAGACCCCTTCGGAATTTTGGAAGTATTCTGGTGGCAGGATGTAAGCGGTAGAAGAGGAAAGGGCTTGAAGGAGAGATTAGAGGCAAGGAGATTAATTAAGACATGACTACGGTAGTCCATGTGAAAACAGATAAGGGGCTGAACTCAAGCAGTTGGGGTGAAGAAGAATAGAGGAAAGAATCACCATGAATTCATAACTTTTTAGGGTGAGGAAAAGGGAAAAGTCTAGGATAACAACTAGACTGCAGGGAGTTGAGTAAATGGGAGGAAAAGCTTTTCTTTGAGAAGCTTGGATGTTTTAAAAGATGAAGTTTTTTTTTTCTTTTTTTTACATGTCAGATACTCAAGCACTTTTTTAGGCTGAGAGAAGGAGATTAAAGACATAACAGCATATGATTAATTAGTGGTGCGAGAGCTTCCCTAGACATGCAGTGCTGCTGGGGAATTCTTAGCCCAGTCTCCCAGATTGGCAGTTTATAGAGAGGTGCACTCAAAGGGCACTGAGGATGCTGCTAAGAGGGCAGCTGAATGCTGTGATGTCTACATAGGCTAGGGAATGGAGTGGAGCGAGAAGGGAGAGATGGTAGAATAATTAGGAGGAGAGGGATTGAGGGAGCATCTAGCTCATTCTGGGAATAAAGTAAATGTGAAATGCTGGTTAGATTAAATAGTTACTTAAGAGAGAGTGATAAAATTGGGTAGCTTGAGGATAAACTTAAGAAGATGAAATAAATCTTTAGTGTGTGTTCTATTTCAGATTGAATGGATCAGATGTACAGTCATGTGTAAGCTAGTCAGTCACAGTATCTGACTAGCCCTCTTTATCCTTTTTCTGAGATGAAATTGTTGCTCCAGCTTACCTTTATTTGTTGGATGGAAATGGTGAAATAGTTGTTTTCAAGGACTCTTATATCCTTGGTATGTACCAGTAGTTCTTGTGATGGTGAAGGAATGGCAAAGTAGTTTATTTATTTATTTATTTATTTTTTATTTTTTAAAGATTTTATTTATTTATTCATTTATCCCCCCCTTGCTGCTTGTGCTCGCTGGGTCAGCTAACCACGCCGTGCGGGCGGGCCTGCCCTCACCAGGAGGCCCCGGGAACCGAACCTGGGCCTCCCATATGGTAAACGGGAGCCCCACTGATTGAGCCACAGCCGCTTCCTGGCAAAGTAGTTTTTTAAGCAGGTAATTTCCTCTGATCAACTTGATAATTTAATTTTAGTATGTTTTTAATATTAGAAGAAAAATGGCTTAGTCTCTGTATTATGTATTATTTCTTAAATATTAATTTTTCTCAAGCTTTGTTAAATCCTCATTACTTTTACCACTGAAAAGAGATCCTTCAAGCTTTGGCTTCTCAACCTCAAATGATCAGAGCACACATAAAGGATTATGTGTACTTTGTTTTCATAAAATTGAAAGATTTATGTGGCTAGCTTACTATTAGAGTAGAAGAAACATACATAATTTTAAATGAAAAATTAACCAGTAATTAAGAGCATTTCACTGAATAATTTTCTTGCATGGATGTTTTTGTTAAGTATATGTTGACCAAGTGGAAAATTTATTGTTTTTCTTAAGTTGGATATAATATTCAAAAATATAGCTTATAAAAAATATTATATACCTCAGCTCTTTCTGCCAAAAGGGCCTAGAAGCAGTGATATACCATTAACAGTAAGCAGACCTTGAACTCAGACCTTGGGGTCTAAAAAATCCATCCCTTGCTGAAAGGAACCAGTACTTCTTTTTTTTTTTTAAACAATTTATGAAGTATATCATTCATACATGAACATACATAAACAATAAGTGTTCAGTAAAATTGTGAATTTATAAAACAAACATGCATAACATCATACAGGGCTCCCACACGTCACTACCACAAATACTTTGTGTTGTTGTGAAATATTTGTTAACAAATTATGAAAGAGCATCGTCAAAGTTTTACTACTAACTATAGTCTGTATCTTACTCCCTATACATTTTTTAAGGCTTTATTTATTTATTTATTTACTTTTATCCATTCCCCCCCCCACCCTGTTTTTGCTGTTTTTGTGTCCATTCACTGGGCAATTCTCTGTGTCCGTTTCCTGCCCTCTTTTCTCATCCTTCTCCTCCTGTCTTCACTGGGATTTGATCCTCGGAATCTCCGACGTGGGAGAGGGACGTCCTACTGCCTGCGCCACCTCAGTTCCTGGTTTTTCAGCGTGTCTTGTCTTGGCTCTCCCTTGTGTCACTCTCCTGCTACGTCGTCATCTTGCTGTGTGGCTTGGTGGGGCCTGGGGGCGCACCTGCACGCGGGGCCTGGCACCAGTACTTCTGAGAGAAAGGTGCCTTTCACAGGAGAGAAGGGTGCATGGAATTGTAATGTCATGTTCAAAACCATATTCTTTCATGTATTTCACATCCTCACCTTTTATCCTTAATTTCTTTGGGTCAACATCTTTTATCAGTTTTTTTCCTTTTCCCCTCCCCTCCCTTCCCCTCCCCCAATAGGAAGCAGGAGCTCAACCACTGAGCTACACCCGCTCCCCAGTTTTCTTTCTTGTTAACCCTTTATTCAGACATTGCTGAAGCTCTAAACAGCTGCAGTATTGCAGAGGCCTCCAGTGAGTGTCTCTGCTTCTGGTACTGCTGCCCTCCAGTCTATCTGGAATCCAGAAGTATAACAGAAAGTATACATTTTTAACTTTTCCTCTTCTTCATAATCATCAAAAATGATTCACACCCAAAGAAGAAAAAAGGAAATTTCATTTTTTCTGAAACTAGGGAATGTCCAGTCTTGAATTAAAGAATTTTAAATACTACCTGCAATATACAGTATAGTTTGGACTAAGTAATAAAAGGATATTAATTTGACATGTCTCCTCTAGTTAAAGCATGTGTTAAGGTACTGGAAATAAGGAAGTTCCAAAAGGGCTACTTGTAGCAGAGCACAGGAGAAACTTGTAGTGCCTATTTGGAGTTTATTCTCTCGTCTTGGAATAGTAGGACTGACTTGTTAATAGTCAATAAAAGCTCTGATTTCATATCAGATCTGGGCTTATAAATTTGCTACTTCTTGTATGTGGCCTTGGGAAATCATTTAACCTCTTTTATTTTATTTATTTATTTATTTTTCATTTTTAGCAGATTTATTGCGATATTATTTACATATTATACAATTCAACCCTATAAAAGGTAAAATTCAAGAGTGTTTAGAACATTCACAGGGTTATGAAACCATAACCAGAAGCTATCTTTAGAATGAATTTTTCATCCCTAAAAGAAACTCAACACCTGTTAGCAGTCACACCCTATTCCTTTTCACCACCTGAAACACTAGGTCTGCACATATTTGACAAATTTTAAATAGAATATAAAAGAAATCATATAATATATGATCTTTTGTGATTGGCTACTGTAAACATTCATCCATATTTTGGAATGTCTGTAAAATTTGGATACTAATATTTACCTCATTGGGTTATTCCGGACCATTGTTTGCTTGGTACCTAGTACATAGTAGATGTTCAGTAAACATTAGCTGCTATTGTTATTTTTCATTACCCAGACTGGTTGTCATTAACACATCAAGTTAATAATAGAAGGATGATCTCTCAATATGCTTGAACTTCAGAAATATAACTACCTATATGTCCTTCCTAAAAAAGTTACTTAGATATAATTCAACTAACTGAATGAATCAAATAACTCATAAAATGGAAAAACTGTGAAAAATGAATCCATTTAAGCATAGATTTAAGTCTGGTAATTACTTTAACAAAACAGATTGGAATAGATATTCTTGAAACAAAGCTCCTCATTGTAAAATAAAATAATAATGATTTTGTAATAGACCAGGACAAAAAAAAGTCAAAGAATATGCCAGCAACAACTAAGGAGTTACAGGGGAAATGGAGAGGGGTGCCACAGTGTAAGTGAACTTACTTCTTCATCTTTCACAGAGCTTGTCAGTGCACACTGTTTCATGTTGTAAGCTGTTAAAAATAGAGAAGGTTTATGCATATATAAAAGTATAAAGTAAATACTAACAGTACCAACTTTCTCCCTTAAAATAACAACAAACAAAAATGACTATCTGGCAAAAGATAGAAAACTAAGGAAACATTTAAAAATAAATGGACGAAGGACTTGAATAGACATTGCTCCGTAGAAGATATACAAAAAGACGAATAAACACATGAAAAGATGCTCAATATCATTAGTCATTAGGGAAATGCAAATCAAAGCCACAGTGTTGCTCCACTTCTCAACTGCTAGGATGACTATAATAAAAAAGTGCAGATAATAGCAAGTGTTGACAAGGATATGGAGAGTTTGCAATTCTCATACACAGCTGGTGGGAAGGTAAAATGATGAAACTACTCTGGAAAACAATTTGACAATTCCTCAAAAAGTTAAACATAGAATTACCATATGATCTAACAATTCCGCTTCTTGGTATTTACCCCAAAGAATTGAAAATGGCATTTCCAGCAAATACTTGTACATGCATGTTCACAGCATGTGGCTATTCACAATAGCCGCAAGGTGGGAACAGCCCAAATGCCCATCAGTGGACAAATGGACAAGCAAACTGTGGTATATAAAGAGAACAGAATGTTATTGGGAATAAAAAGGAGTGATGTGTTGATGCATGCTGCAGTGTGGATGAACCTGAAAAACATGTCAGGAAGCCAGGCACAAAAGATCATATTGTATGTTCCATTTACATGAAATATTCAGAATACGTAAATTCAGAGACAGTGCAGATTGGCAGCTGTCAGGGACTTGCGGTAAAGGGGGTAAATGGAAAGTAACTGCTTAATGGGTATGATGTTTCCTTTTGGGATAATGAAAATGTTCTTAAATATTTAAACCTGTGATTCTGAGGTTTGCTTTTTCTCTGTTCCACATCCACAGAACCTAGGAGAGCAGTGCCTTTCTATTAATTTTTTAAAAAGATTTATTTAGCCTATTAATTTTAAAGTTCAATTTGTATGGTCTTCTACAGAGGGATAATGCTTTTGAAATGATTTTTTCATGAATTATATGTATTTTGTTAGAAGTCGTGAAATTAGTTGCTTATATTCTACATGGTTTATTCTTTTTTGAAAATATTTATTTTTATTCCCTCTCCCCTGCCCCCCACGGCTCCCTTTTCTGTCTGCTCGTTGTCTGCGCCTCTTCTTTTAGGAGGCACTGGGAACCAAACCTGGGACCTCCCGTTGGGGAGGCAATTGCCCAACCTCTTGAGCCCCCTCTCCCTGTTGAATGCATCGCCTGCTGGCTGTGTAGTCTCTTGGTTGCGGCGTCTGTCTATTTTGTTTGTTTTTTTTTTAAAGATTTATTTTATTTATTTCTTTCTTGCCCCACCCCACCCCCATCGTTTTTGCACTCGCTGTCTGCTCTCTGTGTGTTCCTCTGTGTCTGCTTGTCTTCTCTTTAGGCGGCACCGGGAACTGATCCTGGGACCTCCTATGTGGGAGGCAGGTGCCCAATTGCTTGAGCCACATCTGCTCCCCTACATGGTTTCTTCTTTTTTTTTTTTTTTTTTAAGATTTATTTTATTTATTTTTCCCCACCCCCACCCCTTGTTTGTGCTCTCTGTCTGCTCTTTTGTGTGCTCATCTTCTCTCTTTTTAGGAGGCACTGGGAACAGAACCTGGGACCTCCCCTATGGGAAGGAGGCTCCCAATCACTTGAGACACCTCCTCTCCCTGCTTGTTGTGTCTCTCATTGTGTTTCCTCATGTGTCTCTTCGTCATGTCATCTCGCTGTGTCATCTTATTGCATCATTTTGTTGTGTCAGCTTTCCGCACCAGCCTGTTGCATCAGCTTGCTATCTTGCTCGTCTTGCTTAGGAGGCACTGGGAACCGAACAGGGACCTCTGTGTGGTAAGCCGGTGCCCAGCTGCTTGAGCCATATCTGCTTCCCTCCTACATGGTTTACTCTTGATATTTCCTTTCCTCATAACATTGAAACTATAATTGCCAAACTATCTTTTTTTTAGGAGGTACAGGAGATTGAACCCAGGACCTTGTACATGGGAAGCAGGCTCTCAACCACTTGAGCTACATCTGCTCCCCAGAAATCAGCCTTGTTTTTTGTTTGTTTGTTTTGTTTTTTTGTTTTGTTTTTGTTTCTGTTTTAGGAGGTTAGGAGGTGCCGGAGATTGAACCTGGGACCTCGTACATGGGAAGCAGGTGCTCAAACCAGAGCTACACCTGCTTCCCCAAACTATCTTTTAGTGAGCCTTGAATTTGGCCTTGTAATGAAAAAATTTAAACCTTAAGACATTATAAATGTAAAAATACTTGATAGAGTAATGAAATTCAAAAAGTACAAGAGGATACAAGATGAAAAGTTAAAAGTCTCCTGCTCTGAAACCCACTGTCTAGTTTTCTAATTCTTCTGGTTATTTCTATATCTTAGAATAAAGAATAGTAAATTGTTCTTTTGTTGGTAAACTTTATATCATATACTTTACATAATATCCTTAAACCTTTACTTCTTGATCTACCACTTATATGTTACTAAGGTTTATAACATTTATACTTTGGTAACTATAACTTAGTCTGAGCTTTGTCAAAGCAGAGGTTATAAATTGAAGCCTCCTATGCCACATCCAGACCATAGAAGTATTTTATTTGGCTCACACAGTATGTTATTTTTGAATAGTTGGTCATGTTTACTGTTTGGGAGATGTCACATAAATCCAGATTTTAGCTTCTCTTAAAAAATCAGATGACTCAATAACACCTGTCATATATTGCCGTAGGTAACAGTTCACTAGAAGACGATTTGTGCACATGTTCTTCAGTTTACCATAATCCTCACCGGGTCCGTTTCACTCATTTACATTTCCTGTCCAGCCCTATGGGTCTTGAGCTTATAATCATGGGTCTATTAAAATACAAAACCAGCATTTATAATGTTATGAGTTTATAAGTGGTATAATATATAATTCTGTATCATTAAGTATGTGGTAATTGGGAGCTAAATATTACTATAAACAGCAGAATAACTGAGAAGTAGAAGGTAAAGGTGGCAGTGTGTTATAATTGCTATTTTTAAGAATGTAGTTTTTTTTATCTTCTAATTCAGATCATTTAACCTTATACTTTTTTTTTTTTTTTTTTTTTTTAATGTAAATCAGTTTCTTCTTAAAGGCATCATTCTTGGAGCGCTCTAACATACTGTTCTAATTTGGGTTTCTCTCTTCTTACCCACCCCCCACCCCAGCCCCCTGTCCTTACCATCCTTTCTTTCAACAAATATTTTTGAAGCGCTCGGTACGTACCTGGTATTGTTCTGGGTGCTTCTGATGCAGCAGTAAACCGGTAAAGTCTACCCTCAGCGCAGTGGAGGAAACACACAGTCAACAGAACGCCATGAAAGAAAATAAAGCATAGTGAAGGATTGCCGTGGGGGTGGGGAAGAAAGACGGGATAGGCCACTCGGGAAGCAAGACTGAACAGAACCCTAAGTGAAGAGAGGGCCGAAGAGGGTTTTCCAAGCAGAGGGGCAGCGAGTGCAAAACTACAAGGGTAGGGATGAGCTCGTCGTGTTCAGGGCACAGCAAGAAACGCCAGTGTGACTAGAGCAAAGTGACCAGTGAGGAGAGCGAGGTGAGTCAGGGAGGCAGTGGGAAGAAGTGTGAATTGTATTAAGTGAGATGGGATGCTCTTATAGGTTTTTAAACTTTTTATTAAAATTTTTTTTTTACTTTATATTTATTAGAGAAGTTGTGAACTTAACAAGTCGTGCATAATGTGCAGAATTCCCATACAGCACCCCTCCACCAACAGCTTACATTGTTGTCGAACATTTGTTACAGATTATAAAATAACGTCATAAACTGTTACCACTAACTATGTTCTATAGTGTACATTTGGTATATATTTTTTCATACCCCCTCTATTATTAACACAGTACCTTTTTTGACATTGATGTAACAATATTAAAATATTTTTGTTAACTGTAATCCATAAGTTATATCAATTGTATTTTTTCCATGTATCTCCATATTCTTACCACCTTGTAATAGTGATATACATTTGTTCTAGTTCATAGAAGAACATTCTTGTATTTCTACTATTAACCACAATCCTCGTCCACCTCCGGGTTCATTACATTATTCAGTCCCTAAATTATTTTCTAGCTTTCTTTCAATTGACATTTACATCTCTAGACTACCCCTTTCAACTGCAATTCCATTTATAAACCAGTTGTGTTAGTTGTACTTTCTATAATGTTACCATCAGTTCTATCCATTTCCACACTTTTACAGTCAAACTAACTGAAAATTCTACATACATTAAGCTTCAGTGCCCCTTCTCAGCCCTCAGCCTTTCTCCTAGTATCTTGTAGGGTTTTGATCAGGATAGTGGCAAAATCTGGTTTACATTTTTAAAGCTTACTCTACTGTATTTGAAGAATGGAAAAAAAATAGGTGGAAAATGGGGACCTAGCTAAGGCCTGGTCTAGTGTAGTCTAAGTTAGACCTAAGAGTGACTTGGAATAGGCTGGTGATGTTGGTGGTAGAAATGGTGAGAAATTGTCTGATATAGGATATGCTTTGAAGCTACAGTCAGTAGGACTTCCTGATGGGTTGTTTGTGTGATGGGAGGGGAATAATCAAGGCTAACACTTACATTTTCAGTCTGAGATGGTGACGACCCAAGAGAAACAGGTTTAGAGACCAGAAATCAGGGGGTGTGTAAATCTAAGATTATCTGATGTCCAAATGGAGATGCCGAGCGGCAAGATATGAGTTGAGAGGTTGGAAGTGGAGATTTGCTTGGGAATGGTCAGCACATCAATGGTATTTTAAGCTATGATCAGATCATTTAAGGAGAGAATAAATCTGAGGTCTGAATCCTGGGGCACTTGGACATGTAGAGGCTGAAGAAAGGAGGATCTAGCAAAGGAGGTAGGAGAGAAACTAGGGGAATTAGTGTCCCAGAAGCCATGTCAAGAAAACATTGCAAGGAAGGAGCCATCAGTTGAGAACTGACCATTGGATTTGGCAAGGTGGAGGCCGTTGCCAGCTTCAGTGATCTGTTCTAAGTTAGCAGCACAGCTGTCATTCTCTTTCTTTTCATTGCAGGCTAGTAGCCTGAGTCCCCTCTCTTCCTTTTTCTCAGATTCCTCTTTTTGTGTGTTGTTGGAGTACATCTCCAAATTCTTTCTGGAAGAGTCAATAAGTGATAAACTTTCTGAGTCCTTTTTTTTTTTTTTTTTAAAGACTTTTTATTTATTTACTCATCTATCCCCCCCCTTGCTGCTTGTGCTCGCTGGGTCAGCTAACCACGCCGTGCAGGCGGGCCTGCCCTCACCAGGAGGCCCCGGGAACCGAACCCAGGGCCTCCCATATGGTAAACGGGAGCCCCACTGATTGAGCCACAGCCGCTTCCCTTTCTGAGTCCTTGTCTGAAAATGTTCTAAAACTCTGGTAGTGGGACTCAGGAATCTGCATGTATGACAAGTTCTTTGGGGGCAATTTTATGTATATAATTATGTTTGAGAACCATTCCTTTAGAGAATATTTTTCTAGCTTCACCCTGGAGGCAGGACAAAAGCTTGCTGCTTTTGCTAGTTGCCCAGTAATTCTACAGATGGTTTTTTCAGTCTTGATTTTAACACCATTTGCTTACTGGACTACTCAGTATTTGCCTGTTTCAGGGTGAAAATCTGTCTTTTGGGTCCTTCCTTGTTGTTTTATCTGGCAATGACATTCTTAGTACTTTTGTGACTGTGTTCTGTTGTTTCATACCTCTTCCATTTCAAGTATATTTTTTTAAACTGGAATGAGGGGGAAAGCAAAAACCTGTGTTCAGGTTACTGTCTTGAACTGGAAACCCACTTTAATCTTTATTCGTTATTTTTTGCATATCTTTAGCAAAGCAAGTTGATATTTTTTAACCTTTTATTTCAAAATAATTTAAGATTTACAGTATGTTGCGAGAACAATACAAAGATGCCTTTATAACTTTCACCTAGATTCACTAGTTAACATTTTGCCACATTTGCCCTCTACCCTCCCTCACTACACACATGCACACACATATATTTTGTGTGCATTTGCTTATACACACATTATTATTATTATTATTATTATTATATTCTGAACCATTTGAGAGTTAGTTTTAGGTATCTTGTTTGCCTAAATACTCCTTTCTCCCTGTAGTGAATTAAAATAAAATCAGGGCTTTTCACATTGTCATGCTGCCTCAGCATTTCCAACCCTGTCGTTAGGTCCCTCAGGGACCTTCCAGTACCTGCTTATAAAGATAAACATCGTCTCCTCTCCCCCACATCTACCTGAGTCCACGCCCCTGCACAGGTCAAATACAGACTCCCCAGTCCCTTACTCTTACTTGACTAATGCTGCAGTTCCTCCCCTGTAACATAGAGGCTGCTGTAGCCTCTGTGCCCCACCTGCTCGGGTGAGCCCATGCTCCTGATCTGCTTCCCTGCACAAAGCATTCCCTGTGAGGAATGCTGTGAGCACAAAGGAGCTTCTTTCCATACATCCCTGGTGCCTCTCATCTGCTGACCATGCTTACGAAGATCCTTGCAGCTCACTCTCACATAACTGCAGTATAATTATCAAATTCATGAAATTTAACATAGAAGAGTATTATCCAACATACAGTCTCTATTCAGATTTTACCAGTTGCCCCAGTAATGTCTTCTTTTTACCGTGAGCAGGATCCAGTCCAGGATCATGCATTACATTTAGTTATCATGTCTCTATACTCTCCTTTAATATGAAACAGTTCCTCAGCCTTTTTGTCTTTAATGTTGACAAAGTCTTTAAGAGTATGGCCTGTTGTTTTGTAGTATATTCTTCAGTTTATGTTTGTCTGACATGTCCTCTTGATTAGATGCAGGTTGTATTTTTGGCAGGAATACTCCAGTTCTGACGTGTCTGGCGCATCACATCAGGAGGCACAAGGATGCCGATTTGTCTTGTTGATGGTAGTGTCTTTGGTCACTTGGTTAAGGTGGTGTTCACTGGATTTCTTCACTGTTAAGTTACTGTTTTCACTTTTGAAATTGATAAATAATCTGTGGGGAAATACTTGGAGACCATGTATTTATTCTTTTCCTCTTCAAACTTTGACCCACTGATTTTAGCATCCATTGATGATTCTTGCCTGAATTTGTTATTACTATGGTAGTTGCCAAGTGATGATTCTCTGCTTTTCTTTCTACATTTATTAGTTGATATTCTCTTTAAGGAAGAGCTTTTCTTTCTTATTTATTGTAATATTGACTTACAGATTCTTACTTTATTCAGTGAGTTTTAAACAATTTACTGTGATCATTCACTTTGATATTCAGACTGTCTCTGGCTTGGCCAGTGTGAGCCCTTTCACGTTGGCTCCTGCGTCCTTTTGATCTGTCCTCATCAAGTTTTTAAGCACTTCTACCTTCTGTCATAATGTGATGTTCCAGGCTTATCTGGCACCTTTCTTAGCCAAGCTCTGGGATCTTTCATTTCCCTGAGGAACGTGATTCCTTATAGTGGGGACAGGAAGTTGGTTCTTGAGTGCTCACTGTGCTGCTTTGCTTGTCCTGTGTGCTCACGTTTTTAGCCTTTTATAATGGATGGAGAGAGCCATGGAGAAACCAGCGTATGAGTGCTGCGCCTGTGGAGGCTCGCTGTCGGGGTGGCCTTTCTCCCCGTCTCCACATCCTGTTTTTCGAGAAGGGGGTCTATAGACCGTGGTCATAAAGAAAGCAGATGGCAGTTTGATATAGTTATGAATTCCAAAAATAGATATTGGATTATGCTTGTAAACTGGTCTGTTCCTCTGGGCATGATTAAGTCATGATTAGGGCTTTGATTGGGCCATGTCAGTAGGACATTGCATGTTGAGGACATAAAACTACACAGCAGAGCAGAGGAGTTAGTTGGGGTTTTGAGTTGGAGTTCTGATGCAGAGTCTTGAGCTGGAGCCCCGGGAAGTAAGCACACAGAGGAGCTTGGTTGCAAGGAAAGAGAAGGCCCTGGGAAAAGAGGCGAGCTGTTCACCTGCAGTTCACAGCTGGCCTTGTGGAAGAAACAGAGGAGCTGAGCCCAGAGAGAAACAAGCCCCAGGAAGAGAGGAGCCCAGGAAGCCTGAACTCTGGCAGCCGTCGGCAGCCGTCTTGCTCCAACACAATGCAACAGACTTTGGTGAGGGAAGTAACTTATTCTTTACGGCCTGGTAACTGTAAGCTTCTACCCCAAATGAATATACTTTATAAAAACCAACCGATTATTGGTATTTTGCATCAGCAACCCTTTGGCTGACTAACACAACTGTGTTTGTGTGCTGTGGACATGGATGTAAAGTTGAAGGTCAACAGGAATCCTTATCCTTAGGGAGGCGAGTGGTTTCCATCTTTCTCAGATGTATGACAAAGTGATATCTACTTGTATATATTTGTGTTTTTCACTAATAATTTCTCTATAACAATACAACTTTTGTTAGATTTAGCTTTATTTTTCAGAGCAAGCTTGATTTCAGGCAGAATTTTCAAACTAGAAATCTTTTATATATCTCTTAGCATGAAAGCAATATTTGATCTTTTAGTAAATTAAATTGGAAAATTTGTCCCAATTTGTCATGTTAAGTAATTTAGTTGTACCCAAAATTTTATATATATATGTGCACACATATATAAACTGGGGAGAACTGGGTTAATGAAAACAGAAGTGGGAGGCAAAGCTGGGCAAGGGAAAGTGGAAAAGGTAGGAAATGGTAGGATATATGCTGAGAAGGGGTAAGTTCCTTAGACCGTGGGGTTAGAGTGTCCGCATAGGGAAGGTGACAAAAATAAAAGAAGTTGGAGCCACATGGCAGAAACCTTGAATTCTCGGTTAAAAAAAATTCAGGCTGTTAGCAAGCAGGGCCGTTTAAAAGCAGGCAGTTCGTAATAGAAGAAATGTGGGTAAAATGACGTCCCTTAGTGCTGCTGAGAAAGGGGACGTGGGGCTGCCTGGTCCTTTCAAAGAGCACCTGCTTTGCATTGTGAGTGCCTGTTGCCAAGGGAATGTCTTGCAATTATGTATGGAGACTCAGAATGCTTGCAGGTATTTTATCATATCCAGCCATTTAATATTTACTGCTTGTTTACAGCTATTCTCTGAACCTTATTTTAGGGGATTGTACCCAATGAAAATGGGCACATTTATTTAGTTTTCTATCCAGGCAATGAAACATATGTGTTTGTACTTAGGAAGAAGTGAATGGAGGAGGAAGTACAAACAACCTTACCAAAAAGTTGTGGTGGGACGGATGTAGCTCAAGCACCCACCTCCCACATGGGAGGTTCCTGGTGCCTCCTAAAGACAAACAACGAGCAGACAACAAGCAGACATCGAGCAAAAACAACAAGCAATGAGAAAAACGAGGAGACAATGAGCAGACAACGAGCAAAAACAACAAGCAAACAACTAGCAGACAGTGAGCAAAAAAACAACAACAAATGAGCAGGGAGTAAATGTGGCTCAAGCAGTTGAAGTCCCAGTCCTACATGGGAGGTCCCAGGTTTGATTCCTGGTGCCTCCTAAAGAAAAAACAGACAACGAGCAAGGAAACCCCCAAAACAACGAGCAAACAGACAAGGGGAGCCAGTGGGGGGCGGGGGCCTAAAATGTAGTGGTTATCCTCTTGTATAGTTAAGGAAATTTATCCTTTGAGAGGTCAAGTCACATAATTAGAAATTGTCAAAGGGGAGACCCAAACATGGGTCTGTCTGATATTTATGAGATTTGCCAATCTCATAGCACTGCTCTTGGAAGCTTTCAGAGTCTACAGTACAGGAATACAAATGCTGAAGGCTAGCAGATAATAAAAGATGGTATGGCTAGAGAGAAGTTACAAGTGATATTTACTAGCATGCAAAAATAACAGAAAATTGGCCAAGAGGAGGATTCCTTATAGCTAGGCAGAAATGTCTGTTAGAATATGTGTGAAAGGATCGTGATATCCTAAGACTGGAGTGAATGTGAGTCTAAGGGAAGATGAGCAGCAGTGATTTTATCAGAAGTGAGTCATCTGGCATCTCTAAATCAGAATTGCCCCCTCTATTTTAGCTGAGGTCATCTGTGTGCTTTCTCTGAGATGCCAGATTCAAGAAGAGATTGAGTCTGAACAAATGAAACATACCTGAAGATTCTGGCCCGGACAATATAATAGAACTGACAAAGTGAGCAGATTTTACAACTGTGGTGGTGGTGGTAATGGAAGAAGGATTTAACAGTCTCTGTTTTCCTTCTATCGCAGCACTTTCCAAACCTTCACCAACTCTTAGAAGGAGAGGAAATTCAAAACATGCCTCCAGGGATCTTGAAGTGATAAGGGAGTAATTTTTTTTGAAGTCTCCTGTTTTATCGTTTGGCCCATTTTTTGTTCATTTCCACATTTATTAGTTTTAATTTAAAAATTGTGTTATAAATTATGTTACTGATTAAGTTTCTTCGTACACCCACCCTAAATCTTTAAGTAGTATCAGCAATATGAGAAGATGACACTTGCTATTCTGTGGCGCGGCAGGCTCCCACCCCGCAGCCCAGACCCGGCACCCAGTGTGGAAAGTAGTCCCCAGAGCTGAGCCGCTGCACGAGCTTCTGCAGAAGCTTCACAGAAAGCCGCACTCCTGTCGGCTTCCCCATACTCTGCAGCTCCCTCACTTTTCTTGCTCCTCCTGTCCTCTCAGGTATGGATTCCTTATTTATTAAACTACCGTGGTTTCTTTCACTTGATTGGCTTTTTAAGGGCCAAGTCTCTTGATTAGTCCCAGCAGTTTTATTTTTAGAATTCCTTTTTTGTCTTACCAGGGAAAAGTAATCAAATGTCTTATATCTATCTCATTGTAGCAGATGCATATTTTTTCACTCATGATCCTGCTTAATATTTCATTAAAGGCATAATTGCTATATAAAAATATGACATTATAAAGAAAAGAAAAAAGAACAAAAAAATATGACATTATAAATAGGCAGGCTTAGTCTGGATGTTATCCTGGGCTCTGAGTCAGTACGAAGGCCCAGTTCTGTGTGCTTGGAGTGGGCAGGGGTGGTACTTACAAATGGTCATTTCAGTCTCTTGGATGGGAAGAAACAAGCTCAGGCCAACCAGCCCATAAGAGAACAAACTTCAGGTCATGAGTGAGTGCCGCTTATGGCTGTGGTAGATATATTTTCTGATCATTCCTAATTGATTTCTAGTTTTTGTTACAGACATTTTGACAAGTGTTTAATGCCTTTTGGTAATTTAACAACAGCAGGGATTTCCTTTGTAAAGTATTTTTATACCTAAATTTTATATGATAAAGGTTATTGCTGATTTACTGGTGATACTGCAGGCTTGACTCATGTTAGGTCCTTGAGTCCTTTGCTTGGGCATCATTTGTGCCCGCCCAGCCTCTCTTCTTCTCCTGAAACCCTGTCGTCGACCTTGAACTGGTCTAGTTTTGCTCCATTCTCCTGCAGAACCATCTTTTGTACCAAATGCAATTGCATCCTTTTCTTCTGAATGGCATCCATCTACTACAACAATAGCTTTTTACATGGGTCTTGCAGATTTTAAAATCTTTTTTTTTTTTTTAAGCTAGCATGTCGTTTTATCTTTGTAACAGTTCTTGGGATAGGCAACATGGAGATTTTTAAAAAATGTTTTATTAGAGAAGTTGTGGGTTTACAGAACAGTTATACATAAAATACAGGATTCCCATATACCACCCCACCACCAACACCTTGCATTGGAGTGGAAAATTTTACAATTGATGACAGCACTTTTTTGTAAAAGTACTGTTTTCTTTTAAACAACAGTTACCTTTGTTTCAATCGATGGAAGATTATTAAAATAGTGCTATTAACTATCATCCATTGTTTACATTAGGTATATTTTTCCCCATATACCTCCCTCTTAACACCTTGTATAGTGTTGTACATTTTTTATAATTCATGAAAGGACTTTCTTATACTATTAACAATAATGTGTGGAGATTTTTGTTACCTGTTTTATAAATGAGGAAACAAGACATAGACGGATGTGACTTGCAGCTTAGTGGCAAGGCCAGGACTCGACCAGGTTCCTGGGCTTGCACCCCACCAAGCCCTTTCTGCTTTAAGACCCTTGTGGTTTCTAGAGACATTTTTCTGGAAGTTGTCCAGTTTTCCAAATAGTGGGAAAACTTAATACACAGGTTGAGTTGTCTATGAAGAAGGTAGCCCCCAAATATTTTAGAGTAGATTTTTAAAAGTAAGCCTTAAATTCAAGGAGGAAACATGGGATTTTCTGTATTTCCAAATAGGACGGTCCTGTTTTAGACAGGTTGAAGATGTTTCCTTCCTGAGTCAGAGAATGTAGTGGGTGGCTGTTTTCATTTTTCTCATTATTTCTAGGGATAGTATTTTACCCCTTTTTGTTAAAATATCGTGGTGGGTATTGTGGAAGAATCACACCTTTGGTTCCTATTAGATTTCTGTGTTCATGAGGGCTCTCAAAAGCACTAATGGGGGTCTTATAGCTATTGTCAGTTTTTGAAAAATCTAATAGAAACTAGACATTTCTATGAGATAAAGTTGTGTGTCAAGCTTTTGGCAGCAGATGGGCATGGCCAGTTAACTGCCATTTGTTTGTAGACAGAGGAGCCGGTGAGGGAGGAAGTAATGGAGCGAATGGCCGCATGCTCCTTCCTTCCAGTGGGCGTCCCTGAGAACTGCTGCAGTAATCGGGGATGCCCACCAGGCGGCACCAAGAGCCCGCGCATGCTGCGGGAGTCCCAGGAGGTGCCTGGAACTCTTGAAGCCCGTTTGACACCCCTTGCCTGCCCATCCCCATAAACTGCTCAGCTGCAGCTGTGCCCTCGGTCTGGACCCCAACGTCCCGGCACCCCCTAGTGCTGTTTGTGCTCTGTACTGACATCTGACCACCTTCTTTCTGTGGTGAAGGCTGTGGGTAAACTTCTTGAGAGCAGGTGCCAACTGTACTTGTTGTAAAGGTTATTCCTTTCTGTATTTCCAGCAGTGCAGGAACAAGACCTCTGAGTTGCATTGTTGAATTAATACCTGTTGGTGATCTGTGGCCTAATTGTGGACTTCCATAGAGCTCACCCTCAGTATATTTTTTGCTTTGAACATTATGTTTATGTTGGAGGAAGGGAGGGTGGATTTTTTGTTTCTCTAAATTGTGTAATGTCATAAGCTTCACTCTAAACCACACCCTGACCAACCATTTTTAGTAACTTCAAAGACAATTATCATTTTTCTATTTTTTTAACAAATCAGTTTTATTGATACATATTAATAAAGCATACAGTCCATCCAAAGTGTACAATCAGTGGTATTTTGTATAATCACATAGTTGTGCATTAATCACTTCAATCAATATTCAAGAACATTTTCATTATTCCAATAATAATAATAATAATAATAATAATAATAATAATAAACCAGACAAACAAAAACTCATCACCTCTCAATCTCTCTATGCTTTCCCTGCCATACACAGCTGCTATTCTGTTTCTGTCTCTCTAGTTTATTTGTATTTCTGTTTTGTATAGATGGAGCCAAGCAATATGTAGTACTTTACTTAAGTTAATAAAAAAAGATAAGGCACAGTTTAGGTGATTCCAGAGATAGTAATATTGATGTGGTGTGCTTGGCTCCTTCTCAAAAGGCAATTTGTTTAGCTCCCTAGTGAATTTGATAAACTAAGGCCATATTTTTATTTCTAGAGCTGGGAGTACCCAAGCTGCAGTTTTGACCTTTGAATGTTTAAAGCACCAGAAGTTCCGATTATGAGATGAAAGGGGGGGAAATGACAGCTTTTCTTGCCCATTAAAAAACCCAGGGAGTGATGTGGCTCAAGCAGTTGAGAGCCCACCTCCCACATGGCAGGTCCCGGGTTCGGTTCCTGGTGCCTCCAGAAAAAAGCAAAACAAACAAAAAAACCAACTCAAGGAAGCTCATGTGGTTCAGTGGTTGAGCACCAGCTTCTCACATACAAGGTCCCGGGTTCAGTCCCCAGCCCCCGGCACCTCAAAGAAGAAAAAAACATCAAAGAAAAGCAAACCCAGGGCCCACTCATGGCATTCCTTTGTTCTGCAAACAGCAGAAAATGTGGCCCCAGCTCTTAGGGGTAGCATTACTTTAAAGAATGTGATCAGAATCTACCTGTTAGATACCCATCCTCTCTGTCAATCTGTATCTTGGTTTATTATTACCTTTGGACAGTTGAATTTAAATTCACTGGGATGGGGTTGAGTAGCTTTAGGTGCATTTTTGGAAATGCATCTATTAAGTCTTTTCAGGAAGAATTTGGAAGCTGCTGGCACAAATTAGCATAGCTAACATGACTGTTTTGCTTTTAGGTCATTGGTAAGGACAATGTGGCAGTTCCCTCACACCTGTATAAGGTAATCCTGGCTCGCAGAAGCCCAGTGTCTACTGAACCACTGGTACTCGGGGCCTTTGTGGTGCCCAATGAGGCCATTGGCTTTCAACCCCAGTTAACTGAATTCCAAGTGAGCCTCCAGGAGCTAGAGAAGTTGTCAGGACTGGTATTTTTCCCTCGTTTGGATAGAACAAAAGATATCAGGAATATCTGCACTGTGGACACCTGTAAGCTCATGAGTTTCCAGGAGTTTACTCTGTACCTGAGCACAAGAAAGATTGAGGGAACCGGATCAGTGCCCAGACTCGAAATGATAATGGAAAACTTGAAGAAAGCAGGGGTTGAACCCGATGATAACTTCATCAGTCTCTATAAGAAGAAACTCGAGGAGCTCACAGCTGTGGAGCAGTCAGGCACCCAGGAGAAAAAGTCATCCTAGTTTTTACCTCAGAAGACGTGTGACAGCCTCTGTAACGAAGCAGGCGTGCCTACTTCAGGTTAACATATTTTAGAAATTTAAGACTAAATTTCCCCCCAAAAGATGAAAGATCTACAGTTCTGGGGGCAGTCTTTCATTTGACTTGGGAACCAGTTACTAAGGAAGCTGCTGAACCTGCAGATGCAGAGCTGCTCTGTTGGCTAACAGGAGGACTGTCCGCGTCCCTCGGGTTGTACCACATGTGCAGACTCTATTATTTTCACGCCTCCAAATCATGCATTCTCTTTGAATCATGCATCCTGCTCTGCCTTCTTGGAAACCAGTATTGTACATTTTCTTTCCCCTTAGGATGTGAGTTGGTCTTGGAGATGGCTTTTAGAAATCCTCTGTCACCTTGTCCACATGCCCTGTGTTTGTGTCTTGTTTCTCCCCTGGACCTGCTGTACCTCTACTCCTTTCTGTGTAGAAGCACTCAACAACTACATTTTCTGCCCACCTACTGTGCCCTGTATACTAAGTTCAGTGCTTTACATGTGTTTCTCACAACAACCTTCTAAAGTAATACCACTATTCCCATTTTTCCCATGAGGAAATTGAGGCCTAGAGAGCTTAATTAACTTGCCCAAAGTTCACCTTTCCAAAGAAGTCACACAGCAGATATGAGGCACTCAGGGCCAAGAGAAGAAAGCAAGCATAAGGTTGATTCACATCTGTTCCTTGACCTGGAGACCTTTGACTCAGATACATACCTATTCCATGGGTATCTGGTCCTGGCCGGCTTGGTGAGAAGGACTTGGTTTCTTGGCTGCCAGGAGAGCCAAAGGCCCTTTACTGTCCTCGGGCTGGAAACCTCTTTAGCTCTTTGGGAAGAAATAATCACAGAGCCAAGTATCTGCCAATTAGAGGCAGTGCTTTGTGGGATTCATCAGAGGCCCTACTTGCCTCCAGTTATGCATTTTCTTAGTACCTATATGGTGCCAGATTGATGTGTTCTTTGTTTTCCAGCTGAGCTTTTTGTTCCAGAGAATGAGGAGCCTCAGAAGGCTCTGTGCCCACAGAGTCGCCAGCTCATGGTTTGCTTGTCTGTGCGCCTGCTTGCCTGCTTGCCTTCCCAGGGAGCAGGGCCAAGTGGTACTTCTGGGGGAAGCGGTGGCTGCTGTTCTGTGCCAGATCTCTAGATTTGGGGTTGCACAGAATCCCCTCAGGGGCTACTACAAGTCAGGCAGTGAAACTCGTCTAAGTGTGCCTGACCGCTCTGCTGTCTTTCCACGTGGAATTACAGGAACAATTTTTGTGGTGGTTTAGTGTTTGTTCCTAACAGAAATACCAAGGCATACGATAAAGGTAAGATGATGACTGACCTTGTTCTGCTTCTTTATTTGGGTAAAAATGAAAGAAATTGAGGGGTCAGAGCACAGTAGCCTAGTTTATACCATTCTCTCAGCACACTGTTCCCCATTAGTTTTGCCAGTCCTCTTCCCAGGGGATAAGGAGCCAAAATGTCATCTATTCTTTCTTCTGGGCCTGGGAGGTGCTCAAGGAGCAAGAGGCAGTGGCCCTGGGACGAGGCCTGGGGAGCTGCGGCCCCTGTTAGAGACAGCCTTCCCTGTGCCGTGCCTTGCTGACCTGCACTGCCCGCAGTTTGGGGTCACTCCTGGGCCGTTCTCATGACTGCCTCTCCACCTGGATGGTACAGATCAATGAAGTGGCTTCGGTTTTTATTTCCTATGGAAAATGCTTCCTAGTCATTATGAAAAATAGAGATGTGTGCTTATAATAAAGAAATGGGTCTCCCAGTCCTCATTTGGTGTGCAACAGTGATGCTTGAATTGTCGTCTCAACACTTAAGCATTAAGAGTTCTCTAAAGACAGCCTTGAAAACGTAATTCAGTTTCCTCTAGATCAGATCCCTTCAGCCTCCCTCGGTGTGGCTGCTGGTTATAAGGGCAAATGCCCAGGTTCCTGGGCCTCTCTCCCTGTGTGAGGTATGTCTCCATCAGAGAAGCACCTCACTCCCACCTGGACGGTGCCTGACTAGGCGGTACCTCCCTTCTCCATTTGCCCTCAGAGAGCCCCTGGTCTGAGAGAAAGTCTGCTCTGGCAGGAAATGCCAGTTTGGGGGGCTCTGCTGATGGAAGCCCCCGCCTGTGCATTGGGGAGACTCACTCCCTAATCTTTCTGTGCTCCCAGTGACATCTTTGTAAGACTTCAGGCTCTTTGTTCTCTGGCATGAGACTGTTTCACTAGTGTTGTCTGCAGCAAAGTGGACCTTTCCACCTTACTTACCAGTCACAGCGGTGATGGGATGTGCTAACCCTTAAATACCTGCAGGCATTCTGCCCATCCCATCTCAGCCATCAAACAGCTGAAAGTCTGTCCCTCCCTCAGGCCTTTGAATAGAGCCCAGCAGGAGAGGATAGGGCTGCTTCTGAGGGCACAGCTTCCTGCAGAGCTCTGCTCAGCCTGTAGCCTTAACACCTGGGATGCTCCTGTGCCCAGGCTCTGGAGTGTATCCCCAGGGCTCGTCCTTCTGAGTGTGTAGGTGTCATCGACAACAACACACCGCAAGCTTCTGAACCCATCCCTAACCCGTCTCTGCACCCAGGTGCTGGCTGTTCTCTTCCCTGCTCGCTCCACACCATTACCCTCCATCTGCCTCCTTATGCCTCCTCATTCGAACTTACTCTGGTGGAGCTGGTCAGGGGTGCCTCAGGCCAGGCAGGGAGCTCCTGCTTCTGCTCACCTCCATGCCAGCCTCGCAGTCTGGCCTGCTCTAGATGTCGTCATTCATGGAGCCTGGAAGGATGCCTGGTACTTCCGCCTTCAGGGACTGACCAGCAGACCACCAGAGCCTGCTGTGTCACTCAGGGCCCTGGGGGCTTGGTGGGTGGGCGGGCTTCTGGTGAGCATTCCTGAGTGTGCTAGGATCGCCCTCGAGGTCTGCCCCTCCCCCACCCCCATGCACAGAGGGCCTCCAGGAGCCACTGTGGCTAATGCCACACTGCAAGCCTTGTGAGTCTTGACTGTGACACTGCCCCAAAACTCCCTTCCAGCCCTGTGAACCACAGAGAGCTTGGTCAGGCTCAAGGCATCAGGCTCCAGGTGCTCATGGAACCAGAGGTTATCTCGTTCAGAGGGCCTCGTGGTTGGCTCAGATTAGAAAAGCCGAGGTAGCTTAATTCTTCTGCCTGACTTTATTTTGAAAAAATATCAAGCCTACAGAAGTTTTGAAAAAAGAGTACAATGAATGCCCTCTCTCCCAATATTTTGTCTCATTTGCTTTACTCTTTTTCTTGCACCATTTAAATGTAAGTTGTTTAAAAAAAAAAAAAGTTGTAGACATGACACTTCTTAATCCTTTAGCGTGCATTGCCTAAGAATAAGGACATTCCCCTACATCATCTGATCAGACAGTCCGTATTAAAATTTGCCTAGTTCTCAAAATGACTTTTATACTCCCTTTAAGTCCAGATTTCTATGAAGGTTCATATATTGCATTTCATTTTTGGATTTAGTCTCTTAATCTGTAAGAACTAATCTTCCAAATCAAGAGACTAAGGCCTGGTGACCTTAAAAAAAAAAATACAGGTTCTCCAACCCCAGCCTTGAAGATTTTGACTCAGGAGATCTGATGTCAGGCTGGAGTCTGTATTTTTAAAAGAAGTAACCCTGGTGATTCTGATGATTCACCGGTTTGGTTCCAGGCCTTTCAGTGCTCTGCCCCCACCCTTCCCAACAGACACGTTCCCAAGGCAGGAGTCCTCTGTTGGGGAAGTGGGCTTTGAGCTTCTGGGTATCTAAGCGAGAATTTTTCTCCCATTCCTTTGGGCCTCCAGGTATGCAAGTTCTTTTACAGTAGACCTTAATACATTGAAGCTGAGATCGCCCCTGTAACTCCTACCCATCACCTCCTGCCCTAGCTGCCGTTCAGTGCCACACGGAGTGCGTGGGCATCTCCTTTCAGCTGATGGCCCTTTAGAGGCATGAAGCTCATGAGCACACCCCAGGCTTTTTGTCTCATGCTCGGGTGCTCTTGGACTTCATGGCACCGTCGTGGTTTTGACATGCCCTTGTGGTGTGGCAGGCCGTGGTGACAGCAGTGCTGAGTTGATTGGGGACCCTCTGCTTTACCATCGCATCACTGGAATTTGCTTCAAATGACCCCTCCTGGTCTTTCCCACGACCTACTGTCAAATCACCTTCCTGCCATGCACTTACAAAATCAATTTTTGGAATACAAATGTGGCATTATGTGCATGTACAGCTCATCCTCAAGCACAAGTTCACAGTCTTGGTCCTGATTCAGCCATCTGACATGCTCGTCCTACCCCCCAGCTTTGAGATTGCAGACTGGATAAGCAAGCCTTCAAGGTGTCAGTTTAAGAAAAGTTAGGTGGAGCCAAGTCATGTGCTCTGATTTGTTCTGTTAAATTCAGTTCTCTTTCGTTCCTTTAAAGTGAAAAGACAATGCTAAAGTATCGGTTTCACAGGGCAGAAGCGGATCTCCATCACAGTTTGCCCGTGAGTCACAGGGACAGGCAGGCGGCCCGTGCTCTGGGCGCCTGCAGCACCCACGGGCCCCCTCCCTCTTCCCACTTCATCAGCTGAGCAGCCTTGGGCAACTGAAGTTGCCCTGAGTCCGGGTCCTCGTCTGGGAACATGCTGATGACCTGCAGGACAGTTTGAGGCCTGAGTGAGAGATCATGCAACTTGCTAAGCCCTCAGTGAATGGTAGCCAGTTACTGTGCATTCTCATCTTGTCTTGCGAGGGCGAAGAACAAAGCCTGGCCTGAGTATGGGGTTAAGCTGTGAACCTAGTGAAAGCAGTTCTCTCTCCAAATCCTAAAACATTTTTATAATCTTGACCATGTCGGTGTTTTACAGTTTGCAAAGAGCTTGTTAATCAGAGCTTACTTTGCCCTTTAAGTAGTTGCTGTTCATTCCATTTCACAAACAGACAGGCTCCAGGAATTTACGACTTTTCTTGAGGTCTTCTGGCCCCCCAGCCAGCGTTTAGCCTCTGCTCTCACGGCTGCTGCAGTTGTGTGAGTTTGCCTGTACAGCAGGCATTCATCCCTCTAACTCCCTGCCAGCCTCCTGGAGACGCTAACGGAGCCTCCCGTGTTCTGCAACAATAGTAGGTGCTCAAGAAATGTTTCAGAGTTTCCCAGTGTGAGTGAAGGGTCAGGAAAGTTAGCTTATCCTGCTTGAGTCCGAATCTGCTCATTTTCCCTGTGGGGTCCAAGGAAGGGTGAGGACCCGCAGAGGGCAGAGTGGGAGGGGCTGGCACTGAGGTCGGGCGACAAGGGTGCTGAGCGCGGCTGGCAGACTGCTTGGGTCCCAGCGCCTGCCCCAGGGCAGCCATCGTTTGGTCTCTGGCCCGAGGCAGCCTAGCCGGGTGGACGGTGGGAGCAGGGAAGGGGCAGTCAGAGTGTGCTGAGCCAGGGCTTCTCTGCGCTTGGTCCTGGGGAAGCCGAGCTGAGCTTCATTCCTCCAGCTGTGCGCAGGTGTGAACACCTGCCCTCTCCCTACCCAGGCAGGGCGCAGGCATCTGATGGCGTCCTCCCCAAGCCCAGTTCCTCCACAGGCACACGACAGAAGGCCAGGGCAGTGGCAGCGGTGGCCTTGTGCTCTCAGACCTCCCTGGCACCTCTGAGGCCTCCACCCAGCACTCCAGCTGGCTCCTCGGGCAGGTACAAGGTTTTCATTCTGTTTGACCACCCACGTAGGGCCCCTGCCTTCTCCCTCGGCCTCCCTGGCTATGCTCTCTGTGTCCCCGCCATCAGAGGGGCGCCGGGACCCCTTACCCTATGCCAGCAAGACGCAAGGGGCAGAGCTGCAAGAGCCCTAGCCTGGGGACTCACCGAAGCTGAGCGGGGCCAGGGCAGGATGATGTGTTTGTGCCCTCTCTCCCTACACAAAGCCAAAACTTGAATTGACAGGCGCCCCTCAGGTGCCCTGGCCTCCCTGGACCTACACCCCCTGTGTGCTGGTCCTTCCAAGCCTGTGCTCGTGTGGCCCCAGGGACGTGGCATCACCTGACTTCAGTGTCCCTGTCTATGAAGAGACAGTCTCCTGGGTCCCGTCAGCTCTGTCCAGAGCAGAGCAGGGCCTCGACAGAGGCCACCGGAAGGGATGGTTTGCTGGGGGAGGCGGAGGCCGCAGGGGATGAGTGGGCCGAGGGGCCCCTGAGGAGGTGTGAATGAGGGAGGCAGGGCAGGCGGGTGTCGACAGCCCTGTGCAGGCCTGTCTGCCATCTGCGACACCCTCTCCACACCCCAGGCCTGATAAGCAGGTGTGAGCCTCAGCTGCCTGGTGACAGGCCCTTCACAGGTTCCCGCCTCTGCTGAATTCAGACGTCAGCATCCTCCTCTCTCCACCCCCACTCCCCGCCTGATGGGGCAGGCCCAGCATCCTCCCTGCCACTCAGCCCCTGGCTGCCTCCCGCAGTCCTTCCTGGCACAGTGCCAAGGAGGATGCCACCCCATGTCCCCACTGCCGTTGCTGGGGCCTGGCAACACGGGGGCTCATCACCGGCTGCCCCTCTCCTCGCCCCGGGGCCGTGAGCATCCAGCCGTCCTCTCCTAACTTCAGCTCTTGGGCCACAGCCTCTTTCTGCTAAGGCCCCAGCCTTCCTTCAACAGAAGGTCAAGGCCCCAAACCCCTTATTTCTGGGTTTGTGGGCAAGGAGGTAGGAGGAGAGAAAGCTTAGAGGCGGAGAGAATCAGAAGATTAGAGTTCTGGGAAAGGTGAAGGGCCCGAAGAAGAGTCCTGGGCCAGAGACACAGGAAGCCCACACCCCACAAGGTCGCACGGTCATTTCGATTCTCAGGCCACTGCCATGCTGCACTAGGCCGCCTGGGGTCGGTCCTAGCTCTGCCCCTACTAGGTAGGGAGCTTGGCCAAGGTATTCAACTGCTTTGTACTTCAGTTTCCACCTCTGTGAAATTCAGATGATGATGTGACCCTGTACCTTGAGGACCATTTTGAATGTCAAATTTGTTAGCACATGCTAAGTATTTTGAATAGTGTCTGTCACAGGGTAGGTACTTTGTCACCGTTGGCTATTATTATTTTTTTGTAAATTTTATTTTAATGTAATTTCAAAATTGCAGAAAAGGTGCAAGAAATTCCCATATTCCCTATATGCAAATTTACCAGCTCATTTATCACTCTCTCTGTATACATTGATATAAAACAGTTATCTAATCCAAGTCCATATTCAAATTTCATCAGTTGTCTCAATCATGTCTCCTTTATGTCTAATTTTTTTTTTCCTGTTTTAAGGACACCCATTACATTTAGTTGTTATATCCTTTTAGTTTCCTTTAAGAGTTCCTCAGCCTTTATTTGTGTTTCTTAAACTTAATGTTTTTGAAGAGGACAATCCAGGTGTTTTGTAGAATGATGTTACTCAAATTGTGTTTGTCTGAGGCTGCCTCATTAATAGGTTCAGGTTATGCCTGCTTTGGCAAGATGACTACAGAACTGATGCTGAGTCTCAATGCATCCTATCAGGAGGCACATGATGCTGACTTTCCCATTTCTTAGAGGTCTTATCTTTGATCACTTGATTTGGGTGGTGTCTACCAAGGACCCCACTGTACAATTACTAGTTTCACTTTGTGATTAATAAGTCATTGTGGGAGGTGCTTTGAGAATATATTCCTCTACCCCATCATTCTTTCTTTTTTCTTTTTTTTTAGATTAACTTTGGACAGTTCTATGAGCCCCCCCCTGCTTCCCTCGTCATTCCTCCTGAACTTACTAGTTGGCCCTTCACACCAGCTCCTGCATCTTTGACATGTCTCCATCATTCTTTGCACACTTTTTTATTTTCTGGCTCGAGATGTTCTGGGCTCACCTTGTATTTTCCCTGCTCCAGTGCTGGATCAGCCATTTCTCTAAGGAGTTCTAGTTCCTTAGAATGAAGAATGGTATATAGGAATCAAGATTTGGGTGCTGGATGTGCTCATTGATAGTGGTGTGTTAGTGCTTCTAGCCCACCGTTTTAATTTTAATTTTTATTGTTTTTCACCATTTTTATTAACTGCCTACTTGGATGTAATGGTAGAAGGAGGACTGAAGAAAATGTAGCTTTGGGATAACAGGTGGGGGAAAGACGACCCAGGTAGAATTTCTCCTCTCCTCTCTGGCTTTCTGGGTCCCTCCCTTCTTTTCCCTTTCTCTCTGTGGGACATTCCTTCCTTTCACTCTCTGTCATGACCTCATCTGCCCCTTCTTGGTCAGAATTCCTCTGGAGTTTCCAGCTGTGGGAACCTCTGAAACCATTTTCGCAACTTTGTGTGTGATTTCAGAGGCAGACAACTATGTGACCTTTTTGTGTGAACAGTCAAAGGCAAAGATAACTTACGGGAAGGTTTTGGCATAGAACAATCTGGTGACAAGGTGATTGGGGAGACACATTTGGAAGATTTCCACCTGGAAATTTTCCTATTTCCTACATGAAAAGCACTCAGACCAAAAGCCATGCCGAGACTGGGAGTGGTGTTTTGAAGGCCTATTCTCCACTGAGCCTCCTGGAGGCTCTGCAGACCAGCGAGGATTTAAATGCCTAGTGCAGCTGATCAGAGTCTGCAGGTAGCAGGCAGAGCTGCTTCCGTCCTTGAGGGCCACTTGAATGGCTTTCTTAGTTACGCAAATGTAGGGTGAGTGGGTAGCCATGTTAACCTTTTAGAGACTAGAGCCAAGGCTTCCTCTTCCTAGGACCACTGGTATGCAAAGCTGGTTCCCTGAAGATGCATTGATTTGCACAAGGAGCCCAGTGCCTCTGGGAGGGAAGAACAACGTCCAACTCCTGCTACCTGAGATGGGATGTTAGGGAGGCCTGCTAGGACGGCCTGGGCCGGGGCCTTTGTGGGAGTCCAGGGTGGAGACCAAGGTTTACAATCAGGGCCCACTTGAGTCTCACGGGCATAACCTGAGGCTGCCTGTTGTGAGTTCTGGAGACTGCTGTGCTGAGATTGGGCTTGTGCCTTCAGCTGGAGAGGAGTCAAAGTGGGGAACCCTAAGCTCCACTCGACTTTTAGGGAGTGATACTGTCTTCTGGTACCCTGAGCTGGATCCCGTGAGGCGTTCAGTGTTCCCAACAGTGACATGGCCAGACCCCCAGCCCCTATTTTATTTTTTAAACAATTCAAGCAAAAGGTGAAATATTGAGGGAGGAACTGGATATATCGTATATAAATTCTTAGTTAATAGAAAAAATGAAAAGTGGGTTGAGGCCTGTGACAGTTTAAATTTTGTGAATCTCAGATTATGTTGAACTAACCCATTCTTGTGAGTATGAGACCCTTTGATTGCATCAAATTTGGTTGAGGGACTTTGATTAGATCACTTGGTAACTTCACTTTAGGGCTTTTGATTGGACTATGTCAGTGAGGCGTGAGCCAGCTTGGGTCTCTGTCCTCTTGCTGTGTCTGATATAAATGGAAACACACACACAGAGACGCAGAGAAAGGAAGCTGCCATATTAAATTGATCCTGCCATGTGAGAGAGAGGACTGCAGGAAAAGAGATGCCCTGGGAGGCTGAGAGAGGTCCTGCAATTTGGAACCAGCAGAGCACAGAGGCACAGAAAGAGCCCCAAGGTGCTGCTCCTGCAGCTAAATCGACGAGTCCTGCCATCGCCTGATGGCCATGTAGCAGGGTGCCAGGATCGCCAGTAGCTGGCTCTGGTGAGAAGGCTGATGACTCTGATGATGCCTTGATTTGGACATTTCACGACCTCAGAACTGTAAGCTTTTACCCCAAATAAGTCCACTTTATAAAAGCCAACCCATTTCTGAGTCTTCTGCATCAGCAGCCCTTTGGCAAATGGAGACAAGGCCCCTTTGTGCTCTGCCCTTGGAGGTCACTCATAAACCTGCACAGAGGAGCCAGCGTTTGCCCGTCACCCATGGCTGTGTGTTCAGCCTCCAGCTTGTCCTGGGAACTGCTATCTTTTTGGAGCTCCTGCTGCCTGTGGTAGGCTTTGGGGGTAGGATCATGGGAGATGGGACCTAGAATTAATTCTTACATAGAACAAGCCCCAAAGGATCATCTGTCCTGCTTTGCAAATGCTCGGAGGGGCAGATGTGGGAGGCCTGAGGGCTGGTGGGCAAGTGGCCTGGGCAGGCCTCTGGTGGTGCCTGGCCCACCCTAGCCCGGGGCCGAGGCGCCTCCTCACTCACTCTTGGTCGCTGTGTCTCCCAGTTTTTCATCCTGAATAGTTGTCAAGTTTCTTGCTCTCTGCTGTTACCATGCCGGTTCAAGCACCATCGCCTCTTCCCACAGTAGCCTCCTCATCCATTCTTGGCCCCCACAAACCTTTCTCTTAGGCTCTTTCTAAAGTCCTATCCCAATAATACCCCTACCCCCCAATAATAAAAAAGTGTGCTGAACCGTAAACCTCCTCGGCGGCTGCACAGTGCCTGAGGCTCACGGCCAGACTCCGTCCTTATAAGACAGGAGTAAGAGCCCCTCGCTCTCCAGGCCCAGCCACGTGGGCTCCTCCCCTCCCGGCACCTCTGGACCCGCAGGTCTGCTCTTTCCTCGTCTAGAGGCCCCACTTCAGGCCAACTCAAAGGCCATGTTCTCCTGGAGACATCCCCTGGCCACCTGCCCCCTGCATGTACTCACTCATTGGACTTTGTACTTTTTCTTCAGTTTTGTAATGTCAAAAGCTCTTGTTTGAGGTTTTGGGGGTTATTTGTCTTCCTGAGCTATGTGAATCTGTTTTTGCTCATTATCATGAGTCTAGAATCTATAACATGCTGGCTTAATGAAAAATGGACAGATGCCTCGATTTCCCCATGTGTAAGCTCTGACATCATCTGGTAGGAATGAGTGGGTCAGGAAGGTGACCCTTCACACTTCAGAGTCCACAGGAGAACGAGAGGGAGGCTGGTCGAGCGGCTGGTGGAGCTGTCGGCGGGCAGGCGCCTGGCACGCGTATTGCATCTTCCCCGGAGGTAGACGGGGCTCTGGAGAGAGACATGGTCTTGGGGGGCTCTGTGGCTGGGGCCTGGCGGTGGACGGGTTCCAAGATGGTAGCCGGCCCTGGGAAGGGGAGGGCACGAGCTGGCCAGGACGCCAGGCGAGGCCTGGCGGGGGCTGCCGACAGCTGAGCAGGTGTCAATGAGGAGAGGAGCATGCTTAGTGGGAGTGAAGGGCTGGGAGGGTGGGCAGGGCAGCGGCTGACCTTCCTCAACCCCTCCACCCCTGCCCCTTGGTGCTTCCCACTCTCCCTGCTCCGGACCTCTGGACCTCCTGGGTCCCCAACCCCTACACCCCCTCAGCTCCCGGTCACCCCCTCCCCTGTGCTGCCAGCAGCCTGGGCCCTGCTGGGCTGCTGTGCCCTTCTCTCATCACTGCCTCCTCACGCCCCGTGGCACCCTGGCACCAGCCCCAGATCTGTGTGTACCGATTTCCCGACACTCCTGTCCTCCTCCCCACCTACTCCCCCGAGGGAGGGGCTTGGGGACTTGAGACACTCCCCTTGGGAGCCAGCTTCCCTCCAGAGGTCAGGTGGGGGTGAGGGGTGGGGCGATGGAGCCTGTTCCCCTCAGAACTGCAGAGCTGAGCTTGGGAGAGGGGTGGGGCTGGGCCGGTACAGCATGCTGAGCCCCCACGGGGTCGCTGCAAGGCCCCAGACCACCCCCAGGTTCCCAGGGTTTCATCTCCCCTTCCAACTCTTTCCACATCCCCTCCGTGTCCCCTGGCCCTTATCACTGGTGCCCGAGGATCTGCCTAGGCCTTTGGATTCGGGTTTGGGGCTGAACTTGCTGCTGCCGTGGGCGTAACTCTGGAGTCCCGTGGGTGGGGCGGCTTTGGGTGTGCCCTTGGGGGGAGAAAGGGCTCTGAAAGGGGAATGTCGGTAAATGGAGAGGAATCCAGGAAATCCATAATCAGTAGCTGTTACTCTGGAAGGATTCAGAGACTGTCCAGGCACCGCTACACACAGCCATTTACAGACGAGCACAGCATCCTGAAGAAGGGAGTGTGATTGGTGTGGACAAGGCACATGGCAGTTAGAATCGCCGTCCTTCGAAGCAGACATTTATTAAGGGCTTTCTACTGTAAATCCTTTTTTTTTTTTTTTTTTTAAAGATTTATTCATTTATTCACCCCCTACCCGCCCGCCCATTGTTTTGTGCTCACTGTCTGCTCCCTGTGTGTTCCTCTGTGTCTACTTGTCTTCTCTTTAGGCAGCACTGGGAATCGATCCTGGGACCTTCTGGAGTGGAGAGAGGCACTCAGTCTCTTGTGCCACCTCAGCTCCCTGGTCTGCTGCGTCTCTTATTGTCTCTCTTCCGTGTCTCTTTTTGTTGCGTCATCTTGCTGCGCCAGCTCTCCACATGGGCCAGCTCTCCTGCATGGGTCAGCTCTCCATGGGGGCCAGCTCTCCTGCATGGGTCAGCTCTCCTGCACGGGCCAGCTCTCTGCTCAGGTCAGCTCTCCATGGGGGCCAGCTCTCCTGCATGGGTCAGCTCTCTGCTCAGGTCAGCTCTCTGCTCAGGTCAGCTCTCCATGGGGGCCAGCTCTCCTTCACCAGGAGGCCCCGGAAATCGAACCCTGGACCTCCCGTATGATAGACGGGAGCCTATCGCTTGAGCCATGCCCGCTTCCCTCTACTGTAAATTCTTTATATCTTAGCTTACACAGCACACACACTACCCTAAGAAGTAAGTATTTTTATTATCCCTATTTTACATATGAAGAAACTGAGACTAGAACAGTGAGGCAAGCCCACAGCCGAGTAATGGCATATTGTCCCACTGCACAAGGAGTCTTGCCTCTTTAAAAGATGATTTAAGCATATAAGCATCTGTTTAGAGCTCTTTAGAAACGGCGGCACAGTTTCACCAAAGAAGATCTAAGAATGGCCAAAAAGCACATGAACAGATGATCAACATCATTAGTTATCATTGGGATGTAAATTAAAATCATGAGATACACCCACTAGAATGAGGAAAAGTCAAGGAAAAGTAGAAAGACTGGTAAGACCAAATGTTGGCATGGTGTGGATCCCCGGAGTGCGAGTGTAAAATACACAACCACTTTGGAAAACATTTTGACAGCTTATAAAGCTGAACTACCCTTAGCATAAGACCCTGCAATTCAATTCCTAGGTATTTACCCAAGAAATGAAAACCTATATCCACACCAATACCTGTATACAAACGCTTACAGCAGCTTCATTCACAACAGCCGTAAGCTGTAAACAGCCCCACGTCAGCTGCTGCCACGTGTAACAACGCGCCACAGCAACGAAAGGAGCAAACTGCCGCACACAGCGTGCTGCGCGAACGCAGCCAGACTTGAGGCCACAGACGTGTGACATTGGGAGGGGGCAAAAGTAAAGGGACAGAAAACGGATCAGTGGTTGCCAGGGGCTGAGGTTGGGGGGAGAGGGTTGACTGCAAAGGGGCACGAGGGAATTTATTGGGGTGATGGAAATGTTCTATACCTTGATTATGGTGGTAGTTATACTAACATATTTGTCAAAACTCATCAAACTGTGCATTTAAAAATGGTTTGATTGTGTATAAATTATACCTCAGTAAACCTGATCTTAAAATAAAAACAATAGAGAGCGGATGTAGCTCAGTGGTTGAGCACCTGCTTCCCACGTACAAGGTCCTGGGTTCGATCCCTGATACCTCCTAAAGAGAGAAAACAATAGGCTGGGAAAGGAGAGGAAAAGGCCAGCTGAGGGCGCCATCCAGGGCTGGCGTGCAGGTCGGGGGGAGCAGCCCGTGAAGTCCTAAGGCAATGGGGCCAGCCGGCGTCGGTGTGGCTGGAGTGGGCGGAGCCACAGGGTGGGCTGTGGGGGCTCGGGCAGCGTGGGGGCCAGAGCTGCAGGGCTTGGGCTTTTACCCTGAGTTGGGGGCTGCCGGAGGTTCTGAGCAGATCAGTGACATCCCGGACTTGCGTTTTGAAAGGAGCCCTCAGGGAAGGAGCAGTCAGGGAGCCATGGGAAGAATCCAGGCTCAGACCAGGTGGCCCTGGAGGGGTTAAGCGCTTGGACTCGGGATGGATTTTGAAGGCAATGCCAACAGGATTTCCTGCCGGATTGGATGGGGCATGTGAGGGAGAGAGAGGAGGCAGGGATGACGCCAAGACTTTTGGCCTGAGCAGCCGGAAATCTAGCCAGGCACCCCACGGGGGCTGTCAACGGCCACTGGGGCCAGAGGGAGGTGCTCGGCCCCACTTCTGGCTCTGGGGCTCGGGAAGGGCTGCACGTCTGGTTTTCCTATTGCCCTTCGTTTATCGGCCTTACTGGCTTTTGTCCTTTCCTCGTTGTGTCCTGTCTGGGGTGATTAATACAGGATGCAGGAGGCCCAATCACCTCTGTTAAACTGGACTCTCTTCTTGGGCCGTCCTTGCAAGGATGGTGAGCGGCAGAAGACGGGCCCCGAGGAGCGGTGGCTCCAAGCACAGACGCAGGGGCCTCTGCCCCATGGAGACTGGGCCGCAGAGCCGGGCAGGAGGGGGACAGGCCGTGCCACCTGCCTGGCGGTGTACATCCGGGAAGGGGGCTCTGCACCGACTGCACACGCCTCCCCGGACTCCGAGCTGGCCTGTGTCTCCACAGAGGCTGGGAGGATGCAGCTTTCTCTCCGGCAGCAGCTGCCCGGGGATGCCAGCTCCATGAGCTGGTGGGAGGAAGTGCCTGTCAGAGTGGCCACCACACATGCTGGGCTCAGCTGGCCCAGCCCCGACCCTCTGCCTGAGGGGGGGTGCCACCTGCAGGCCCCGGGGGTTGTCTGGGACCCCCCAGACTGACTTGGCAGCTGCTGGCCTCTAAGTGTCATCTCTGAGGAAGTTCCCTGGCCACCCCTCTGTTGGACGCCCCCTGGCCGAATGTCCTGGGGGTTTGGGGCAGGAAGCCCGAGGTTCGCTCTGGGACTGCGGGCATCCTGTGCCCCCCACGGACCCTGGCTGCCAGCTCTGGCCTTGCACGAGTGCACGTGCGGCTCGGCACGTGTCTCTCCGTGGAGAAGAGGCCCTCGAATGGCCCTGGGCCGACCTCTTTCCGGAAGAGCAGTAGAAGATGGGACTGCTGGTAAAGAAAGGGGCCGCGTGCCTCAGAGGACAGGAGGGGGTGGATTCGAACAGCCGAGCGGACTCTGGAGAGCTCGGCAGAGTGACAGCCGATTGGCTGGTTTGCTGCTTCCGCAAACACTGTGCCTGCAGGCCCAGAGGATGTGCTCTAACCCCGGAAGGGGCTGGAGACCACGCTGCGAACACACAGACCTGGCCTGGCTCCACGGCCGTGGGCATCGCACGTGTGACAGGCAGCGTTGCCACAGTGTGCGAAGCGAGACGAGGGGGCCGGCTCCGGGCAGAGCTCAGGGGGCCAGTGTGGCTGCCCGTTGGCGTCTCCACAGCCACGTCCTCGCCTGGCTCGTGGTCGCAGTCCCTGTCTGCCTGCAGGGGTGTCTCTGCCTCCCGGGCATGACAGGCGCGTCGCTGCTGGCCTGGGGCAGGGCGCCGCCCGTGCTGTGGCCCCAGGGCGAGAGCTGACGTCTGTCCTGAGCGCCTCGCTCCCTGCCGAGGGCTGAGCTCGCTGGCCGCACGCCTTCCCTCTGACACAGGAGCCCCGGGCGGCCTGGGCCCAGCCTCAGCGCGGGGGCGGGCGCCTCTGGCAGCCTGGGCTGCCCACCTCCCGGGCCAGGCAGGGGAGACCCACGCAGGGGCTTTGAGAGAGATGGGGGCAGCCGCGCCCTGGCCCCAGGGGGGCGTGGGGGAGGGGATTGCGCCCCTCACGTCGCATGGTGCCGGCCACGGGGCCCCTGCTGTGCAGACCCTGCGGTCGCGCTGCATTCGGACCTTTCTCGCCGGGCTCGTTAAGAATCACAGTCTCCCTCACGGACCAGGGGGTGCACGGACACCCACCCGCCTTTGTTGCTGTGTCTGAGACACTCACCCTGCTCTTTTACACGCTCCTGTCCCCTTCCCGAGCTGGCCGTGGCCCACCACGTGGCTTCACAGGCCGCTGGCGGTCTGCGGCGCCCTGGTCTGCGTGGGGGCAGCACAACTGGGGCGGAGCAGGGGACGGGAATGGGCCGAGGGACACAGCAGGTTGCCTGCCGCGTGCGGATTGCGCTTGAGGGCGACGGCTCCAGACCCTGGGAGGGTCCCCCAGAGACCCTTGAGACGTGCGGGATAAATAGAACCCAGAGGGCCAGCTCGGGGCAGCAGGACAGACACCTCAGCGCACGCCATTTCCTCTGAGCGCCCCGAGTCCAGACTTCAGTGCGGCCATCGGTTCTCACCGGTGACATCCTCACTGCTGACGCTCCCGTGTAAGACCCCGAGTGACATGGAAGCGTCACGTCAGCCAGCCAGAACGTTTTCCCGCTCGCTTCTGCACCCGCCCCCTCCACCCCGTCCTTCTACGCCCCCGAGCGAGGGGCTCAGTAAAGCTGAGACCCTAATGTGGAGGCCTGGAGGTGGGGGAGACGCTGCCCTGGGATGGACAGCTGCGCTGGCGTCTGTCCCGCGGGCCACGTGCGCCTCCACGACAGGCCAGGTGGCAGGGGGCGCCGGGAAGGAGGGCGCACGGGGCCCGCTGGGGAAGGCGGCCGCGGCGACACTCCTGCCCAGCGTCCCTCCAGCTCTGCCAGCGTCGGCGGCTCTGCTCCGAGGGCCGTGCGGGGCGCCCGGCCGGCACCGCTGCTTGGGCCTGGACACCCACGAAGGCGCTGAGGTGGTGTTCGCAGCGGAAAGTGGCTTTTACCCCGGACTGAGCTGGAAAGCCACGGCGCCCGCCCCGGGCGTCACGCAGGCCAAGGGTGAGCATCTCCACTGGACAGAGCGGAGGGGTCCCTGGTCGCATTCCAGCTTCCCGGGCCTCGGCAGCGACACGGGGCACGCGGTGGGGTGGGCTGGGAGGTGGCCCGGGGAGGCTCCAGGGGACCCTGAAGCGAGACCCTCGGGGGAGGCGCTCTCGGCAGGGGGGGTGCCGCTGGCAGGGCTGGGGGGTCACCCCGGCCTCGAGGGCCGGGAGGCGCGGCTGTGGGGTCGCAGGCCTGGAGACCTGCAGGGGCTGGCGATCTGGGGCAGAGCGTGGACGGCGCGGGAGGAAGGCGGCCAGCGGGCACCCAGGTGGAGGCGCAGGGAGCTGATGGGCTGACGGGCGCACACGGAGCTCAGGCTGGGGCGTGAGGGACGAGCGCGGCGCCGGGCGGCTTGGTGCCTGGCCACTGGGCGAGACGCTGGGCGAGGGAGGCCCTGCTGGCGGGCAGAGCAGTTTTCGGGGAGGCAGACTGAAGAGCGAGGGGGCGTGAGGGGAGGGAGCTGCCCGTCCCTGTCTCCCCTTTCCAAACCCTGCCCATGTGAGAGCCCCAGAGCGGCCTCGTCCTCCGTCCTCCGTCCTCCTCGCACCCCAGGCTGGGGCGGGGCCGTCTGCTGCACCCACTGCCCCGGGCTCTTGTGAGAACTGCACCCGCCCCACCGCCGCCCCGTCCAGGCAGACTCCTCGGGCCTCTGCCGTCGCCTCCGGCTACACTCGGCACGGCTCGCTCCAGACCAGACCATGGAAGCCGTTGATTGGTTTGTTTTAAAAATATGTGCTTTATTCATACATGAAGTGGGGTGGGACGTGCTCGATTAGGTCAGACAACATCTGGCTCCTGATGCTTGTCCCTCCTGCTTCTGCCCTCCTGCTGGTCAGTGTGCAGTTGTGAGAACACAAAAGCTACCGAGGCAGGTCTGGCCGGCCCCTGCCCTCGGCGACGCCGGCTGCAGCCACGGGTGCGTGTCAGCGGCCGGCCGCGGGCACCTGTCCACACGCAAAGCCACAGGCTCCTTCCGGAAGGAGGAAATGCATTCTGGAAATGCATCCCTGCCCATGCAGCAGGCAGCGAGCGCCAGGAGAGGGGCAGGCCCACCGGCCTTGAGCACAGCACAAGATGCTCAAAAGTGAGGTTTCCACTCGGAGAGTCGCAGGGCAGTCGAGACCGAGACGAAGCCCCACACTGCACTCGGGGAGCAGGGGAGGGGAGGGGCGCTGGTCGGGGTGCTGGGGGGCCAAGGGGGACAATACTTGACTTGCCGGCAATGCCGCCCCTCGGCACTGCCCCGAGCGTCCCGGACGTCTGGCCCTGGACAGCTCGGCGAGGTAGGTCAGGAGCAGCCGGGCGTCGGGGATACCGAGGGCCCAGCGAGGCAGACGCCCCATGGGAGGGCGGCCCTGCGGGCAGCCGAGCCCCTGCCTGCTCCGCTCACTCAGAGGAGTCTCTGCTCTAAAGGTCTGCGTATGCTAACGAGGACTGTCAGCCGCTGGAGAAGCCCCGGGTGACTGGGCCAGGCTCCCCTCCCAGAGCTCCGGCTCCGGCCTGCCCATCCCGAGCCTCTGGGCCTGGAGAGGAGCTGGGGACCCCACGGGGACCCCTCACTGGTCGGGGGGCCGCGGGGCCCACAGCTTTCAGGGCAGGCCGGCGCCAGGCTCTGGGAGCAGAAGCCGTGTGGCTGCCAAGTGCCAGCGTTAATACTCCTTCCGGAAGCCAAGCGCTCTGCTGCGGCCCAGGCTTGTGTTTTGTCCGTTTGCTTAGGGGCGACCCCAGCAGGGAAGAGAACAGGAGCTCGGGGGCAGCGGAAGGCCAGCGTGAGCCCATGAGCAGAACGCCCCGCCCGCGGCCTCAGGCTGGGGACAGGCGCGCTGCCCACGGGAGCCTGGGCACTAGGGCTTGCGCCGGGCGCACACGCGTGCCGAGCGGCCCACGCGCTGCAGGGGCGTGCAGGCCTCCCTGGCAGGAAGGCTCCTCCCTGCCTCTTGAGCACAGTTTCCCCCTCGGGTCCAGCAGCTGCTCAGACGCTGGGTCAGAGCTGGGGGAGGCAGTGTCAATCGCTGCCGACCTCCGTCGGAAAAACATCAGCTCTCTGCTCAAGTGAAAAAAAATATCAAATATAATAAATCTACGAAATCCCGTTCACAACACAGTCTCAGCGTCAGGCTTTGCCTCAGCAGCTGGGGTGGGGTTGACTTTCAGAGCCCAAGGGCGTTGCTGGCCACAGCAGGCCACTGGCACTGGGGCCTCCAGGGAGGGACAGGCCACCCCGAGCGGCCGGGGGCGCCAGCTCCTCCCCCAGAGCCCAGGGGAAGGCCTCCGCAGGCGCTGCTGGGTGACGCACTTGGGTCTCCAGGACGCCACAGGCTTCCCCTCCGCACGCCCTGCCAGGCCGGGGCCAAGGCTCACACCGTGGACTCGCGGTCCCTGTCTGGGGAGGGCGGGAAGTCGGCGAGCTCTTCGCTGCGGCTGTAGTCGGACACGCACACCTGGAGGTTGTCGCTGGTGGCCCTGGTGACGCTGTCGTAGGAGGGCGGGAAGGACGTGGAGGAGATGGAGGAGCCGGAGGGCGCGCTGCGGCGCTGGGAGAAGTTCTCCTTCATCATGCAGGCGATGAGGCCCTCCCGCTCGGGGGCGTCCTCCTCGGAAAGGCCGCTGCTGCCCAGCTGCTGGCGGAAGAGGAAGGAGGCGTGCCTCACGGAGCGCTGCAGCAGGTGCCTGCGGAAGGCACGCTGGATGACCGTGGCTGACACCTCCTCGTGCTTGCGCCGCAGTGTGGTGGTGATGGGCTCGTAGGAGACCTTGGAGGGGTTGGCTGCCATGAACTTCTCCTCCATCTGGATCTTCAGAGCGTCCATCTCCCCGGACTCGCCCAGGACCCTCTTGGTGAAGGCGAAGAGGATGTCCATGCAGTGGATGCGGTCGCCGCTCACCATGGGCAGGTCCATGTGGATGAGGCTCATCTGGTTAGGCTTGGCGATGCGCAGAGGCTCGGACAGGGCATCGGCGAAGTCGGACAGCGCCGCGTACTCGATGAACTGCGTGGCCTCCGGGTCGAACTTCTCCCAGGTCTCGTAGAACATGTCGAAGTCGTCCTCGCTCAGGGGTTCAGTGCTCTCCTCCGTGGCCACGCTGAAGTTCTCCAGGATGATGGCAATGTACATGTTGACCACGATGAGGAAGGAGATGATGATGTAGGTGGTGAAGAAGAGGATGCCCACGGCTGGGCTCCCGCAGTTGCCCCGGGAGCCGTTGCTGTTGAGCAGATTGGGGTCGCAGTAGGGGGGACCCGTGTTGAGGATGGGGCTGAGGAGGCCGTCCCAGCCGGCTGACGTGGTGATCTGGAAGAGGCACAGCATGCTGTTGGCGAAGGTCTGGAAGTTGAACATGTCGTCGATGCCGGCCTCCCACTTCACGTACGCGAAGTTGGCCATGCCGAAGATGGAGTAGATGAACATGACGAGGAAGAGCAGCAGGCCGATGTTGAACAGGGCGGGCAGGGACATCATGAGGGCGAAGAGCAGCGTGCGGATGCCCTTGGCGCCTCGGATCAGCCTCAGGATGCGGCCGATTCGGGCCAGGCGGATGACTCGGAAGAGCGTCGGGGAGAAGAAGTACTTCTGGATGATGTCTGAGAGCACAGTGCCTGTGGGAAACAACGGAGATGGCGACTGCCAACGCCACAGCTTCCTCCCTGCATCCCAGCAGCCCTGTAGACGGCGAAGAGCCGGCAAGAGGACAGGCTTCCCCGAGGCCAGGACCCTGCCTCCTCCTCGCCGTCCCTGAGCCTCCGTTTCGGATCTAAGAGCCAGGAAACGAGGACCCGCTGGCCCCACAGCCTTTGCAAAGCACCTTCTCAGCCCCTTTGCTACTTCATCTTCTGAGCACACCTCACAATAGGGCGGTACCAGCCGCTTCTAGACAGGCCCCCTCGAGCACACCTCTGCCACGGCCCAGGCACCTGCGGCACCTGCCTCAGCCTCCACTCCCGCTGCTGGCATTCTGCGTTTTCCCCACCAGGCACACACACACTCGCCCTCACCCAGACCTCGGGTCTCCCAGAGCATCTCCCAGCCCCACGTAGGCCTTCTGACCAGGAGCCCGTCACTGCTGCGGCTGCAGCCCTGCCTTTGGGCTGCATCCAGAGCAACGGTGAAATCAGTCACCCCAAGGCAGAGTCCCGCAGGCAGGCACAAGCAGCAAAAGAGAAAAAAATAGACAGACTGGACTTCATCAAAATGAAGAACTCCTGTGCTCCAATGGACACCCATCGAGAAAGTGAAAAGACAAGCCACAGAATGGGAGAAACTATTTTCAAATCATATAGCTGACAAGGGACTGGTACCCAGAATATGTAAAGAATTCTTACAACCCAATAATAAAAAGATAACCCAATTTAAAAATGGGCAAAGAATTTGAATAGACATGTCTCCAAAGAGATATGCAATGGCCACTAGGCATGTGAAGGACGCTCATGCCACTGGTCATCGTGGAAATGGGGATTGAAACCACGAGGTGCCACCTCACACCCGAGACGGCTAAAATAAAGGAAGACAGGTAATAACAGATACTGCGTGTGACTGCAGCCCTCAGACATTAATGTGGGAATATAAAATGGTGCAGCCACTTTGGAAAGCAGTTTGGCAGTCCCTCATAATTTTAGATCAGTGGTTTCCAGGGGCTGGAGAAGGAGGGAAAATGGGGAGTCACTGCTTATGGCTACAGGGTTACTTTTGGGGGCGATGAAAATGTTCTAAGATTAGATAGTGGTGACAGTTGCACAACTCTGTCAGTATACAAAAAATCACTGAACTGTACACTTTACAGGGTGAATTCTGTGGTAAGTGAATTATATCTCAATAAAGCTGTTATAAAAAAAGAGTCAACCCAACAGGGTGCAAATCCTATTGGTCCCTAGCTGAGCGAGCTCCCTGCCTTGGTGCTGAGTTTACAAGGCACATCACACGAAGTGGGTGATGTCCAAAGGAGCCTGGCACATCTGTGGCTGGAGTCTGGAATCTTCCCTCTCCAGGGATCGTCTCTAACCTGGAGGCCACCTGCCTCCCAGCCCTGGGGAGCCACCGCACCCCGAGCCTTTTTCTCCTCCAGCCTAGGGTGCAGGCTGCCCCTCGGCAGGGCAGAAAGCTTCCACAGTCTCCACCCTCTTTCCCAGACTCATCCTTGAAGCTCCCCATACAGTCCGGTCCTTGGCAGGTGGGGCCAGAGGGGTCCTTTGCTCACAGAGAACGGACTCTCCCAAAAAGCTCTCTCTGGAGGTCAAGGTGCGTGTGCGTCTGTGTGAGGGGTGGGGTGAGGAGTGCACAGGGAGAATGCCTGGGCTGCGCTCCTCCGACGGCGGCCTGCCCCACACCTAGCGCCCAGCGGAGAGGCCCGGCCTGGGAAGGCTTCCCTGTGCAGCAGACTTGCAGACCCACCCACGATGGAGAGGATGACGACCACGAAGTCAAAGATGTGCCAGCTGTTGGTGAAGTAGTAGTGGCGCAGGGCCGCCATCTTGACGATGCACTCGCCCGTGAAGATGGCCACGAAGAGCAGGTTGATCTTGGCCAGGATGTTGACCTTCTCGGGGCTCTGGTCGTCTGTCTCCACCATCATGGTCACCATGTTCAAGCAGATGAGGAGCATGATGGAGACGTCGAAGGCCTGCTTGGTCACGACGTCGAACATGAAGCCCTGGTACTTGTTCTGAAAGAAGGGCCGACGGGGCGGGCTCAGCAGGAGCCACAGGGAGGCCGGCAAGCCCCCCGTTGCTGCCTCCCAGCCTGGGCAACCCGCCCTCCTCCTCTGCCTCTGGGGAGGCCGCAGCCCTGCCCGACTGCCACTGGGCGTTCAGAAGACGAAGCCGTGGCTGCTGCCACAGCCCTCCTGCCGCAGTGCTCCCAGGCCTGCAGGCCCCATCCCCAGGATGTCCTGGCGGGTCTTCAGGACAGGGCTTCTCCTGCCTGCCTTTCCTCAAGCAGGTCCTCACTGTGCATTTCGTTTCACTCCTGCTGCCTCAGGTTTAAAGCTCAGTCCTGGCAACTGTAATAATCCTCAAGCCTAGTCTATTTTCTCCACTTTTTTGTGGAACTGATTTTATTTATTTACTAACTATATTTATATGTGCCCTTAATTGTAAGCCAGACCATATTATTTTGGGGAAGAGATAAGATTAAATAAGTGGGAAAACACACATCACACACACACAAAATGAACCTAGAACAGGGTATGGTGAATAGGAGAGAATCAGATGAAGCTGATGAATTTACTAGCTAGTGATTTAGGTTATGCCACCCAATTGCTCTGCATACCACCCCCCCCACACGCACGCAACACGCACCAGCTCCAAGGGCCCTGCGGGCCAGCCTGGCAGAGCCCAGCACCCACCGGGGACTCTGGAGCACAGTGCCCTGATTGGCAGGGATGGGGGTGGGGTGGGGCTGCAGAGATAAGGCGTGAGACGGGGCTGGGTGAGGAGGGGGCTCTCTCAGAGGCAGACGGGCGCCTGTAGGTGGGGAGTGCCCCTGGGTGCCACAGCCTTCTCATGGCTTCTATTCCCATGAGACGGGGACCTTTGTGTGTGGCCAGGCAGCCATGGGCTTCCCCTTCCCCGATGTGCTGAGGACCCCAGGCTGGGCCAAGGGACCACCACAAAGAGGCCCCAGGTGCTGGCCACGAGCCTCGGGGCTGCCCCTCGGCCCCCAGCTCTGCCACGTCGGGGGCCTGCTCACCAGGGGCCGCGGGATGGGCTTCTGCGGCTTCTTGGAGCCCAGCTTCTTCATGGCATTGTAGTACTTCTTCTGCTCCTCCGTCATGAAGATGTCCTGGCCCCCTAGGTGCACGGAGACACCCACCAGCCTCATTTCAGAGTCCTCAGAGGCCCACAGGGGTCGGCCCCCTTCCTACTTCCTCTTCTGGTGGAGAAAAGTACACCGTCTCCTGTACCAGAGATTCCTCCCCAAACTGGCTTTTCCATATCCTTGGAAATCCAGCCCCAGCCGTCCCCTGCCCCACCCTGCCGCCCGCTCTCTGCACCCACGCGGTGTCCTGCCACCCAGCCGAGGCCGCCATGATGGAGCAGACTGGGCCTCCCGGCCGTGTCTCTGCACAGGCCCTGCCCACGTCCCCCGATCATGCACCAGGCACGGCCCCAACACAGGCTTGTCTCAGGGGGACCCGGGCAGGCGTGGGACTCCCCGCCAGGGCCCTCAGTTACGCTCTGCAGGACTCGGCAGGTCACAGCCCTGGACACCCGCTGGGAAGAAGCCTGTGCCAGAGTGCCGCAGCCCAGGCCCTGCCCTGCCCTGCCCTGCCCTGCCCTGCCCAGGTGGCCTGGGCGCTACTTATCTTTTTCTTCTGTTGGTTGAAGTTGTCAATGATGACACCGATGAAAAGGTTCAGGGTGAAGAAAGACCCGAAGATGATGAAGATGACAAAGTAGATGTACATGTACAGGTTGTGCTCCCACTGGGGCTGCTCCTCGTACTAAGGGGATCAGACGGGCAGGGGCAGACAGGTGAGTGGGCACGGGTGCAGGGGCGGGGAAGCAGGTGTGTCCAAGGGAAGGTCACCTGCCCAGGTGCGTGTCCAGAGCAGGGCAGGGCAGGTGGTGACGGGAGGGCAGCAGGTGCCAGGCTCAGCCCACTAGGGCTCTGAGCAAACCAGGGCAGCGCTCGGCTTCCACCGAGCCACCAGTGTGACCGGATGGGGCACAGGATGAGGAAACTGGCTACGAGTCTCCATGGCATCGACCCTATCCTCTCGGGGCGAGGCTTTAACATTAGAGTGGACTACGGTGAATTCCATCTAAGAGACAGCTGGGCACGCTGGGGCTCTCGGGGGGCCACACCGCCATGGCCCAGAGCCACCGCAGGCTGGCAGGAGTCTCGCCCCCGTGGGCTGGCTTCGGCGGGAGGGGCCCGGGCAGTGACCTACCCCCCTGGAGTCCACAGCCGCGTACATAATGTCCATCCAGCCTTTAAACGTTGCCTGGAAGGAAAGGACAAGGTTAAGGAAACCTTTACCCTGCATCTCGCCTGAGCCACTCAGGGCTGCTGTGAGTGTGGGGCCAGGAGGAGCCTCCTACCGGGAACAGGCCCCCCCCCTTAGCCATGCCCCGCTGGCCGGGTGGGCAGGGAGAGAAGGGCCTTGTGGGCTGGGGCACTGGCGAGCCAGCCGGCAGGCGTCACGTGCAGGCCGTGCAGGGGGCCAGTCGGCTTCTTGACTGAGGCCCAGAAAGCCAGAGACCGACGGGGCCTGAAGAGACCCCCCCCACGCACTTCCGAACCTGCCACGGCAAGTGCCTGGCAGCAGTGACGGCAGAGCGGGGTCGCGGGGTCTCGGGCTCTCTGCTCCAGCTCACGGGCCGCTCCCAGGCTGACGGATGCCCCTTGCCCGGCACCTCAGAGAACCCGCCCGCCGCGGTCCTGGCAAATGCTCAACAACGGGCTTCCAGCAGGAAAGACGGAAGCCCTGGCTGTGCCTTCCTCTTCTCTGGGTAAGTGGAAGTGGAGTGGGGCGGGAGCAGGAGCTCTCCTGAGCTCTCCTTCACACGCTGCACACATCACAGCCCCAGGAGCGCAGGAGACAGGGCTTAGCGCAGGGCTAAGTTTTGAGAATCTACTACCTTTGTTTTAATATCGTTTATTTGATCACAACTTTATATAATTTAATTTTTAATAACGGCTGTGTTTAACAACCAGCTTGCAAACTTCCTGGAAACTTAACAGCCAAGCTGGCTCTAGCACACTCTTGCCTTTGGAACCAAGGAGAAAAGAGGGAGGCTGAAGGGGACAGGGCCCTGGTGCTGGCAACGCCATCTACCCCAGTCTGGGCTGCTGCGAAGAGTCAGCAAGAGCCCATGAGATGCGCTGGGTGGGGAGAACGATTGCCCAGGACCACCTCACTCGCGCCCTGGGCAAATCCTGCCCTGCCCCACGCCCCTTTGAGGGCACAAGCTTGGCTGCACAAACTTTCTGGGCCCAAGAGTTCTTAGGAGTAAGGTAGGGCAGATGGGGAAACTGAGGCCCAGAGAAAGCAAGCTTTTTCAGCCACCTGGCCACAAGGCCCTCACCTGTCAAAAGAGCATGAAATGCTTTGGAAACTGCTGGGAACCACCCAAAGTGACAAGGGGACAAGATGCTTGTGTCTGAACGCTGGAAAGGCGGGCGGCTTTCCATCTGCAAAGGGGCTGTCCTTCCAGAAGGACGGCCTGGCATGAGGCCCCTGGGCTGGCTCTGCGGGGTAACGCTGCCGGGATTGATGGGGCGGGTGGCTGTGCAGGAGGTTTTCAGGAGAAGGTCCACTGACTTTTCCTCTGCTTTGGGGGCTACAGATAGGAGCCTAGGCTTGAGGTTGGGAGCGTCACGCATTGCGGCCCTCCTGGTGCGTCTCTTGTCCAGGCTAACAGGAGGTGCTGCGGTTGCTGAAGCCACCTGTGCTCACCTGTCAGCAGAGGCTTGGGAAGGACTGGGCAGCGTCACATGCACTTCAGCGTCACACATCTCACACACCAAAAACGGAAGCAAACAAGGGGTTTCACTACCTCTGATAACAGAGGGGTCAGCAGAGTCACCACTGTGCTAGCAGCTCAGTCCCTGGAGGGGCTACGGTATTTCGTTTTTATCCCGTGCCAAGCTGCTGGCGTGAAGAGGCCAGACCGACTGCCGGCTGGTGAGGGGGCTGCCACAGGGCTGACCTGGCCCCTGTGCCGTGCACCTTGGGAAATGTGGCATCTGCTCTGGAGCTGAAGACCTGAGGGTTTTCTAAGGAGCCAAGAAGTCCCTGGAGAATTCTTAGCCCTCTTTGGAGCTAAGTGGACCCAACTGTGAAGAGCCAGGGTGGCCTCACGGTCCCCTCCTGCCCACTCCCGCCCACCGTGGGTGAAGCAGCCGCTGCCGGGGAGCCAGTGGGTGGAAGGGAACCCCCCTCTCCAGGACCTACCACCTGCAGGAGCGCCAGGTACCCGGCGCCCACGTTGTCAAAGTTGACCTTCACTTTGGTCCAGTGCAGCTCGCCAGTCGCGTTGAGGGACTCACAGTCGCTCTTGTTGTTCACGAAGCTGTGGCTCAAAGGCAGGCCTCCCTCCGTCTGGTTGACGCACCTCCCGAACTTGCCCGCAAAGAGGTTCACGCCCATGATGCTGAAGATGAGCCAGAAGATGAGGCAGACGAGGAGGACGTTCATGATGGAGGGGATGGCGCCCACCAAGGCGTTGACCACAACCTCAAGTGGACAGAGGAGAGGCTCAGCTCCTGGGGCGCCCAGAGGATACGCCCTCTTCAAGAACCCTCCGAGGCCCTTCCTGACTACAAGTCCCTGGGGGCTGAGTGGACCACTTTCTGTCTGCAAGGAGAGGTGACCTGACGGCTAGAAGCCCTGGTGGCAGTGAGAGCGCAGCCAAGCCTAAAGTCGGATGCCATTCCTTCCAGAGCGTGTGCTCTTTTCCCTTCTGGTCCTTGACCTGCAAAACGATTTTCAGAGAGCGGGTGTAGCTCACGGGTTGAGCACCTGTTTCCCACGTATGAGGTCCCAGGTTCGATCCCTGGTACCTCTTAAAAAACAAACAAGTGAAAAAAACCTAACCCTGGAGCAGATGTGGCTCAAGTGGTTGAGCTCCCACCTCCCACATGGGAGGTCCCCGGTTCGGTTCCTGGTACTTCCCGAAAAAACAAAAAAAACAAACAACAAGCAAAACAGACAGAAAAACCAACTCAGGGGAAGCGCTGGCTTCCCACATACAATGCCCGTGGTTCAATCCCCGACTCTGGTACCTCAAAAAAAAAAACCACAAACAAACCCTAACCTTAACCCAGCTCTCACTGGGGAGGGAGTGGATGGAGCTCAGTGCTTGAGCACCTGCTTCCCATGTAGGAGGTCCTGGGTTCAATCCCCAGTACCTCCTAAAAACAACAGAAAAACACTGAGTCTTCATCAGGGCCCCTGCTAGTTGCCAGAAATCAGACGGGAAGGGACTTCTGGACACACGTCCTGCCTTTGTGCCTCCTATGTTTTAGGGTTCGTGCCACCTGCGTGGGCGGCCTGCCCCACAGTGTGCCAGGGGCCTGCGTGTGGCGTGTCTGTGTCTGAGAGCAGAGCCTGGAGACCCTGTGGTGGGGGTGCTCCCTGTGTCCCCCAGGGAGGCACGGCCGCGTGCTCATCACCAGAAACCGCAGCACCCAGGACAGGCTTCCTTGGCAAATCCACTCGGGAACCAAGTCCCCATCTGTGCATGAACCAGGAACATGCTCACAACACGGACGGAAAGCAGAGCTGGGGTGGGGCTGCATGGGGCGGCGGGCCCAGGGCCCAGAGTGGGAAACCACCTCCCAAGGGGCGCCAGGCTCCGGGCGGGCGGGCTGCGGCCGCGGCCACGCAGGACCTGCTGGAAGCTCATGTGCTCCGCACTGGGGGAGGGTTTCCCACCGGAAAGGAGCTATCTGTAAAGCTCCCACGTCCTGGGGGTGGGGGCCCAGCTCAAAACAGCCTGGTGGTGGGCTGAGTCCTGCTGCCTGCTGGGCCATGAGGGGGACACAGGTGTGTCTTCTGGGCATAACAGGATTTTGCACATTTTGTTTAAAAAAAACCCAACAAACCAACACACACGTGCGTTTTCTGTAGCCACTGCGGCTCATGTTTCTCTTAATGGGCTTTTTTATTGCCTCGCATGCTCACGTTCTCTGGTGAAATCTGGTAACACAGTACACAAGAGTTTGCTAAGCAAAGGGCACTTCGCTCTGCCGAGGGCGAGAACCTTCGCCGCTGGCCGTCATTACCAGTCCCTCTGGCCCTCGCGTCTGTGGGAAGGCAGCCGTCCGGCCCAAGAGGAGGCGCCCTGGAGGTGGGGCCACAGGTGCAGGGCTCCCCGGCCGGCCGAGGCCCGAGCGGGCTCCCGCCGCCCCCCGGCGCCTCCCAGCCCTCCCCGGGCGCCCCTGGCCACTCGGGACCATGCTCCTGCCCAGCCAGCCGAGGCTGCACAGTCCTGGCCCCAGGCTGGGCCGCCCGGCGAGCCGGCCGGGCCTGGGGGACCCCCAGCAAGCATGCGGCAGCCCCTCTTACCCTCATGCCTTCAAACCGGGACAGGGCCCTCAGGGGCCGGAGGGCACGCAGCGTCCGCAGCGACTTGACGGGGCCCATCTCGGCGAAGCCCAGGGTGTTTGCCACCAGGCTGACCAGGGAGACCTGGGGGCAGAGCAAGGCGTGGCGGTGGGGTGCAGGCCGGAGGCAGGGCGTGGCCCCCCTGCGAGGGGGCCGGGGCGAGGGACATGTCCCCAGGCCCCGCACACCCGGCTGCGAGAGCAGAGGAGCGGGACGCAAAGCTGGGCCGCCGGCCCCGGGAGGCCCTCAAGCCACACCAGGACCCCACACCTGCCCCTCCCTCCCCCAAGGAAGCCTCTGGAGGAGGGCGGAGGGTCCTGGGCTGCTTGGGATCCGGCAGACCACCCGGAATGTCTCCAAAGCCGCGCTCTGCAACCTCCCCAGGTGGGGGCCTCAGCTCTGGCTCCCTCTGCTTCGACCCCTTTGTGGCTTTTATCCTAAAGGCTCCGAAAGCTCCTCCTCTTCCTACCTCGTCCCTGGCCTGGGACCAGGGTGAAAACGGCCCCCCTGCCCGACCTCGAGCGACCCCCATGAAGCAACACCTGGGGCGGGGCCGGCGGCCGGCAGGGGTCTGAGGGGGGGGGGGCTGGGAGGAGAGAGGGTGCTGGGCTGCACGTGCGCACCCCAGAGAGGCCCTCCTGACCCGGCGCTCCGCCAGCTCCCCCGCGTTTCCCAAGCCTGGCCCCTGGCTGGGGGCAGCTCCGTGCAGCTGCGCAGGCCGCCAGCCTTGGCGCCAGCCCTGCCTCCTCTGCCCGCGCACCCTCCGCCCGACGTGCGGGGATTTCCCGTTGGCGCTGCCTTCAAAACGCATCCCCAGTCCAGACACTCCCCGCCCTTTCCACCGCCGCCGCCTCTCCCCGGATCCCCGCCACAGCCTCCTCGCGCCCCCGCTCCGCTCAAAGCCCTTCCCGCCGCCCCGTCTCATTGGGAGCGAAAGCCCAGGCTCCGCTGGCGGGGCCTCTCCCACCCGTGCGCCGCCCTCCCCTCCGCTCCCGCGGCTCTGGCCCCCACCCCAGGGCTGCGCGCGCCGCTCCCACCCGGGGGGAGGCCTGCCGGGCATCTCCCAGCCAACCCCAGCTTCCTTCAAACCTGCTCCCATGTGCCCCCCAGCCTGGCCCTCCCCACCCCCTCCCTTCTCTATCTCCTTTGTGCTCCAGGGCGCACGTCCCCCCAGGCCTCAGGTAATGCCGTTTATCGTGTTCACTGTGCGCTCGGCGAGGCCCACGTGCGCGGGCGTTTTTGTCTATTTGGCTGATCTCCCAGCTGCTTGAACAGTGTTTGTGCACAGCAGATGCTCAGGAATATTTACTGGAGGAAAAAGCTTGACAGTCCTGGAAACGTCCTTCTCCAGACACTTGCTCTGCGGAGCCTGACCCCCTGCCCAGTGCCGGCAGCTGGGTTCCCGCCCCTTCCTGCGCCCCACCGGGTGGCCCTCACTGCTCTGAGCCTGTTTCCCTCCCTTCGCGGGACTCAGTGGGGAAGCACCTTTCGCAAGGGGCTGGGGGCTTCCCCGGAGGTCTCTGCAGGCTCATCCAAAGAGCTTCAGGGGCAGCTGGGTCGGGGGCCTGGGGGCCAGCTCCCAGGACCCTCCACAGGGAGGCCCCAGGGCCCTTTCCCAGCATCAGCCCAGGCAGGCCCTGGGGGCTGCACCAGGCTGCCCGTCCCTCTCCCACCCCAGCACCGCCCCCCGCCCCCCCAGCATTCGCATCTCTCGGCTGCCGTGTCTCTGGCACTAATATCTGCGCAACCCCCTCCTGCCACAGCCACTCGGGGCTTGCCTCCCACCCACTGGGGGCTGGCCCCTCTCCCTGCCCTCCCAGTGAGCTGTGGGCCTGAGCCCCTCCTGTAACTCCAGAAGGGCCCCGTGCGGGGCAGATCCCGCGCCAAGCTCAGCGCTGTCGGCGGCCCCGCCCTTTCTGGCAGGCAGGCAGGCCCAGAGCCCGAGCACACCCTGCGCCGTGGACCCCGCAGCCTGACGCGGGACCCCCTGCTCTGCTGCCCGGGCCTCGACGCTGCCCGTCCAGCTGCTCTCCCATTTAGACCCTGCACGCGCCCTGCTGGGGGCCGAGGAGCCATGGCCGGGGTCCTCGCGCTCTTGGGCAGGCCGCCCCCTGCCCCAGGCTGTCGAGGGCAGCAACCCAGAAGGCCGAGGCAGGGCTAGTGCCTCTCACCTGTGCCTTCCGCCTGCACCGGGGGTCTCCCTGCCCGCCCATCCCGCTTCGAGCGGGCACCGAGGCCCGCCCGGCCGCCCCTGCGCACTCACGTCGACGATGAGGAAGTCCAGCCAGCACCAGGCGCTGGTGAAGTACCGCCTGAACCCGTAGGCCGCCCACTTGAGCAGCATCTCGAGCACGAAGACGTAGGTGAACATCTTGTCCGTGTACTCGAGCAGAACTTTGATGGTCTTGCGCTCCTCCAGGTAGATGTCCTCGAAGGCCTGCAGGACAGGTGCCACCACGTCTCTCAGCCACACCTGCTGCCGGGACGGGGAGGGGTGCTCCTGCCTTCCCAGGGTGTCCTGGCCTGTGCGCGGGGCCCTCGGCGGCAGGGGACGGAGAGAGGAAGGCCTTCCCGGCCTTGCAGCCCTCTCTAAAACGTGCCCACCCCCCACCTGGCCCGGGAGCCCCAGGCTTCCGCCAGCAGCAGCACAGAACTTTCCTGCTTGCGTTCTGCTCTGCGCACACTCCATCTACTTTATACAGCGACCTGCTTTTCCTAGGAAACGCTATTGGTTTCCCATTATAACGAGGCTCAAGAGTTTCCCTTTGCAACAAATTTATTTAAACAAACAAAACCCAGTGAGAGTTGACTTGAAGCAAACTTCTGATGAGCGAGGGCAGAGTTTGTGGCTAAGCATGGCTAGAGAAAGCCAAGCCTCTTTCGGAGCCCCCAGGCCCTCCACCTCCTCGCCCCTGCGTCCGTGCTCAGCCCCAGTGAATCTGCGCGACCAGGCTCGGCACCGAAGGCGCCAGCGCGGAGGCGGCCGCGGCAAAGCCGAGCGGCGCCCGCCCCTGGTTAGCTCAGGACACGCGGCCCCTCCAGCTCCCGGACGCCCGGGGCCAGCGCCAGCACCTGGGAGCTGCACACGCCCCCACTGAAGTCACGTTTCCCATGAAACAATATGCTGTGGACATTGGTCCACTCAGGAATCCGTTCTCCACCAAGGCTGCACATTTCATTACTTTCTACACTGAAATGTCGTTGGCGACAGCCCTGCTTCCAATTTATCCCTGGTAGAAGCAGCGCTGCCGGGGACAGCTCGTCTGAGTGTCTGCTGAGGAAGCACTTCTAGAGTGGGGTGCCGGGCGCACGGGGGACGGCGCTCCAGTCTTCCCTCCCCACCTGCCACCAACAGAGCTTTCTCAGCCTGGCCGACGAAAACTGTGTTTCGTTACATTTTAATTCATTACTAGTGATGCACACCTTTCCTTGAATATTTGCAGTGTTCCTTTAGAAGTTATCTGTTAACATCCTTTGTCTATTTTTGTATTTGAGAATCTGGTTTATTTGGGGACACTCTGTTTATTATATTGTATCCTAGTTTGTTGTATACAAGGCTTTTTACTATACTGAAACTCTACATTTTTCATTTAGGAAAATAAACAAGGATAAGAAAATAAACCATCTTGCCTTTCTTTTCTTTTTTCACTTTGTGGTTTCATTGTTTTACAATGAAATTTTACAATGAAAAAAATCTAATATATTTTGGTAAGAAGTAAACATCCATTTTAATAATTTTTGAGTGGTTTGTTAATTGTCCCCATACTTAAAGAATCCACATCAAATCCACTGGCTAGAAGCTGACTTTATCATATCCTCAATTTCTATATTTACTTCAATCTCTTTCACAGGGGTTTTGTGAGAATTAAATCAGTTAATGTTTCTAAGTTGCTTAAAACAGTGTCTGAAACATAGTACATGTGATTTAAAGTGTTAGATATGATTTTATCATTTTAGATTGTATTTATTAATTATATATACTTTTAGATCTCCCATTGTCTTTTTTCTACTATTACATTTGTCAAGAATGGATGTGTAGTAAAACTCCTCTACTATTACACTGCTGTCATTTTTCCTTGTTTCTCCATTGTTTTGTAAACTTAAATGATAGGCAATCCCAAGCAAAAATATATTTCTGAGTCATGTTATTTCAGGTTTGTCATTTGAGAGCACATAAATGAAGTCTTTTTTAAAAAACACACTTGGAGTCCTTTTATTTTAAAAGATGAATTTTATCCAGTTATACTTATTAGACATGTTTGATCTTGCCTCTGCCATGTCTGTTTTCTGATTTTATGCTTCCTTGTTGCTTCTTTTTTTCTCCTTTTGTGGTAAGATCTCTTGTTTTCTTTACCAATTTTTCCCTCAGTACTTTGGAAGGTATATAGTCCGTTTTTTGTTAAGCAAGTTTATAACTTAAAATAACATACTTAGACTCTTTTTTTCTCACTATATCACTGACATGATTTTTTAACAACGTGCTTGGCTGTCTACCCTGATTAGAGTCACCAGCTGCTTTGCCAAAACTCCTCCTCACTTACGCCTAGCTGAGCTTTTCCTCTACAGCCCAGACTCAATGGCTCTGACTGCCCTTGTTTGTGGCTGTTTAAAAACAAAACTCGTTAACATATTGTCAAATCATCCTCTGAAGCCCACAGAGATTTGGCTCTAGCTGCCAATGGTAAAACAGCAGGCGCCGGGCCCAGTCGGGATCGGGGGTGGGGAGGGCCTGCGGTCCGCAGGCTCAGAACTGACGGCCACGGAGGAGGCAGGCGGAGTGGCAGCCTGGGACGAAGGGCCATTCTCTTCAGACTCTTCCCTGGGGGTCTCACCACCCAGCTGTATCAGGTGCTTCATCCCCCTGGACCAGGAAAGTCCTATTTCTTCTGCCTCCTTGATCACTGCCCTCCCCATTCCAGAACCCTCTCCAGGGCTGTCCACCTCTTCCTAGAAGGTGTCTCAGAAATCAGAGCCAGCTGGGGCATCCCTGGAGGGACTCACTGTTCCCCCTGGCCCCAACAAACCTCGCTGTCCTTCCTGGCTCAGCGCTATCTGCTCCCTCCAGGAAGTCTTCCCTGATTGCTCCAGTGCCACAGCCCTCTCATCACCTTGAGTTCTCCACTCCAGTCCCTGCTCAGCAAGCTTTCTCTCTCTTTTTCAGGAAGTTCCAGAGACTGAACCCAGGGCCTCGCACATGGGAAGCAGGCTCTCAACCACTGAGCTACATCTGCTCCCTCAAATCTGCTGAATCAGTTTCCCCAACTAGACTGGGAGCCTCTGAAGCAGGGCTGGGGTCTCCTCTCTCTGCTCCTCTCCTGTGTCTCTCAGGGCTAGATACAATGTGAAACAGTGAGCACATGGAAGGTCAAGACCGATGACCCTGGAATCCGACTGCCAGGGCTCAAATGGCAGATCTGCCCCCTGGGCATTGTGGGGCCATGGGTGAGTTTCCTAATGATCCTCCGAAGGGCCGAGGTGGAACCCAGCGTGGCCTCTAGCACGTGGAGGGCACGGCGCCAGTGGCAACGCCATCGAGCAGCTCCCGGCGGCCTGGCAGGGCCCCGACCTGTGTGCATGTGGCGGTGCCATGGGGCTGGGACGCGGGGGCCACTGCCTGCGCCCTCTGCCCGCCACACGCTGTGCCCTGGGCAAATCGCTCCCCTTCTGCAGACAAAGCTGCGCACACGCCATCCGGGGGCCTTCCCGCTCTGGCCGCCGCGTGCCGGGCGCGGGACTCTGGGGACGGGGGCACCTTTCCAGCAGAGGCTCTGCCCCAGTTCTGGCCTCTCCCCAGCCCCTTCCTCCACCTGCCCCAGCCCCTTCCTCCACCTGCCCCAGCCCCGCCCCCTCCCCACCCCCCCAGCCCCGCCCCCTTACCAGCGCTCCGCTGCTGAGCAGGATCATGAAGATGATGAAGCTCTCGAACCAGCTGTGCTCCACGATGCGGTAGCACGTCTTGCGCAGCCGCCACCAGACCTTGCCTGGGGCCTGCGTGGTGTCCACTGCGCAGCAGGGGCAGCGCCGGACGCAGCCTGTGTTAGTGGTGAGGGACGGGGAGCTTCCGTGGGCCTGCAGTGCCACACGCGATGGCGAAGGCGGGAGGGCTGGGGGAGTGGCTGCCGGGGCCGCCCACGCTGCAGGTTCTGGGCCTGGCAGCCGGCACTCAGCCCCTAACGCGCCTCTCGCCACCCCCACCTGGGTACTAGGGCGGCCTGCTGGGTGCCAGGCTGCGCCAGGCTCAGGCCTGCGCCTGGGACGCAGCTGCGGTGGGCAGCGCAGGCGAGCGCGGGCGTCTGGGCAGGGGCGGGCACTACCTTCGGTGAAGCAGTCCTCTGGGTCCTTGGCGTCCTGGCCCAGGTCGGGGATCTGCTCCAGGAGGTCGGCGGTGTTGGTCATGTCTGCCGTGCTCCCCTCGGAGTAGCTGACCTCGTGGGTCTGGGGGTGGGCGAGCCATGAGCTGCCAGCCTCGAGCCCGAGGCGCAGGGCCTGGGCTGACCCGCGGGCACGGGGCCGGGGGTGGGGCGGGCACGAGGGGCTTGGGGAAAGCACCGGGCCGGGGCGCCCGAGGCCGCGGCCCTGCCCTGCTCCTCGCCCAAGCCACATGGCTGCCGGTGCTCCGTGCCCGCCGCTGCCTGCACGGCCGCCTCCGGCAAACAGCCCTAGCCAGGGCGCTGCCTCCTGGGAAGCCTCGCGGGCTACGTCTGCCCTGGGGGGCCACAGCCGGACGGAGGGGGAACAAGAGGCGGCCTCTCCCTGGCTCGCGCCGCTGGTGGCTCAGGGTCCTTGAGGTCTGGGGTGGGGAAGGGAGCCGCCGGCGCCTCTCTGGCTCTCGCGGTCCCCGTGGTTCGAGGGTTCCGTCCCCTCCTCCCAGCTCAGCTGTGTCAGCAGGAGCCGGAGCCAGAGGGGGCCTCGTGCACCTCTCTTTTCAGACGCCGGGGCTGCCTAGGGCGCAGGCCGCCGCGGGGGGACAAGGTTCCCGGAGCTCACTGCAGCTGCGGGGAGGGGTCCCTCTCTCAGGAACACTGCCGCCCACCCCTTTTGCCTTTTACAGGCCCCGCTGTGAACTGATCCCAGGACCAGAAGACGTTTTGGCTCCCACTTCACGGTCGCCCTTCTGCGGCCTGCGCAGGGCGTGAGTCCGTCTTCCTGGACTGGCCGTGGGTGCAGAGCCACCCACGCCCCCGAGAACGTCTCTGCACAGGACCCCCACCCTCCATGGTGCTGGGCGCAAGTGGAGGCCTGGGGACGAGGCCCTGATCCTTGAGCTGGGGCCAGACAGTCGAGGACTTGTCTCTGGCACAGTGGCCCCCCGTCCACATTTTCAAGAGAAACCAGAAATGCAGAGTTTAATATAAAAGTGCCCAGGTTTTAAATGTTGGTGATTATTCAAATAAAACCTTTTTGCCACCAGAACAAAACCTAACGTTTGGCTGGGTGGGCCTCTTGTTTGCAGCCTCTGCCTTAGTCTGGGGGAGCAGCAGCTGGTGGCCGTGAGCCTCTGGGGTCCCCTCTGAATGGGGGGATTCACAGGACAAACGTTTGCCCAACTGGACGGAACTCTGGGAGTGTGAGGAGGGGCGAGCACAGGCCGAGCCAGTCCTGCGCCAGGCTTTCCAGTGGCCTGGGCCGCATGCCCTCTGCCCCCTGCCTGCTGCAGCCTGTGCCCCTCGCTGCCTGGGGCGGGGCCGTGGCTGGGGACCAGGGCGGGCAGCAGTGCTGGTGACCTCGCTGCCCCCTGGGGCTGGGGGCTCCGCCTGCCGCCGCAGCCTGCCTGCCTGTGCCGACGTGCTGCCCTCGGCCTCTGACGCCTGGCTCAGGGCGCAGGGGCTGCCTCTGGGTCTCTGGACACAGACTGGGATTCCTGCTGGCGAGACCCCAGCCTGTGAGCTGCCCCCACGCAGATGGCCAGAGAGACTCCGGGGCCCTGGGCGTAGGCTCCAGGCCCTGCCCACGCAGCCAGGGCATGGCCTCATGCCCTCTCCATGGGGCCGCCATCTCTCTGAAGACCCCTCCCCTGGGGGTCCTGTGGGCCCAGGGAAGGGGCCCAGAGCCAGATTGGCCTGGCACAGCCTCCCTTTCCAGCATTCCTGGGAAAAGCTCAGGTGCAGCGGCTCCACTTAGGAAGCAAGTGCTGACTTCCCGCGGGTTCCCGTGACACTCCAGGTGCCTGCATGTGCACACGTGCCCTCACGCACACTCATGTGTTCACACACATGCACACACTAACACGCATGCTCACGTATGCACACACGTGCTGTCACACACTAACACATGAACACACACGTGTTCACACACGCACGAACGCTCACACTAACACACACGTGTTCACACACACAAACATGCACACTCACGTGCTCACACACACCAACACAGTAGCACACACATGCTCACACATGCACACACGCTCACACACACGCTCACACTCCCGTGCACACACTAACAAGCTCATTCATGCACAAACATGTACACTCACGTGCTCACACACACCAACACACTAGCACACATATGGTCACATGCACACATGCTCACACACACTGCACTGACACGCTCACACTGACACATGTTCTCACACTCACATGCTCACACTCCCGTGTGCACACATGAACAAGCTCACATTCACACACACACACTGGCCCCTGGGAACCAGAGCCAATGGACTCAGAGAAGGGAAGGAGACAGGGAAGGAAGGCCAGAACTGACTCCTGCGCGGGAGTGTCCTGGAGAAAACGGGAAGCCAAGGTCCTGGCAAGGCCACCCACCCCCTCAGCCTCCACCCCGCCACCCCAGCACCTGACTTCAAGGGACGGGGGCCTCTGGGACCGCAGGGAGGGCCAAGGAAGTGGAACCAAGTCTGGAGTGGCTGACGGGCGGCGGCTCTGCACAGCAGGCCCAACTCAGCCGAGAGGAGCCCAGGACCAGGGCGAGACCAGGGACAGGCCGCCTGGGCCTGGCTCAGGCCAAGGGATGCCGAGGGGACTGTTTTTCAGTGTTAAAAATAGCAGGCTGGGAGATAAGATAGCACTGTCTCCGACACCTCCGTCTTAGGGCTGCGTATTTTTAAATCTCAGTTAACCCCGGTGCGAAGGGGGAAGGGGCATCAGGAGGCCAGGGGACTCGCACACCTAGACGTCGCACCCTGTCAGTCCTGGCGGGGACAAGAGTCAGGGTGGGACCGCGCCTCAGTTTCTCCCTCTGTACAGGCGGCTGCCCGTGGCCAGCCAAGGAATGAATGACAGACAACAGCACCTGTACCTCCTGGCCAGGAGGCCGCGGGCAGCAGGGCCAGGGAGTGTGCTCACCTGCCCGCTGGGCTCCGCCTCTGTGCCCAGGCTGCTCTCGTCCTCATCCTGGTCCTCTGTGTCTGACTCGGCCACGGCGATGGGCACACACACGGGCTCCGGGTGCCCAGGGCTGCCCTCGCCCGGCCGCCTGCCCTCCTCAAACCGGGTTTCCTTGCGGGCCGGAGGGGCCTTCTCCATCTCCGGAGGTGGTGGGGAGCGGGCAGCGGAGATGCAGCTGGGCAGCTGGCTGCGGACGGCCAGGGCCGTGGGCTTCGGGGGCCGCCGGCGCAGGAGCCCGCAGCAGAAGCCCCAGGTGGCCCTCCTGACGCCGCGCAGGCCCCGCTGGATGCGTGCCAGGGCCAGCTGCAGGTTGTTCATGTCGCCCTCCTCGTCGGGGGCCGTGAGGTTGTCTGCGCTGAAGGAGCTGAGCAGCAGGGCCAGGAAGAGGTTCAGCACCTGTGGGGACAGAATTAGGGCTGCGGAGGCACCCGGCCCCTCCTCAGAGCACCGGGAAGTGGTCTGACATGAAGGCGTCCAGCTCCTGGCCCAGGGCCAACGGGACAACCAGGGGTCCACCGGCGCCAAGGCTCAGAGACAGGGACGAGCCCCAACGGGGGCAGAGCTCGCCCAGGGCCACGCGGCACCAGCTCCCTACACGCAGGCCTCGTCGCCTCTGGCCGCTTCCTGCTGCCGCCGGAAGGTGTCAGGGTGAGCAGGGGTCCAACTCAGGACGGAGACAGGATCTGCCAGCAGCAGCCCAAGCTCTCGGGGCTTTCCTGCGAAGCGGCTGGCGCCTCTGAGGTCCCCACTGAGCTGGCTCGCTGCCCGGAGGTCTGGGGCTCCTGCCGTGGAGCCCACTCTGCCCGCGTCCCCAGACCTGACCCCCCTGTCCAGTGAGGGGCCCGATTCTGGCAGCTCCAGGGCTCTGGCCCAAGGACAAGCAGGGGGATGGTTTTTGTTGTGACTTGTGGGCCAAGAGGCCTGAAGCTGGGGAATGGTGGCGACGGGTGCAGCGGCAGGGAAGGGGCCGGGGGTGTAGGCAGGCCTCAGGGATCTCGGGCTAATGGGGCGAGGGGCACTTGGACGGATGCTGCGTGTGGGATCAGATAGCTGGGATGGGCCAGCCCTGGCTCCGAGGCCGTTATGCCAGAGGAAGCCAGGGGAGGGGCTGAGGTTTTAGAGTTTCTGGAAGGTACAGTAGTTTGTTCAAGTCACCTATTAGGAGTTAGGGACCAGAGACCCCTTCGAGGGGACTGCACGGTCCCCCAGCCTTTAGACGGTCCTGGAGGACTGCCTGTTGTCAAGCCATCCTGCAGGTGTGGCGTTTGGGCTCCTGTTTTTAAAAAGAGCACTTTTACTCGGGGGCTCAATTCCCAGGCTCGTCGTTGAGACAGAGGTGGGCTCAGCCCCACACAGGGGGCCACGGGTCAGAGGCCAACCTGGGCCCGGCGCCCCCCCCCCCTGCACGCCCGCGTGGGGCCCACGGCTCCCGTAATCCACTCTGAGCTCCAGCTCTGGCTTCTCGCGAGCCCCTCAGAGATGCCCGTCAGAAGCGGGGAAGGTGGGCGCCAGGCCCCAGAAACAGGCCTCCGGTTTAAAAGCACCGTGTGTTCATGTGGACGAGCGCTTCTGACCCCTGGCGTCTCTCACGCAGTCACGGAGGGGAGGCGTGACCCCGGGCGACGGCCGCTAGGCAAGTCCAGGGGTGGAGCACCAGCGCCGGCCCCACGGCCCCCAGCCCGCCGGGCCCACCTCCCCTGGCCTCCAGGGGTCTCGATGCAGGCTGGGGGCAGGAGGGGGCTGCCCGGGCAGCCTCGTCTACCCACAGGGACGCCCAGGCCCCCGCGGCGCCGCGCAGCGCCTTCCCCTGCTCCCGGCCCGCCCCATCACGTCCCTTTTCAATGGCTTTCTTGTTCCTCCCACGCCTGGCAGCGCCCAGCCCCTGGCGGCCAGGGAGGGGGCTGCGTGGGCTGGCCTTGGCTCCCCCCCAGCAGCCTCTAAGCTTCTCCTCCCCAGGCGGATCCGCGAGGAAACCGCAGGGCTCTGTGGAGGGGCGCAGGCAGCGTCCGGGCTGCACGAGGCTCCACCCCCACAGGGTGCTGTGGACCCACGTCCCAGCTTCTCTCTGGCTCCACATGTGGGGCCCAAGAGGACGGTCTCCAGATGGCCTGAGCCTGCCCCTCCTGGGAGGAGAAAGCCGGCAGGTCTGGGGAAGGGGCTTGGAATCTGCAGTCCACAGCACTCAGCCCACGGCAGGCTACAAAGGGGTCCTCAGCCCCGCAAGCTAGTGTGGCCCAGCGCTGCCCGCGGCAGCGTGCGTGGGCCTCCACGCACCAGGGAGGCAGCTCCGCGCCCACAGTGGAGGGCAGCTTCCGTCGGGCCCACCTGTTGCCTCAGCTGCGCTTCTTCCCAAGGCCCCTCCCCTGGCATTTGAGCTTTGGTCTCTCTCCACGCTGCAAAGACCCAAGGCGAGGCACCTGCCCTAGGACACAGGTGGCAGCCAAGGCCTTGGCCCTGGCCCCTGGCACAGTCTTCTGTATGCAACAGGGGCTCAGCTGAATTGAAAAACCATGTGATGTTTCATTGGTAGTGAATGACTGAATAAAGTGATGGGTGGATGAGTGAATAAATGAATGAACAAGAAAAGAGTAAATAATGAATCAACAGGTAAATAAGTGGGTGAATGAATGAACAAATCTAATGAAGAATGAGCACATGAGTGGATGGATGAGTTAATGCATGACTGAGCAGACAGCTGGATGGACAGATGAGCAGAGGGATGGGTGGGTTGTTGTGCAGGGGGTGGTGGTGGATGAATGAACGGACTGGCTGATGAGTGAGTGGACACTTGGGTGACGGATGGATAGATGAATGGGTGGGTGAGTGAACGGATGAATGGATAGGCAAATAGTTGGAAAAACAGATGTATGTATATAAGTGTGCATGTGAATTAATGGGTTGATGGATGTGTGGTTGGTGGACACATGGATGAATGGTAGGTGAGGGAGTGAGTGAATGAATGGGTGAGTGAATAGATAGATAGGGGTTGATAGAAGGATGGCTGGAGAAGCAAATGGATGAATGGAAGGATGGGTAACTCAGTACACAGATTGATGGACAGGTGGACAGATGGGTGGGTGGTGATTTATGGTTGGATGGATGGGTGGATATAAGGGGAAGAAGATGGAAGAATTAATGTGTGAATAGATGGACTGATGACAAGTGGATAGTTAGATGGGTAAGGGGTACATAGGTGGGCAAATGGATGAATGGGTGAGTGAGTAGTAGATGGGTAGATGAGTAGATGAATGAAGGAATGGGAAGAGAGATGGATATATGAGAAGTTGATGGGTGAAGGGTTGGTTTTATGGATAGATGGCTAGGTGAGTGAGTGGGTGGAAGAAGGGAAAGTGAAGGATAGATGGATGACTGGGTGAGCGTGTAGCTAGACAGATGAACAGATGGGCATGTGGGAGACCCTTGGCTGACTCACCACAAGGTTGCCAATGACCATAACAAGCAAGAAGACCAGTAGGCACAGGGACTGCCCTGACACCTCCATGCAGTCCCACATGGTCTCGATCCACTCGCCACAGAGGATGCGGAAGATGATGAGGAAGGCATGGAAGAAATCCATCATGTGCCAGCGGGGCAGCAGGCCCGAGTCGCTGATGCGGTGCCTCAGCTCTGAGTAGTTCTTGCCGAAGAGCTGCATGCCCACCACGGCAAAGATGAAGACGATGATGGCCAGCACCAGCGTCAGGTTCCCCAGCGCGCCCACAGAGTTGCCGATGATCTTGATGAGCGTGTTCAAGGTGGGCCAGGACTTGGCCAGCTTGAAGACCCGCAGCTGGGAGGGAGGGAGGGAGAGAAGGGGTCCTTGGGCTGTGGCTCTGGCTCTCCCTGCCCGTGGAGACCCTACCACCCTGGATCCTCCCTCAGAGCCCAGGGAACAAGCACAGAGGTCACTGCCACCACTTCTTCCCCTTGTTTCTCCAAACACACACAGCTCTTTCTCCAAAGCCTGAGAGGCAGCCTTGCTGGACTCTGCTCTGGCCGTCAGGTCAACAGCTATCACCTCATCTCAACTCAGCCTTTCTCTTTGTCCCCATGCCCGCCCCTTACCCCCCTTGGTCTCACTGCCACAGCTTCCCAGCAGTCCCCTGCAACACGGAATGTCCTCCTCATCACGTATACTTTCCGGCCAACTCAAACCATCTCTGACCTGCCCGATCACCTCCATCTTTTTCTTTTCCCAGTTATCACAAGAGAAGGAGGCAGGTTCCTAACATTTACTGAGCACATACTCTGTGCCAGGCCTTGTGCTTGTCATGAGGATGGAGTAACTCATTCAAAACTCCCAATAATCACATGAGGTTGGCACTGTTATCACCTCATTTGACAGATGAGGCAATCAGCTCTTAAAGGTGGAGGAGCTAGGCTAAGTCCCTTGGCTTGCAGCAGTGAAGGCAGGATTAGAACCCACAGCCTAGGCTCTCTCTACTGCCCCCACCATCCTGCCTTCTTGCACCCCCCAGTGAAGCCAATGCAGTGCTCAGGACCTCTTCCAGGAAGCCCTCCCTGCCCATACCCCCAGCTGGAGGTGGTCTCTCCCTGAACCTCCAGCCCCATGTCTGGACCCCCCAGGCATTCTGGGCTCAAAGTGTGGTCCGTAGACCACGATGCTCTGGCGCCCCCTAAGAGCCGTTAGAGAGGCAGACCCTGTGGCCCTAGCGCAGACCTAGTGAGCCGGCACCTGTGTGTCCACAAGCTCCCGAGGGGATCTGTTTGCATCCGCAGCCACCAGCAGGGTGAGCCAGCAGACTTCGCTCCACCTGTCACCTGCCACGTGGCTTTGGAAATTCATCTCATCTGTCAACCGGGGATGCTGTCACACCAATCCCACTCAAGGGGTCACCGTGAAACAAAGAGATGGTGCCCCCAAGAGCTCCTGTGGGGGACGTCTCCTGTCTCGTGCACTCTGCACCCAAACACCACCAGCACGGGCCTGACACCCAGGGCCACCTAGCAAGAGGCCGCTGGGTGAAGGTAGGACGGGTCGAAGCAGGGGTGACTGGGGCGAGCTCGCTGGGGTGCGCTTTGGGGCCCCAGCCCCTCACTCCACCCCGCAGCGGGACTGGCCAGGTACCAGGCGGAAGGAGCGCAGCACTGACAGGTTGCCCATGCGAGACAGGCCGAGCTCCATGAGGCTGAGGATGACGATGATGCTGTCGAAGATGTTCCAGCCCTGCTGGAAGTAGTAGTAGGGGTCGAGGGCGACGACCTTGAAGGCCATCTCTGCTGTGAAGATCCCGGTGAAGACCTGAGGGGAGGAGAGGGCGGGGTCAGGGTTTCTGATGCTGGGCTGGGAGGCCCCGGGCCCACCAGAGGCGCCGGGATGGCCTAGGGGCTCCCCCTGCAGCCTGGCCTCAGAGGGCGGGGGCGCTGGGCCGCCCTGGGCCGCGGCGCGTCCGGCCTTTGTTGGGACACTCTCTCCTCCGCATGGCGGCCTCTTCTCACTGGCGTGATGACCAGCCTCTGTCTCCTAACGGCTCGCCATGGGCCAAGCCCGTTTCTTTCCATCCTTCCAACGCCCTGAAGCATGGTGGGCCCCGTTTTACAGGCAAGGAGCCCGAGGCACAGAGGAGGTAAGTGGCTGGCCTGGGCTCACACAGCGAAGACGTTTCAGAGCTAGATGGTGAGCCCGGCTCTGTCGCTATCAAGGCCTGCGGCTCCCAGCTCTCCCTCCAGGGAACACCTGAGGGGGGAATCCAGGCCCCCAGCCCTGCGCCAGGGCAGTCAGGAGGGGAGGTCACCCTGCCCTCGCCACCCTGAGGGGACCCTGTGCTAAAAATGAGGGGAGGGGCTTCTGCTGGTTGCTCAGACGACGTGGGTGGGTGGGGGTTGGGAAGGTGTGGTCAACGGAGCGAGGAATCAGGATGGCAGGGGCAGGCGCCTCTGCCGCCCACCCACCAGCCCAGGCCTTGGTGGTCCCTTAGCGCTTGTGCCCAGAAGGACCTGCTCCGCCACCAGCCGGGGTCCTGCGGAGCCCTCCAGCCGGGGTCAGATTCCTGGACGGCCCTCACACGGCAGAGGCACCCTGGGGCTCCGCCCCTTTCCCGGCACCAAGCCCATCCCCACGACGCCCCCCGACCCCATCTCCCCGTGCTCCCTGCTCCAGCCACACTCGCCGCCCCCTGCTCACCCCTGCCCCATCCGTGTGGCGCCTCCCCTGGTTTCTGCTCTAGAAGCCGCCTAGTTGGTGGGGCTTCCTGGCCACCGCCCGCTCCCCTGGCTTGCTCACATACCCCCCTCTGACAGTTAAGTGCTATTTGTCTCCTGAGTCTCCTCCAGCTAGAACGTAAGCTCCACGACAGCAGGACTTCTGCGGTCTCGCTGTGCTGTGACACTGCCCAGCACTGAGGCAGGCCACCAGTGGTTTCTGAACCAATGTGCAAAGGGTTGGGACTCTGGCCTACAGCACACCACGTCTCCCCATTCTGCGCGCCCAGCTCCCCCTCCCCAACTCCCAGCAGGCCTTCCCACCAGCCTCGGACAGCAGGGATGCTCACTCAGCAGCACCCCGTCCTCTCCCAGGCATGCCGGGGCAGGTGTGTTCTCAGGAAGCCTGTTTGACAGGGCAATGAGCGCAGATCCTCATTTCCACGGAAGAAAGCTCAGCAGAGTCCCATCCTCACTCGGATTCCCAGATAGCAGGTGGAGCTGAAAGTCTGCAATGCTTCTGGGAAGTTATGGACAAAAGCTTCTTCAGAGACCAAGGGTGTGGGCATCACTTGGAAGCTCTTTAGAAATGCAGAATCTCAGGCCCGATCCTCCATCTGTTGAATCGGAGGCTGCATTTTGGCCTGATTCCCCAGTGATTTGAAGTTTGAGAAGCACTGTTTTTCAGCACTGGTTCTCAAACACTTTGGACCCACTTGGGAAGCTTTAAAAATACTGATGCCTGGGCCCTACCCCCAGAGAGTCTAGTTTAATTGGACTGGAAGCAGCTCAGAGACTGAGACTTTTGAAAGCTCCCCAGGGATTCTAATATGTGGCCAAGCTTGAGAACCACTGCTTTGGGAGTACATGTATTTTGGGACCAGTTCTCCGTTCTCCCCCTTCCAGAGGCTCACCCCAGGCTTTCTAAAGCCATGTGGTCAGAGCTCGGTGGTTTTATTTATTTTTTTTTTGAAGATTATTTATTTATTTATTCATTTATCACCCCCTTGCTGCTTGTGCTCGCTGGGTCAGCTAACCACGCCGTGCGGGCGGGCCTGCCTTCACCAGGAGGCCCCGGGAACCGAACCCGGGGCCTCCCATATGGTAAACGGGAGCCCCACTGATTGAGCCACAGCCGCTTCCCATGAGCTCGGTGGTTTTAGATGCTCAGAGAATGGCAGCCAGATCTAGGTTTCAAAGCAGGGCCTGCCACTGCGTGGGCTTGGGCCAGTGTCTCCATCTCTCTGGGCCTTGAGTGCCCTCATCTGTAAAATGGGGATAATCACAGCTACACGGGAGGGCTCTGAGAGCTAGCGCTAATGGGTGTAAAAGGGAGGCTCTGGCTGGGAAGGCCATTGCTGGTACCAGCATCTACAGTGACTGCTGAGGGCAGCCGACAGCTCCGCGTCGAGGAGGAGCCTGCCTGCAGCTCGTTTCGCAGGTTCCTGGGGTCAGCACCGCCCTGCTGGCAGCCTGTGAGTGTGGGGACCCACCTCCCCTGGCTCCTGGCAGGAGGTTCCCTGGGCACTGGGGCTGATGGTGTCTTCCTAGAAAGTGGGGGGACCTTTGGGGGACCCTCAACTCTCCTTGACCGCGACACGTTTTCAGTGGGGTCCTAGTGAACACCCTGTGGACCTGCTTCGAGAGCATGCCACCTTGAGAATGCCCTTCCCAGCCAATGAAGTGCCGTCTACACATCTGTCTCATCAGCTGGGAGGTGTCCTGCTACACAGGCGAGTCGCAGCCGGTTTAGACGCTCCCTTAGCATGGGCGTCTGTCTAATCAAGACATTGCTGCGACAGATGGCCTTTTACATACGTTTTAAAAACAACTTGCCCAGGTATTTTCTTGAAATGGAATCGTTTTATCAATGAACATTTTTAGAGATCCTGCCACTTATTGCTAAATGATCCTCAGAGATATATATATATATTTTTAATGGCACTGGGTCCAACGAGCCATATGTGGGAAGCTGACACTCAACCACTGAGCCACATTTGCTTCCTTGAGTTGTTTTTTCATTTGTTTTGCTTGTTGTTTTTTTCAGGAGGCACCGGGAACCAAACCCAGGAACTCCCGTGTGGGAGGTGGGCGCTCAACCGCTTGAGCCACATCCACTCCTCGGAGATAGTTTTAACCAATTCCAGGAGCAACATGTAAGTAACTGTTTCCCTGTAACTATCCTGATATTGTGCATTCTATTTCCACCACCTTTCCCAATGCTTGGTATTCCACTCTCAATACCTTTTTCAATCCAAAAGGAGAAAGGCCATATCTTATTGCTGTTTTATTTGACATTTCTTTGATTTTTGTTTCTTCTTTTGTGAAATTGCCTGTTCATATCCTTTGCTCATTTTTCTACTAGGGAGTTTTTTTTTTTTTGGTACTGTTTAAAAATACTCTTTATATATTAAGGATATTACCTCTTTTGTCTATTATATGTGTTATGACAATTTTCCTGGTTTTTCATTTCCCTTTATTGCATTTTTAAAAATTGCAAAATATTTTAAGCATATAGAAAAACATAGAATAATGTAATAGAGTACCTTTGTGCCACCATCGAATTCTATCAAATGTTAACATTTTGCCATATTTGTTTCAGATCTTATTTTTCCCTACAAAATAATAATTTCAAAGATTTAAACAGTGTTTACTACTATTCCATGTCAGGCACTACTCTGGTGCTTCATGTATAATAACTGAACATGCCAAGCAGCCTTTGGATAGGTTGGGTCTTCTGCCCTGGTGTTAGGAGGGGCAGGCCTTCAACCTGGTGGTTGGGGACAGTCTGAGCGCTGCCCGGTCTCGGGGAGGGCAGGGCTGCTGCTCCAGCAGGACTGGAGGGGAAAGCATCGACGCATGGGTGACTCTCAGACCTTGAAGTCTAACAGACTTTACCCCACTGGATTTCAGATTTCCTTGTTCCTGTGACTCCTTTTTCACTTCTGGAATGGAATTATCTATCCTGTGGCTGTCCCACCATTGCATTTTAGAAGCAGATGACTTCCTTTTCTAGGCTTCACAGGTCCATAGATGGTGAAGAATTTTGCCCCAGGATGGACCATACGTAGGTAAGTGATTTTATGAGATTTTGGACTTAGAATTTTTACTGAAAGGGCTGAAGACTTTTGGAATATTGGGATGGGGTGAACGTATCTTGTATGTGGGAAGAACATGTTTTTGGAGTCCAGAGGTCAGACTGTTAGGGATTTAATCATGTGCCCCATAAAGCCGTGTTCAAGCCCTAATCTGCGGCCTCGTGGGTGTGAACCCATTTGTGAACAGGGCCTTGGAGGATGCCATCATCAGTCAAGGTGGCCGCACTGAACGAGGTGGACCTTAGTCCAGCATGGCCCTACACGCCGAGGGGATTGGGCATGGAAGTAGGAGCCAGAAGTCAGAAGAAGCCAGAGAATGAGGCAGGCTGCCACGCGATGGAGGCAGAGACACAGGCCCACGGACTCCAAGGCCACGGCTTGTCGAGACCTTGAGTTGGGACTTCTGGCCTCCAAAACCACAAAACAAACCCCTGTTCTTTAAGCCCGTTGTATGCTGTTTGTCACAGCAGCCCCGGCAAACTGAGACACTCCCCAAAGTAGTTTCCATTGCTTCACATCCTTGTCCACATAGAGAAGCTTGTTTCTGAAACTCTTATGGGTGAGAAAGGGTATCTCAATGTTTGCTTTAATTTGCATCCCTGTGCATCTTCTCACTTGTTTATAACAATATGAATGTCCTCTTCTGTGGTATGCCTGTCAGTTCCTTTGCCCATTGTGGTTGTGTTTTTATCATTGGGTTGGCCTTCTTTTTCCTAGTGACACGTAAGCCTTCAATACATATTTTGGATTCCATGTCTCTATAGTGAAATACTTTTCCAGATAACAATTTCCAGTGTGTAGTGGTGATTTCATTAAAAAAAATTTTTTTTAGATTTTTATTTATTTATTTCTCCCCACTCCCTTGTTGTTCACACTTGCTCTGTCTGTTCTTCTTCCTTGTTTTAGGAGGCACCAGGAACTGAACCCAGAACCTCCGATGTGGGAGGGAGGTGCCTACCTCCGTTCCCTGCTTTGTTGTGGCTCTCATTATGTTTTCCTTTTTTTGTCTCTTGTTGTGTCATCTTGTTGCATCAGCTTGCTGTGCCTGCCCGTTGCGTCAGCTCGCTGTCTTGCTTGTCTTCTTTAGGAGGCACTGGGAACCTCTGCTTCCTTCTTTCTTGTGTCTCTCATTATGTTTTTCTTCTTGTGTTTCTTGAAGAAACACCTGCCTATTGCGCCAGCTCGCTGTCTTCTTTAGGAGACACCAGAAACTGAACCATGGACCTCCCATGTGGTAGGCGTGAGCTCAATCGCTTGAGCCACATCTGTAGTGGTGATTTCATTTTGTTTATAATATTCCTTACTATACAGATAGTCTAAATCTTATTATAGGCCACCTTTTCTTTCATGGTATAAATTTTTTGGATTGTTGGAGAAATCCTTCCTAACCCCAAGACCTTAAAGTTTTTTCTCCTATTTTTATTCTAAAAGCTTTCAAGTTTTGCTTGATCACATTTAGGTCTTCAATTCAATTCACCTGCAACTAATTTATGAGTATGATTTAAGGTAGGGATCCAAATTAATTTTCTTCCATGTGAATAACCATTCTTTCAGCATCATTTATTGAATTAGTCCATCTTTTTCCTATTGACTTCTAATGCCATCTCTGTTATTCTCCAATGCATTGCTATATTTCTGGGTTCTCAATTCTGTTGCACTTGTCCATTTTTCTATCTGCACCAATACTAGAATGTTTTAATAATATAGCTTTATAATAGATCTTAATATATGATAGGTAGATTCCACACCTTATTTTTCACTTTATCCTGATAGGCTTTACCTTGCCCTATGCATTTTAGGATCAGTTGTCAAGTTACATAAAAAAGTTTGTGGAGATTTTTATTGGAATTATGTTGAGTTTATAGATTAATTTGGGAAGAACTGATATATCTACAGTGAGTCTTTCATCCATGAATATGGCATATCTCTCCACTTATTTACATTTCCTTTTCAATGCTTCAATAGTTTTATAATTTTTTTCACATAAAATTTACACATCTTTAATGAAATTTATTCCTATATTTCTCATAGTTTTAATTGGTATTGTTTTAACTTTTAAAAATTACTTTCTCCAACTGATCCTTGACGGTGACTAGGAACACAAATTTTGTATATTGAGCCTATATCCACTAACATTGCTCAACTCTCTCAATAGATTTGAAAATCAATCAATAGATTTTCTTGGATTATATAGACAAGATGATCTGACAATAGTGTCAGATCTGTTTTCCATCCTTCTTTATTCTTTTTCTTCTCTTACATGCTGACAGGGTCCATGAATACAATTTGGACTGGGAGCCCAGGTGGGGACAAAGCTAGAGCTGCAGCACAGCAGTGTAGTGCAGTGGTTGAAATCATGGGCTCTAGATCCAAACTTGGATCTGGCTGAGTGACCTTGGGTAAGTTATTGGGCCACTTTGTGCTGCTGTTCCCTCATCAGTAAAATAGGGATAGCAGGAAAAACACCTCCTCAGGTAGGTACTCAAGAGGAGTTCACTATCATTACCACCACCGTCACCATCATTGCTTGAGTTTGTTTCTGACTTTAAAAGGAAGGCTGCTGGGATGGATGTGGCTCAAATGGTTGGGCGTCCGTCTCCCATATGGAGGGACCCGGGTTCGATCCCTGGGACCTCCCAGTAAAAAAACAACAACAACAAAAAACAAACAAACAAAAAAACAAAAAAGGAAGGCTGCTAATGTTTCATGATTAAGTATAATATTTACTGTAGGTTTTTTGCAGGTATTGTAAACATCTTATTTCTAGTTTGCTAAGGGTTCTTATCACAAAAAAGTTTAATTTTATTAAGTAATTTTTTCACATCTAAGGGAAGAGCATAAGTTTTTTGTTAGATTGGTGAATTACATTAACCATCCTTGCATTCCCGAAATAAACCCAACTTGATCATGAGGAGTTTTTTATTTGTTTGATTTTCTTAATCAGGCCCTGCTGGATTTGATTTATTCTATATTTTTCTCTTTTCTTGATGGTTATAAGTCTCTTCCACAAAAGTTTTCACTTTGTTCAAAATTTACCGGCACCAAATTGTTCATAATATCTTTTTACATTAAAACAAATCTGTTCTTTGTGTAGTTATGCCTTCTTTTCCATTCTTAATATTATTTGTTTGTGCCTCCTCTTTTTTTTCTGTTATAATCTTTCCAGAAGCTTGCTTATTTTATTTGTCTTTAAATATGTTTTTAAAAAAATTCTCACTAGTAAATCTTTGTTTTTCTTTTACTGATTTGTTTTTATCTTTAATTTTCTTCAAGTTTATACTTAATCTTTCTCTAACCACTTGAATCAAATGCCTGGTTCATTAATTTTCAATGTATCTTCTTTTTTAATATATATTTATTTTAGACTATAAATTTTCCCTAAGTACTACATTTGCTGTAGCTCAAAAGTATTTTCATTTTCGTTCCATTATAAAGCTTTTATGATTTTCATTATTATCTCTTCTTTGACTATGAATTATCTGTAAATATATTTATTTATTTTAAGATTTATTTTTTTTTTATTTCTCCCCACTTCCTTGTTGTTTGCACTTGCTGTGTCTCTTCATCTTGTTTCTTTAGGAGGCACTGGGAGCCAAACCCAGGACCTCTGATGTGGGATGGAGGTGCCTAATCTCTTCAGCCATCTCCGCTCCCTGCTTTGTTGAGTTTCTCATTATGTTTTTCCTCCCTGCGCCTCTTGTTGCATCAGCTCACTGCACCTGCCTGTTTCATCAACTCGTTGTCTTCTTTAGGAGGTACTTGGGAACCTCTGCTCCCTGCTTTGTTGGGTCTCTCATTATGTTTTTTCTTCTTGTGTCTCTTGTTGTGTCAGCTTGCCGTGCCTGCCCGTTGTGCCAGCTCACTGTCTTCTTTAGAAGGCACTGGGATCCAAACCAGTGACCTCCCATGTGGTAGGTGGGAGCCCAGTCGCCTGAGCCACATCTGCTTCCCTGCAAATATATTTTTTTAAAATATAATTTACCTTTCTATTTTTGATTCTTAATTTAACTGCACAATGGTCAGAGAATAAAGGCTTCATGATATCCAGTCTTTGTTTTTTCTTAAAATGTACTCATTTTGTAAATTTTCCATGTGTATTTTCTTTAATTATTGGGTGTAGTGCTCTATACACATTGATTAGCTCAAGCTTTTTATTTGTTAGTCCAGTCCTCTATATTTTTGCTAATGTTTTGTCAGCTTGATCCATCAATTATAGAGGGTGATATGTTAAATATCTCTCACTAAGTTTGTGGGCTTCTTAAAATTATTTATTGTTGTCTTTACGTATTTTGAGGCTATATAATTTAGTGCAAACAAGTTTAGAGTTAATAATTTTCATAAGTTATAAATAATATATATTATACTCCTGGTGATTTTTATCTTTATTTTATAGACCACTTTACTCATCAATAATACTTTTGCTTTAGGCTAGTATTTGCCTGGTGTCATAGTTAGCCAAAGGGCTGCCGATGCAAAGTACCAGAAATCTGCTGGCTTTTATAAAAGGTGTTTATTTGGGGTAGAAGCTTACAGTCTCATGGCTGTGAAAAGTCCAACTCAAGGCACCATAGAAGGTACTTTCTCACCAAAGTCAGCTGCCTTGTGTTGAAGCAAGATGGCTGGAGATCTTTGGCTGGTCTCACCTTCCCCTCCAGGCTCACCCTTTCGTTTTTTTTTTTTTTTTTTAACGTAATGGATACATATAAATTTATTTTTTTATTTTTATTTTTTTTAACAATATGTTACACAATCTATTTGGTTCATAGTAACGCGTCCATACAGTATTTGTCCTTTTGTGTCTGGCTTGCTTCGCTCAACATAATGTCCTCCAGGTTCATCCATGTCGTCATATGCTTTATGACTTCATTTCTTCTTACAGCTGCATAATATTCCATCGTGTGAATAGACCACAGTTTGTTTATCCATTCGTCTGCTGATGGACACCTGGGTTGTTTCCAACTTTTGGCAATGGTGAATAATGTCGCTATGAACATCGGTGTGCAGATGTCTGTTCGTGTCACTGCTCTCAGTTCTTCTGGGTATATACCCAGTAGTGGTATTGCAGGGTCACGTGGCAAGTCTATATTCAACTTCTTTAGGAACTGCCAAACAGTCCTCCACAGTGGCTGTACCATCCTGCATTCCCACCAACAGTGAAGAAGTGTTCCTATCTCTCCACATCCTCTCCAACACTTGTAGTTCTCTGTCTTTTTAATAGTGGCCATTCTGATAGGTATGAAATGATATCTCATTGTGGTTTTGATTTACATTTCCCTAATCATGAGTGATGTTGAACATTTCTTCATGTGTTTTTTTGCCATTTGTATTTCTTCTTTGCAGAAATGTCTATTCAAGTCTTTGGCCCATTTTTTAATTGGGTCATTTGTCTTTTTATTGATAAGTTGTAACATCTCTTTATATATTCTGGATATTAAACCCTTATCAGATATGTGATTTCCAAATTTTTTTCCCACTGAGTTGGCTGCCTTTTCACCCTTCTGACAAAGTCCTGTGAGATGCAAAAGTGTTGAATTTTTGAGGAGGTCCCATTTATCTACTTTTTATTTTGTTGCATGTGCTTTGGGTATGAGGTCCAAGAAACCACCACCTACTACAAGGTCTTGAAGATGTTTCCCTGCATTTTCTTCTAGCAGTTTTATGGTCCTGGCTTTTATATTTAGATCTTGATTCATTTTGAGTTGATTGTTGTATAGGGGGTGAGATAGGGGTCCTCTTTCATTCTTTTGGTTATAGATATCCAGTTCTCCCAACACCATTTGTTGAAGAGACTGTTTTTTTCCCATTAGCGTGGGCTTGGTAGGTTTGTCAAAAACCAGTTGACTGTATAGGTGAGCGTATATTTCTGGGTTCTCAATTCTATTCCACTGATCGATGTGTCTATCTTTATGCCAGTACCATGCTGTTTTGACCACTGTAGCTTTGTAATATGTTTCAAGGTCAGGCAGTGAAATTCCTCCCACATTGCTCTTCTTTTTTAGAATGCTTTTGGCTATTTGGGTGCATTTACCTTTCCAGATGAATTTGGTAATTGCCTTCTCTAATTCTGTAAAGTAAGCTGTTGGGATTTTGATTGGTATTGCATTGAATCTATAAATCAGTTTGGGCAAGATTGACATCTTCACGATATTTATTCTTCCAATCCATGAACATGGAATGTCTTTCCATTAGTTTAGGTCTTCTAAAATTTCTTTTAGCATTGTTTTGTAGTTTTCTGCGTATAGCTCCTGTACTTCTTCGGTTAAATTAACTCTTAGGTATTTTAGTCTTTTTGTTGCTACTGAAAATGGAATTTTCCTCCTGATTTCCTCCTCAGATTGTTCAGTACTAGTGTACAAAAACATTACTGATTTTTGTGTGTTGATCTTGTATCCTGCCACTTTGCTGAACTCATTTATTAGTTCAAGTAGCTTTGTTGTGGATACTTCAGGATTTTCTAAATACAGGATCATGTCATCCGCAAACAGTGAGAGTTTTACTTCCTCTTTTCCTATTTGGACGCCTTTAATTTTTTTGTCTTGTCTAATTGCCCTCGCTAGGACTTCTAGTACAATGTTGAATAACAATGGTGACTGTGGGCATCCTTGTCTTGTTCCTGATCTTAGGGGGAAAGCTTTCAACCTTTCCCCATTGGGTATGATGTTGGCTGTGGGTTTTTCATGTATGCCTTTTATCATATTGAGGGATTTTCCTTTTATTCCTATATTTTGAAGTATTTTTATCAAAAAAGGATGTTGGATTTTGTCGAATGCCTTTTCTGCATCTATTGAGGTGATCATGTGGTTTTTTTCCCTTCAATTTGTTAATGTGGTGTATTATATTGATTGATTTTCTTATGTTAAACCAGCCTTGCATACCAGGAATAAATTCCACTTGGTCATGATGTATAAGTCTTTTGATATGCTGCTGGATTCGACTTGCAAGTATTTTGTTGAGAATTTTTGCATCTATGTTCATTAGAGAGATTGATCTGTAATTTTCTTTTCTTGTGGAATCTTTATCTGGCTTTGGTATTAGGGTGATGTTTGTTTCGTAAAATGTGTTGGGTAATTTTCCCTCCTCTTCAATTTTTTTGGAAGAGTTTAAACAGGATTGGTGTTAATTCTTTTTGAAATGCTTGGTAGAATTCACCTGTAAAGCCATCTGGTCCTGGACTCTTCTTTGCTGGGAGATGTTTGATGACGGTTTCAATCTCCTTAATTGTGATTGGTTTGTTAAGTTCTTGTATTTCTTGTAGCGTCAGTGTAGGTTGGTTGTGCGTTTCTAGAAATTTGTCCTTTTCATTTAGGTTGTCTACTTTGTTGGCTTATAGTTTCTCATAATATCCTCTAATGATTCTTTTTATTTCTGTGAGGTCATTTGTAACTCCCCCCTTTCATTTCTGATTGTATTTATTTGCATCTTCTCTCTTTTTTTCTTTGTTAGTCTAGTGAGGGGTTTGTCAATTTTATTGATCTTCTCAAAGAACCAGCTTTTGGTTTTGTTGATTTTCTCTATTGTTTTTCTGTTATTTTCATTTATTTCTGCTCTAACCTTTATTATTTCTTTCCTTCTGCTTGCTTTGGGATTGGTTTGCCGATCTTTTTCCAGTTTCTCTAGATGTTCAGTTAAATCTTTTGAGCTTGGCTCTTTCTTGTTTTTTAATATGGGCATTTAGGGCTATAAATTTCCCTCTCAAGAATGCCTTCGCTGTATCCCATAAATTTTGATAAGTTGTATTCATTTTCATCTGTCTCAATATATTTACTGATTTCACTTGCAATTTCTTTTTTGACCCACTGAATATTTAGGAGTGTGTTCTTTAGTCTCCACACATTTGCAAATTTACTTTTTTCCGGTCTGTTAGTGATTTCTTTTTTTTTTTATTTTATTTATTTATTCATTCATACCCCCCACCCGCCGCTTGTGCTCTCTGGGCCAGCCAACCACGCCGTGCAGGCGGGCCCGCCCTCACCAGGAGGCCCCGGGAACCGAACCCGGGGTCTCCCACATGGCAAACGGGAGCCCCACCGATTGAGCCACAGCCGCTTCCCTCTGTTAGTGATTTCTAGTTTCATTCCATTATGATCTGAGAAGGTGCTTTGTATAATTTCAATTTTTTTATATTTATTGAGAGCTGTATTGTGACCTAACATGTGGTCTATCCTGGAGAAAGATCCATGGGCACTTGAGAAGAATGTATAACCCGCTGAGTTTGGATGCAGTGTTCTGTATATGTCTGTTAGGTTTAACTTGTTTATCATATTGTTCAAGTTCTCTGTTTCCTTGTTGATCTTCTGTCTAGTTGTTCTATCTAATGATGTGAGAGGGGTGTTGAAGTCTCCGACGATTATTGTAGAAATGTCTATTTCTGCCTTCAGTTTTGCCAGAGTTTGTCTCATATATTTTGGGGCACCCTGGTTAGATGCGTAGATATTTATGACTGTTATATCTTCCTGGAGGATCATCCCTTTTATTAATATATAATGGCCTTCCGTATCTCTTATCACTTTTTTGCATTTAAAGTCTGCTTTGTCTGATATTAGTATAGCTACCCCTGCTCTTTTCTGGTTCCTATTCACGTGGAGTATCTTTTTCCAACCTTTTACTTTCAGCCGGTTTGTATCCCTGGGTCTAAGGTGAGTTTCTTGTAAGCAGCATATGTATGGCTCATGTTTTTTAATCCATTCTCTCAGTCTGTATCTTTTGATTGGGGAATTTAATCCATTCACATTCAATGATATTACTGAAAATGCACTATTTACTTCCTCCATTTTATTCTTTGGTTTTCATATGTCCTCTTGTTTTTGTCTCTCTTTTTACTCTTTTGGTTATCCTTTCTGCTATTCTTTCTTCTATATTCTCCTCTAAGCCTCTCTCTCCTGTCTTTTTCTTTCAGGTTCTAAGGCTTCTTGTAATATTTCCTGGAAAGGTGGATTCTTTTTTGCAAACTTTCTTAGTTTCTGTTTGTTTTTGAATACTTTATACTCACCTTCATACTTGTTTTTTTGTTTTTGTTTTTGTTTTTTCACCTTCATATTTGAAGGCAGTTTTGCTGGATAAAGATTCTCGGCTCGCAGTTTTTCTCTCTCAGTTTCCTAATTGTATCATACCACTGTCTTCTCGCCTCCATGGTTTCTGAAGAGCAATCTGCACTAAGTCTTACTGGACGTCCTTTGTACGTGATCGTTTGCTTCTCTCTTGCTGCTCTGAGAATTTTCTCTTTATCTTTTACATTGGACATTATGAATAGTATGTGTCTTGGCGTAGGTCTATTTGGATTTATTCTCATTGGGGTACGGTTTGCTTCTTGGACATGTAAGTTCATTTCTTTTGTGAGAGTTGGGAAACTTTCGGCTATTATTTCCTCAAATACTCTTTCTGCCCCTTTTCCTTTCTCTTCCCCTCCTGGAACTCCCATGACACGTATGTTGTTGCGTTTTGTGTTGTCATTCAACCCTCTGAGCCCCTGCTCAATTTTTTCCATTCTTTCCTCTCTTGAATTTTAGCTGCTCTGTCTTTGGTATCATTTATTCTTTCTTCTGTCATTTTGAGTCTGCTGTTGTATGCCTCAAATGTGGTTTTGACTTCACCTATTGTGTCTTTCATTCCCATGAACTCCGTTACTTTTCTGTTCAAGATTTCAAATTCTTCTTTGCATTTGCTCAATGTCTTCTTAATGTCACTTGTCTCTTTAACTATATTGTCTTTCATCTCATTAATTTGATTTTGGAAATTTGTGCTCATCTCACTGATTAGTTCTCTCAAATTCTGCATCTCTTCTGGGACTTTGCTGTATTCCTTTTCTTGAGCCATGTCTTCTATTTTCTTAGTATGGCTAGTAATTTTTTGCTGCTGTTTAGGCATCTGGTTAGGATGTAGTTTACTCAGATGCTCAATCTCTTTCTCTTTTATAGGGATTTAGTGGCAGGAGGCTGTGAGTTACCACAGCTCTTTGATTTTTGGCTCAACCTCGATTGTTAGGATTGTCCTGCTGGTTGCTCAAAACTGGGCACTGGACCCAGTACTTGGTTGTAGAGTCATTTCCTAGGGCCTTGGGCAGGGAGGCTATAGAGGCCAGGAAAAGCCTCTCCTATTTAATTTTCTTATGTGCACTTCCTTGGTCTGCCAGGAGATGGCGCTCACTGGCAGCTCTCAATTCAATGCCTGATTGTAGAGTATTTGTTGTGACACAGACCAGATCAATGTGGTAGAGCTTCCTGTCTCAGGGCTAAGAGCCCTGTGATTCAAACTTTATGAGACAGTTCTCCAGTCTTCTCTTTTAGCCTCCTCCCTTTTCCCAGCTAGGAAATATTTCCTCTCCCCTCTGAATCCTCAACAATCAGTCCCTGTTAGTAGTGGAGGAGATTGGGAGGTTTGTATATCTTTAGCCCCTTGCAGGCTCCAAGGCAAACAATGGCGCAGCCCCACACGGCCTGGAAGGGCTCTCGGGACAGGGCAGACCAAACCTGGGAGTCCAAAGCAGGATCAGCCCCAGGCTCTCTCTCCCCTCTCCTGTGGTGTCCTCAACAATTAGTCCAGGCCAGAAGAGAGGGAGGTTGCAAGGGTCGGATTTCCCCAGTCCTTTTTGGCTCCCAGGGCAAACCACCATGTAGAAGGGTCTGTGGGGCTCCGCAGCCCAAATTTGTGGGTCAGAACCTGAGTCAGCCTAAGGCTGTGTCCCTCTCTCTCCCCTTTCCGGGAGTGGTAGATCCCTGGAGCCCCCTTTGTCTGTAGTCGCAGGCCCAGAGGCCAAGAATTCTAGAATTCTAAAGAGTGTGGGGAGGGTGCTGGCGGCAGCAGTCACTGCTGGTTCCAACTCACGGTTCTGTCATCGGGACTTTCCTTTTTTGTCTCTCTCTCCTCTGGGTGGTGTGCAGCCTTCACCTGCTGTCCTAAACCCTAGAAGATCTATTTCGGGGCTGTTTCAGCCTGTTCTCTAGCTATTTTTCTGGAGAAGAGATTCCCGTGTCTTACTAGTCTGCTATCTTCCCGGAAGTCCAGTGAAGTCTACCCTTTCCTTTTGAGCTCCGTGGGCCCAGCCTCTTGGGGCTTTGTGCTTAAGTGACCCTGCAGTCCTCTCCCTCCTGGCGCAGGACTGTTTCTTTCTGGGCCTCCTAGATCAGTCTCCTAGAGACTGTTCTGCTCTCTTCCCAGTTTCAGATGTAAACTATCAGGCAAATGGCTCATCTCTCCGGGGCCTCAGCTGTTTGAGCTTCTTTCTCTCATGTGCAGGATCAAAAATGATAGAGCTCTCTCTTCCTCTGTCTGTCTATGTGACTGTCCATTTATAACATACCTAGCAAGGGGGCGGGGACTCAACCTGAGTCATGCCCACTGATGGAGTCAAATGAAAAGCCCAAAGCAATCTTATCAAATAATCTAAATCAAAAGGCCCTCAGCTGAATTTTATGCAATCAAAGGGTATCACAACCAGAGGAATAGATTAATTACAAACCTATTCTTTCTCATTTTGGGATTCATAAAATAATCTCAAACTGCCACACCTGGTATATTATTTTCTATTCTTTATTCTTCAACCTTTTTTTGGTCCCTTATATTTTGGCTATCTTCTGTAAACAACATATAGTTGAATTTTATTTAATAAATCTGGCAATCTGTCTTTTAAATGTGACTTTAATCTACCTCTATTTATTGTGATTTCTGATATATTTGAATTTATGTCTACATCTTATTTAGCATTTTCTATTTTTTGTGTTTTTTTTCTCCTTTTCTTCATTCTATTAGATTGCATTTTTAAAATTCTCCATTTTCCACTGGTTTGGTAATTAAGAAAGTCTATTTCTAGCCTCTTAGTAATTATCCTAAAAGTTTTAACACCCAGGCTTAAGTTATTAGCATATAATTAATATTCCATAGAGTACATGGACGTTAGACTTCTTTAACTGTAATCCCTACCCCCATGCCTATCTTATACGCTATTGTTGCCCAGTATTTTAGTCCCACCTTTTTAATATCCTCAATTTAGTCATCACAATTGTTCTTGTTTTATACAGTTAATACTGTATGCTTAGCTTTACCCACATTGCCCATTTCATTGCTCGCCATTCCTTCTTGTAGCTCAGATCTTTCTTCTGTGATCATTTTACTTTTCTTTTAGAAGCACAATCTTTAGTCGTTTCAAAGAAAGACAGTGCATCCAAGGCAAACTGTCTCTGTCTTTATTTTTCCAACAATGTCTTGAATGTTAGGTTAGCTAGGTGTAGAATTCTAGGCTGTCAAATATTTTCCCTCAGCATTTGGAAGCTATTTTTCTACTGTCTTCTGGATTCTGATGAAGCTATTATGGAGTCTGCTATACATCTAATATTGTTCCTTAGTAGCTCTTTCCTTTTTTTGGTTGCTTTATGCTGTCTTTGCTATAGGTATTTAGTAGTTTTCATCATACATGTCTAGATATATTTATTTTTACTTACCTTGCCCAGGACATATTGTAATTCCTGAACCTAAGCATTCATTCCTTTCATCAATTCTTGGCCACTTGCTCTTTGAATATTTTCTTGCTCTCATTTTTTTTCCTTCTCCCTATTTTCTCTTTCTGGAACTCCTATAAGCTATTATGTTTGACCTTCTGATTCTGACTCTATGTCTGTTAAGTTTTATTTCATATTTCCCATGTATTCATCTCTTTGTACTACATTCTGGCAAACTTTATCAGATCTAATTTTATATTTATTTAATTCTCGCCTAGCAATATTAGTATGCTATTTTATTTGTACAAATTTACAAATATAAATTTAATTTTAGTGACTATGTTTTTGCTATCTGGAAATTTCACTTGGTTCTTTTAAAAGTTTTCTTATTCTTCTCTTATGTTTTAAATCCCTTCTTTTGTGTCTTTAAGTCATTATAAACATTCTTATTGTATTATCTCTATCCAACAGTTCCATTATGCAACATTGTTAAGGGGATAAGCCTGTATGTGTGTGCATTTGTAAGTGTACGTGTCTTCTAGTTTTTGCTCATGGTGGAGTATTTACTTGTGTGTTTTATAATTTGGGTCATAAAGGTTGGCCTGGGTTAAAGGTGTGACCTTCCAGAGAAGCTATATGTTTTCCTCTTGCAGGTGCCCCAAAATATCATCCTAGGGTCACTTTACATTTTATTTTTTGGGTATAGGTTCCAGGACCACTCAGGTATAAATTTGAACTCAAATCTGTGTAAGGCCAAATCCATAGTTAAAAACGTTCAGGGACTACTTCCCCCTCACCGCCTCCAGCCCTGGCTGAGACAGACAAGCTTTTTTTTAAATCATTTTTCAGTGTCAGAAGTGTGTGGATTTTTCTGGTTCACCATTTTACTGAATGTGCGGTTATATCCTTATGGAGTCACTTAGTCCAACCTCCCACCTCACACTGTCCCAAGCTTGAGTGTCCACTAAAACGCAAGCCCCCCAATTACCAAAATGAGAAGTTCCCTGCAGGGCAACTGAAGAATCATTTCACAGGTTTTCTGGTATGGTTTCTAAGTTCTTTTTTGTTTTTGGCACTTGGGGATTTCTGCTATTTTCATGAGAGCTTATCTAAACATTTCAAAGAATACTTGCTATGTATCATGCACCATTTTTAATTGTTTCATAGTAGGACAGTTTCCAGATTTTCCCCATAAGATTGCTAGGAACAGAAGTCTCATTTGCCCTTTACCTCTGTATATATGATAGGTTAAATTTTAGTCCAATCTATCAATCTTCTCCTTTATCGACTTTGTTTTTAGCGATTTACCCTAGAAAGGCTTTTTACCAAGATTTACACATGCCTTTTTAAAAATTATTTCATGTTTTTACATTAAACCACCTAGAATCAGTTAAATGCAAGACAATCAAAGCTTTACATATTAGCAATAAGGCTATCCAAACAGAACAAAATAGAGCTATAATTCAACTGCATAATGTATTAGTAATAACTGAATCACAAGGATAACACAACTGCAGTTCAATCACAATTTAAGGATCCACTGAAGTTGTCAGAGCTATTCATCACACTTGACTTCCTGCTCAATCTAACCCAAGAGTCACGTCCCAATAAAACCACACTCACCATCTGAAGATCACCTAACACAAGCCAGGCACAACTGTGCCATGAGACGCCAACAGACCAAGATATAGCTTTCCCTTCTGTTTACATATAGAAGAATAAAGAAGAGGAGTAAAAGTAGGATTACAGCAAAGTGGATTCACATTTGTGAAATGTGAAAAAGTTTAGTTACACCCTGCAGAGAGCTATCTAGAATCCTGGGCTTGGAAAGTGACAGATGAAAACACTTCCCACAGTGTAGGGAGAGACCTGCCTGTGTGGGGGTACCTGAGAATGTAGCCCAAGAAAGGGCTGGGTCTGCAGTCACAGTGAGCCTGGACCAGGTGGTCAGAGCTCCCCCTCCCCTCAGCAGACCTCACTGATGATCCCAAGAGCAACTTTTTGAGGCTAGTGGTTCTTGCCAGCCCTCCTCTAGGATCCCCATGGAAAATGGTTGACTCTGTGGGTCTACCTAGAGAGAGCCAACAGGGCCTTGTCCTGGGTCTTGGGAGACACTGGCTGCAGGATCAGTTCTGCCACTACTATGTCACCTCACCTCTCTCTGGACTTAGTTTCTCCATTTGTATAACAAAGAGGCAGGAGTTGATTTGGTCTCAAGAAAAAAATCAGAATTAGAATGCAGACATTCTGGCTTCCAGGGCCAGACTCTCTAACAACAACAATGAAAACCACAGCTGTCATTTATTTGGAGTGCTCATTGTTCACCAAACTCTGAGCCTCAGACATTACAGGCATTCTCTTATTCAAGCCTCATTAGCCTCCAGTGAGGCTCATAATGCCATATTAATTTTATATTTATTAAGTTCAACAAATACATATTTTGCCAATTACTGAGACTGAGTAATTTGTTTGAGGTCACATAGTAAGAGCTGAGTCAGAATGCAAATGTGGCTCTGCTTGATTTACTCCATCCATCCATCCATCCATCCTTTCCCCCACCCAACAAACACTGGCGAGCTCTTAGGCAAACTCTGTCCAAAAGAGAATGCCTCTTTCTGCATGCATTCTCTTAAATCCATCAATTGAAAAATCTCACATCCCTAACAATTTCAGGTTCAACTCCAACTCACTTTTGCTTTCCAACCTCTAGGCGTCTTTATAAACTTGTATTCCCAATCTCCCACTCCCAATCCGTATCTCCCAGTTCCTCAGAAGCTGATCCTGAGACCTCCTTCTCCAAGATGTCTTCCATGATGACTCCCACCCTCACAAGATCCTTTCATGCCCAGGATCCCTCCCCTTTTTACCTGTGAAGGCTGTGCCAGCTGGCCAAGAATCCCTCACACCAGGATGCCTATTTAAGAGCCAGCTGTTGATGACTTACCAGGTTCCCGACCTGCAGCATCTCCTCGAATTCTGTTGTCATGTTGTAGTGCTCCAGTGCCATGAAGAGCGTGTTGAGCACGATGCAGATGGTGATGGTGAGGTCGGCAAATGGGTCCATGACCACATACTTCACTCCCTGCTTGATGGACATCCACAGCGGGCAGCACTCCCAGATCAGATAACGCTGGGCAAAGCGGTTCCAGCATGGCGGACACTTGCGGTGAGACTCTTCTAGCTCTGGGGGAATAGCCAGTGAGTTGGTTTGTTTTGTCGACTGAATCATGTATAACTGGTGGTGTTCCAGAAAAGATTTAGGATCTACTTGGGGAGATGACAGGGCTGCTACATAATGGGGACAGTGAGAGGTGCAGAGAAGGCAAGAGGGATGGGGTGGTCTAGTCCTGGCTACCTTACCCTGGAAATATGACAGAAGAGGAAGTCAGGGACAGGAGGACAGTAGGCAAAAGATGGGCATACACCTGAGACAAAAGGAAACAGGACAGGGAGTTGCCAAACTCAGACTGGAACAGATGGAGGACTGGCTGGGAACAGGCTAGGACAGGCATGGTGCTGCTTGGGACAGACATGGGAAAGCTTCGAAGTGATGCAGACATGGGGATACCCAGGAAAGAACAAGTTGAAAGAGATGAAAAGACACCAGGACAGGCAAGGGCAAACAAGGTTACACAGGACAGGAAAGCCTGGGAAAGTAAATGTAGTAGGAATGTCCCAAGCAGGCCAAGATAGATGGGGTTAGGGTGGGGTGGGGTGTGCCTGGTTCAGGTTGGGACAAAAGTGAGGTTGCCTAGACCAGCTGGGGAGTGTTTGGAAGACCTCTGGGTGTGCTGACCTTCCAGTGCGCTGGTAAGGACGCTGACTGCGCTGAGGGCCCGCTGCCGCTCTCCTGGCTCCTCAAAGCCATCCACACATGGAGCTTGGGGGGTCAGCATCTGGGGCCCGCCTGGCTCCTCCGACGGTGTGGTCTACGTGCAACCAGGAGATCTGCGTCAGCCTGGGGCTGGGATAACTTCCCCAAGCCCTAGCCCTGCAGGACCGAGGGCACCTTGCTGACTCAGGCCGGGTAAATCACGGGGCAGAGGAGGTCTAGATGGGACGCTGGATACTGGGCTTCTCTGCTCCCAACTCCTGCCCAGTTATACCCACCCCCCCCCACCCCACATAATAACTATCTCCTTAGTCCCATTTTCTTCTTCACCAGTAGTGATTTTTGAGTGTAGACAGAAGACTACACACACCAAATTATTTTATTGGCCAGGTCCTCCCTATGCCAGATGCTTGTCATACACATTAGTAGATGCAAAAACTATTTGGGAGTCTTAATTGACGACCAGCTACCGAGAGTCGAGAGCATGAAGAAGCTGAAAAAGAAATCTAACACACTATAAAACTACACTAATAGAAGCATAATGCACAAAGCTTAGACATGGCTGGTGGGCACTTCTGTGGAGGCAATTTGGCTGTATCTACCAAAGAAATTTTATATTGGCCCTGCAATTCCTCGTCTAGTAATTTAGCTTCGTAAATAATTACGCATGTGCACCAAAAATATACGTACAATGATGTTCATTGCAGCACTGTTCCTAATATCATAAAAACAAAAAAATCCAATCAATAAGAAGACCGTTAAAATCAATTATGAATACAATCTGACGCTAGACTATAATATAGGCAGTAAAGAGAATGAGGCAGTTCTGTATGTGCTCCCTTGGAAGCATTTCCAAGACAAACAGTTTGATAAAAACAAGAAGAAAATCTGGAAGGATACACACTGAATTGTGTATATATTGGATATATCTGGAGAGTGGGGTTGTGGGGGTGGGAAAGGAGAGGGGCAAGTTCACTTTTCACTTTAGGCACTTCGGCACTGTTGGTTTTTTTTTTTCATGTGCAGGCATTATTTTTATAAGCGAAAGAACCAGGACTGAAAACAGAGATGTGGGGTGCCCTGATGGAGGGGTGACACGCCCCACATGACGAAGGGCTCAGCCTTCCTATCAGTGGGGCCCTGCATGACACAGCCCCACGTGCCTGGGCTGCTGCTGCTGAAGGCACTGGGCAGGTCAGTGGGCAGCAGTGAGGCTCAGGAGCATTGTAGGGATAGGGGAAGATGGGCTTAGGCTACCCAGAGGGCAGAGCCAGGGCCTGGACTGGGCACCAACTAGATCTGGGCTCAAAAGAAGGTCGATCTTTGCAACTAGTGGGACTGTCTTGAAATGTGGCCCAGGGAGGTAGTGAGCTCCCAGTCACGGCAGTATTATTCAAGCAGAGGTTGAGAAGCATCCAAAAGGGCTGAGGCAGCAGGTGCAATGGTAATACCCGAGGTCCAATGCAATCACAAAATTGGCCAGCTCAACTCACAAACACATCTTAAATTCCCCTAACTTCTCTTTCTTCTCCTTTATCATTTATGACATGTTGGGTTATTGTTTAGCAAATATCTACTCTCTTTCTCCTCCCACTCTAGTTAAAGCAAATTTCCCTGCCCCACTGATACTGGACTTGCTGGGGCCAATGGAATATTTGTGGACATGATATGAATAGAAGCTTTAAATAAATGCACTTGTGCTGCTGGCCTTGCTCTCGTGCTCTAGTAATCCTTCACAAAAAGCCCTGGGTGGCTGCCACCCTTTCAGCCTGGGCTCCAGAACAAAGGTGAGTGGAGTGGCCCCCAGCCTCACCCACATAAGGGAGCCAGGCCTAGCTAACATGCTGTCTGGAGCAGAGCTGCCTACCCAAGTCCAGCCTAAATCAGCCAAGCCACAGCAAACCTGCAGGTACATGGGGGTGAGAAGCAGTGCTTACTGGTCACTGGCTTCTGGAATAGTGTGTTATACAGCATTACTGTGGCAAGAGCTGACTGATCCACCATCCTAAAGCCATTCATGGTTATCTCCTTACTGAAGTTACAATAGCCCCCTAACTGGCCTCTTTTCTTCTTCTTCTCTTTCTGTTCTCTACACAGCAGAAAAGGATTCCCTTAAAAAGTAAATCAGATCATGCCATTCCTTTGATCAACAGCCCCCCCCACCCCCCCGCCCATGCCCCATCTTATTGAAAGTAAATCCAAACTTTTCTTCCACACCTGGCCCTGCCAGGCTTTCCTCAGGGCCTCTGCGTTGGATGTTCTGTCTACTCTCCTCTGCATCTTCACGGCTGGCTCCCTAAAATCACTTGCCTGTCAATTTTAATGTCCCCTTCTTGGGAAGGCCATCCCCAAATATTCTAACTAAAGTTGTCCCTCTCCCCAAACCTGTGACTTTTGATCACAAGATTCTTACTGCTACTTGAAAATATTCATCAGTTTATTGCCTGTTTTCCCAATTATAATGTAAATGTCACAAGGCAGAGTTTTGTCTGTTTTGTTCACTGCTACAAGCCCAGAGCCTCAAACACTCCTGGCACTCAAGGGAGCAGGCTGGCCTAGATAAATGTTAGTTTGATGAACAAGTACTTAGGAATCAGGAGGCTGGGCTCTGCCCTTCACTTGCCAGAGCCCAGAGGAAACGGGATGGAGGCATCTTGCATGGAGGGAGAGAAGGAATGGCAACTCAGTAGGCCGCCCCCCCACCACCTGGCCTTCTGCAGCAGAAACCCTCACACAGGCAGGGGACACAGTACCTCTTCACGTCCTTCCTCACTAAACGCCAGCTGCCTGTTGGGTCTGCCCTTTCTTTCCCCTTCCCCATGCTGATTGAGCCTCCGCTATGGGCTAGACACTGCTTTGTTTTCAAACTAGAACTGGGCAGTGGTGTCTCACTGGGGACACAGTGGAAGCCCAGATAGGCATTCCCGGGGCCTCCTACCTGCTAATCTCTTTAACTTTTCAAAAGTCTCCACCTTAATCTGTTAATTCTTCTAACTTTGCAAAGAACCCCATCTTGGCCTGGTAATCCCTTTAAGGTAACAAATGGGCCTCACAGAAGTGAGACTGGGTGAAGTCAGAGTTCTGGGTAATGAAGTGTTTGAACTTGGATTCCTCCCGACATGTGCAGTACAATGAGATGATTTTCTCCCTAATGAGATTAGGAAATTCTATTAGTTCTCTGGCTGCTGACGCGATTCCACCAGGCTGAGGCTCCAGGGCTGGACCTGCAGCGGGGCCTGCAGTCACTGGGGTAGGGGCGTTCCTGGGAAGCCAGGCACCCCACCCTCCAGGGGATGGTCAGGGGCCTCCCCAGCTCCTCCCAGAGGCTGTGGGCTCCCCATTCCCCCAGGGATTCCCAGGATCATCCCCCACCCCCGCTTTCCCCACTTCCCTCCCTGCTCCAAAGGAGCGTGAATGCTCCAGCTACTCTGCAATGCACCCCAGGAGCCTTTACTTCTTCCTGCTCAATAATAATAGATAATAACAAGCACTTGACCTGTTTTAACTCCTTTAGTCCTTACCACAACCTGCTGACATAGGTATTATTTTTATTTCTACTTTACAGATGAGGAAATTGAGGCATAGAGATTAACTTGCAGAGTCCAACAGCTAAAGCAACCGTCTGAGCTAAAGCAGAACAGGCAGCTTGACTCAAACCTACCCCTCCTGATCAAGTCTCCCTGCCCTACCCTAGCTTCTTCAGAAAGTCTGCCCCCCTCAGTCTCCCAGCAGGCCTTGGGAGTTTGAGCTACATGTTCAACATTTTCCTGGATGAGCTGCTCTGGGTATTGTGGGAGACAGGCAGGGGTCAGCAAAGATACTCAGCAGTTGACTGGGCAGTCATCAGCCTGTCTTCCGATTGGCCCACTGAGTCATCAAAGCTCTGACTGGCCTTGGTGACCTGGCCTGTCCTTCTCCACTACTCTTCTGACAACAACTCCAACTCCTCTCCCCTTTGCTCCTTCTGTTCCAGCCTCCCTGACCTCATGGCATTTCCCCCAAAGGGCTTGGCATGCTTCTACCTCAAGCCTTTGCACTCTCTAGGCCTGGAACACGCTTCTCCCAGAGGATAATAATGTTATGTTACATTATGATGTTGTAACAAAATCAGAATACTTATACAGATAGCATTCAGTGTTTGCCAGGCTCTGCCCTGGGTGTTTCACTTGTGTTCACTCATGTAATCTTTGCAACAATCATGACGTGGGTATTTTTAATCCATTTTACAGGTGAGAGACCTGAGAGAAATCAAGTAACTTGCCCAAGGCCAGCCAGCTAGCAATCCACACCACCTCTGTTTCAGACAGTGCCCTGGCTCTGTCCTTGCCTAATGGGTGGTGTTTCCAATCCCCTTTCTCTGCTTTTCTCCCCCAACCCCCTGTCCCCATGGCACCTATTACCTGGGCTGATACCAAGTTACCAGTTGGTAAAATACTGAAATATTTCAAATTCCGTGAAAGACTGCTGCCCAGAGCCTTGCCACTCCAACCCCTTTCCCAGGACTCCTTTGGTCCATAATCCAGCAGCTAGGAAGTGCCTGTGTCTTACCAGGTGCTAAATATTTAGCTATCACTCACGCAAATCACCATTACACACCATCGTACATGTGTGTTGGTGGGTGTACAGACCCACTCTTCTTTCTTTTGATTTTTGTCTGTCTGCCCCCATTAGCATGGAAGCTCTATGAGGAGAGAGCTTTTTTGTGGATTTATTGACCCCCAGAGCCCAGCACTCAATAGGTGCTCAATAAATATTTGGTGCATATTTTTGGACCTGGTGACCAGTCTGAGAGATGAGGTACGGCTGGTACCTGTATTGTGGGGCTGGCTCACCGTGTCTGGGTGCCGCTCGAGCATCATAGGGCGGAGAAGGTGGCTCCCTGGGGAAGTGGCCTCGGGGTCACCTGTGCCCAGCAAGGAAACCACCCCGTTGCAGTCCACAGTGCTGTTCCTTTTGCCATTGAGAGTGTGACTGGGAGCCAGGGTCCCGGGACTGGGCTGGCCCTGGGCGCTGGGACGGTGCAGGGGCCAGGGCACCAGCAGAGAGGTGCGGCGGCTTTCACTCTCCCCTGCTGTGCTGTTTTCGTCATCTGCAAAATCAGTCTCGGACCCCAGGTCTCGCCGACGAAAGGCGAAAATGCTCCCGTGGCTGGAGCGTGGCTTCATGGAGGTCCTGCTGAGGCCGTGGGCGACGCTGAGACGATTCTGGGGGCATGGTGGTGAGAGGGAGGCGTGACCCAGACGGGCCTTCACGTGCTCCGAGCTTATCCCGTGGCGTCGGCCCTGGCTCTACTTCTTAGGGCACTGTGGGTTCTGACTGCCATGCAGGAACTGGATGCATGGCCTGGACCAGGGGATGTTCAGAGGCAACCCTGCATCTTCTGGGCTCTCTGCCTACCTGAAGTCTATCCCTCTGGACTATGGGATTGAGGCTTATCTGGGTCTGAAGGTGGGGCTAAGGCTGTGGTGGGAGTGGAATTGGGAATAAGGAGGCAGGAAGCCTGCTGGGTGTGTAGGCTACAACTGTGGGACATGTGGCCCGAGGAGGACCTAGGCCATGTAGCCATGCCCTCTCACTCATGGGCGTGGTCCTTGGGCTCTTGCCAATTCCTCCCATGTTATAACCCCAAAACCTACCCTGCTCCTCCACCCAAGGCCCCACTACTTCAAGGGAAGCAGGAAGGGGTGGAAGGGGAGTTCAAGGATGCTCCGGAGTGCATATGTGGGCTCTAACTGCTCCCGGGCTCTAGCACAATGGGCTTTTGATGCCAGACCTGCCCTGAGAGTACCAGAGCCTCAGCCGGGGATTACCATTGCTCTGGGACCATCCTCTGAGTCGGACTTGGGGAACCTGTCATCCCCACACTCTTCTGTTCCTGAAGACATTCGTTTCTTCCTCTTGCTTCTTTTCTCATGGTTGGTTACTGGAGCCAAAGGGAACATCTCCAAAGAATTTCGAGACACAGTGTCTGCAGCTCTGATGGTGAGGGCCTGGGAAGGGGCAAAGGAAAGGATTTCTCAGTCAGTGAGACTTTGTGCAGCCTCAGGCCAAGGAAAGCTGGGAAACCTCAGTCTTGGTTTTCCCCATCAGGAAGTGGACTTGCACACTTACTCAAAAACAAGGGCATCATGAAGAGAAAAGCTCAGACAGACCCAGACAATTTGGAGAATGATGAAGATCCAGGGAAGAAGAGAGTATTGGCTGAAGTGGGCAGCCCTTGGGGAGAGGGAAGTGTACGGAGAGGTGTGTGTGGGGGGGAGTGGGGGGGTGGGGGTATTTCCTGATGAGCAGAGGGAGGGAAGAACTAGCCACCAGAGGATCTTCCAGAAGGTTCAGCTGGCCAAGAGGGTACTGAGGGAGGTAGAGTGGGGCAATGAGAAGAAGTCGATGCCCACAACCTGGTTTCTAAGAGGCCTGTACTGTAACTGGCTTCTAGCATCACCGTGTGGGGCACTGTGGGTGGTCAGGTCAGCATCTCCAGTGCTTCTTTGAGCTGGCTCAGGCTTCAGGCCTTGGGCCTTTCTAACTACCTGCCAGAAGGCTCCCCTTGACCAGGCTAAACTATGTCCATGGACACATGGATTTCCAGCCAACATGCTCTATGCTCATGGGGACCACCTGTCCCCAGGAGCTACCACCTCCACCCAGCAGATGCCGTTTTTACTTAGCTACACAACCTTCATCCGGAAGACACCAAGATCATAGGTAAGAACTTTACCCAGCAGGCACCTCACTCACAGGCACCATCTTTA
>JAKSZT010054335.1:8709526-8735036 GCA_026826555.1 Tolypeutes matacus | reverse complement strand
TTACCCAGCAGGCACCTCACTCACAGGCGCCATCTTTACCCAGCAGGCACCTCACCCACAGGACCTTCCCTTACCCAGCAGGCACCTCACCCACAGGCACCATCTTTACCCAGCAGGCACCTCACTCACAGGACCTCCCCTTACCCAGCAGGCACCTCACCCACAGGCGCCATCTTTACCCAGCAGGCACCTCATCCACAGGCACCATCTTTACCCAGCAGGCACCTCACTCACAGGATCTTTACCTGGCAGTCCTCACATTCTCAGGAAAGAACCCAGCGGGCAGCACCTTTAACAGGCAGCACTGCCTTCTACTCAATAAGCACCATGCTTACAGGCAGGCCCCAGGCCCACAGGCACCCACAGTCAGGCCAGGACTAAGTCTAGAGGCTCCTTGGTGGCCCTGCTCTCCTACCTCATGCTCTTTCCTGAGCATCTCCATGGCCTCCTGGAAGCGCTTTTCTTTCTCTTCGGTCTCAGCAATGGTGGCTTGGTTCTGCTCTTCGTAGGCCATGGCAACCACAGCCAGGATCAGGTTCACCAGGTAGAAGGAGCCCAGGAAGATGACCAGCATAAAGAAGATCATGTAGATCTTCCCTGCGGACCGCAAAGTCTGGGGAAGCAAGGTGGCGGAGATCACCCTCACTGGGGCGCTTCCTGGTCTTGGCATTTCAGGCCACCCAGTCCAGTTATGCCAGGGGTTCAAAGGACCAGATCCCAGGAGGGTGGGGAGACAATGTCCCACCTATGTAAAGAGAGGGAAGTATCCCAGTCTACCGAGGGACATTGTTCAACCCCACAGAGGGGAGAATGACCCACTCATGGGGAAGAGGGTGGTCCCACCCATGTCCCTCGATGGGGGGGTGGGGCTGTACCAAAGAAAGGGACTATTCCATCTTATGGGGTAGAGGACAGTTCCACTCACAGAAGTAATGTCCCATATAAAGGGATAGGTACTTGGTCACCAGCAAAAAGGTCTCTTTTCTTGCCAGAACCCCATCACTCCTTGCCCCTACACAGCTCTGGTCAGTGGGGAAGCTACTAGGACGACAGGTGATTTTTCACCTGGGTCCTAGTGAGGGGCTCTAAGTCCTGGACCTGGCATCCCTCTGCTGGCACATCACCCACACACCTGCTGATAGAGGCGCTCCCAGCAGTCCTGTGTCATCAGGCGGAAGAGTGCGAGGAAGGCCCAGGCGAAGGAGTCAAAGCTGGTGTAGCCGTGGTCAGGATTCTGGCCTGCCTTAAGACACCAGTAGCCCTCGGGACACATCCTGTGGCCAAACACACAGACTCTGTCCTGTGCTGTAAGGGGTCTTCTGCCCCTGAGGTCCCCACTGGGCTTGACCCATGTCCCTGAGCACCGTGGTGGATGTCCCACTGCTCAGTGAGGCTGAGCTTCACAAACCTGCTTCCACGACCTCATTCATGCTGGGCCTCCCACCATGGACGACACCCTCCCCCTTTCTCCACCTATCTGGATTCTGCTAGGCCTCAACCAGGTCCCTGCTGCCTACACGGCACACCACCAACCATTCTTGAAGATGCATCTCCCTGTGGAGAGGAAGCTCTAAAAGCCAGCCTCCTATCTCTTCCTCTGCCTGTCTACCCCATGGGAAGCTGAGCACAAGGCTGGTACACGGGGGAAAGCAGCAAGGTCTGGCTGAGTCAAACAGGGTGGAACTGAGAGCAAAGGCATGGTCATGGGGGTCAAAGAATGATTCTGCGGTGGGTGGGCTGGGGCCTGGTCATCTGGAGAATGTGCCCATTTGCACAACTGTGCACACAGGTGCCGTTTCAGGTAAGGCACACTTCATGGAGCTGGAGGTGATAGTCTCTCTTCCAAAAAGGGGGTGGGGTACTGGGCTGAATCCCCCTGTGTATGTGTGTGTGTGTATGACAGAGACACACACACACAGAGTCTAACTCGGCAAGAGACGTGGTGCAGCCAAGGGGCCTCTCTACCTGCTGAAGCCTTAGGAACCTTCAGACAATCTCCTTAGCGATGGAGAGGAGGCAGCAAATCTGGCCTCTGGAACTTCACGCTCAGAGCTATGGGTGTACAACCCCATGAGCACCTCCCCCACCTGGTAAGCCTGTGGGCCCCCTGCCCCCTAATACCCCAGGCCCCAGGTGCACTGACACATCTGGCAGCTGGACGGGGCTCCTGGACATCTCTGGGTACCACAGGTAGACAGACCACAGGAAGGAGCAGCCATTGGGGGCTTCCAGAAGGGAATGGAGCCAAGGTTGCACAGGTGGGGGCCTCTGAGGCTTCCTGGGCTGCTCCCCCAGCCCTGCCTGCCCCTTCCTTGGGACTCCACTGGCCCTCCCTGCAGACCTGCCTGTGTTTTCTGTGCCACCTTCCTAGTTGTCTCCTCTGTGGTGGGGGTGTGGTAGGGAGAGGAGGTTGACAGGGTCCTGGCAGGGAAGAGAGGCTGGGAAGGCCTCGCTGTCCTGGGGTCAGGGGCAGAAACAGGAAGTGTGAGGTGACCCTGGGTGCCACATACCCGGCATCGGAGCTGTTCCCACAAAGCAGCACGTCGGAGGTGCCATTCTTGAGCAGGTAATTACCTGGAATACAACAGCCAATGGTGAGGGGTGTGTGTGGTTGAGGCCCCTGGTGTTCCCTCGGGTGTCCAGGGCTTTGGGGAGGTAGAGACATAGCTGCCGGTCCCCCTCCTCTTCTCTGCCCCTGCCCTGCCCCAGGCCCCTCTGCCTTGCCAGGCCTCAGGTAATCCTGGCTGCTTCCCTCCTCCTCCTCCTCCTCCTTCAGCTGCCAGAGTCCCCCTTGTTCCTAAGGACACAGGAAGCCCTGGGCAGGGCCTCAGCTGTCCCCACAGGGAAGCTTCTACACTCTTTCCCAAACCACTCAGGCCAATGGAGGCGAAGAGCGGCCCTGGATGAGGGAGGCAGGGCTCTGGGCACAGTTCCAGCTTGGCCGCTGAGTCCCTGAGTGGCCCCAGCAGGCTAGCGCAGCTCGGGGCCCACTCCCTTGTGTATGACATGGTAGGAGTGATGCCTGCTGCAGTCACCGTGGCAACACTGGTCTGTCCAGATACGGAGGAAAGGAGAGGGCTGGGGCTGGACCAGGTGAGACATGGCCCTGTCCATGACCATGGTCATGGCCATGACCATCAGCTTCCATCGCTCACCGCTGCCTGCGGTGACGATGCTTGAAGAACTGGAAAGATGTAATTAGATAAAGAGGCAGTCAGGGGAGGAGCAGCTGCCACATTTGGAGGAGGGAATGAGCCCACAGGGCCAGGGACGGGCTGAGGCAGCTCTTCCCAAAGAAGGGTCCTGGACCAGCAGCGTTGGCGCCTTCTGGGAGTGGATTGGAAATGCACCTTCCCAGGAGCCACCCCAGACCTGCTGATCCAGAGACTCGGGCTGGGGGCCAGCAATCTGTTTTATGGAGCCCGCAAAGTGACTAACGCACAGCGAAGTTTTCGAACCACTGCTATGAGGCTACAGCCGGACCAGAGGCAGGTTTCCTCATGGAGTTTCTATATTCCAGGCAGTGGCTGGTGTACATGAGAGGCCCTAACTTCAGAGCAGCCCTCAGTGTCCTAGGGGTCCAGAATCGGGCCTTGCACCACACTGCCCGTGTCTCTCCTGCATCTAAAAGGATGGTGCTGCTCAGAAGAGGTGCCAGCCATCCGCCTTGAGACTGGGCAGCGAAACAGTGGAGGGACCCACACTGCTTGGCACAGCCGCTGGGCTTGCTCCTACCCTCTTGCAGTGGGTGTGTGTGTATGGAATTAGCACCCCGGCAAGGAACAAGGAGGTCACTGGGACCCCGTGCCAAGCAGATGGGGCCTCGGCTCTGAAGCCTCACCCACCACCCAGCCTGTGCCCCCACTCCCCTGGCTCACGCCCGGCGGGCAGCTTGCAGGCAGGCTGGTCTTGCGGCACCTGACCTCTAGGCCAGCCCTGTCTCCAAACGCACAGCTGCTGTTCCCGCCTGCCGCTCCATCTAATCACAACCTTTCGGCTCTTCACGCATCATCTCCCCGGCTGGCCTGGGGACTCCCACGGGCAGGCTGAGTCTGCCCCCCTCCTTCCCGGCTGGGCCTCCTGTGTGGCACGAAGCCCTCCTGGGGGCCGCACCTGGGTCGTTGAGGTAGGCGTCCAGCGAGTCCCAGACCAGGCCAGCGGCCTCCACGGAGCCGTCGGTGCCGTTGGGCAGGCTGAAGCTGCGCACGCACTTGTGCCGGAGGTTGCCCATGAAGAGCTGCAGGCCGACCAGGGCGAAGACGCTGAGGCAGAAGACGGTGAGCACCATCACGTCCGCCAGCTTCCTCACGGACTGGATCAGCGCCCCCACGATGGTCTTGAGGCCTGCGCGGGGCGCGGGCGTCACCCACGGGCCAGCTCGGGGCCTCCCCGGGCCTGCGCTGAGCTGGGGGGCGGGCGGGAGCAGCGCCGCCTCTCTTGGACCTCTAAGGCCAGAGGCCCTGATTTCCCTGGGGCAGGAGTCCTGTCCAAAGGGGGCCCAGGCACCCCTGCTCTCCACCAGCCAAATGCCTGACATGGGGGTGAAGAACGCTGTTTCCGAAGCCCCTTCACAAGGAGCCCTGGGGCAGTGGCGGGCGCAGCCTGGACCCTGAGCTGGGCAGGCTCAGCCGGTGCCGGCAGGGGGTCTCGACTGTCCGGGGGAAACCAGGGCCTCGGGGATCTCGGATGGGCCAGGGGCTGCTGCGTCCTCCAGCCCCCGCTTTGGGGAAGGTTCCGGGGCAGGGAAAGGCTCTTCCCCACTTGCTCTGTCCCTCGGGAACCCCTCCCCATCCCCCCACTTCCCAAAGCTGAGAAGCTGCGACCCGTTAGTGGCATGGCCCAGTGCCCTGCGGACACCAGCCCCACACAGCAAAGTGACGGAAAAGCACGTGTATAGGCATCCGGTCTGGCCTCGAGCTACTCGGCCAGCAGCAGGGCGCTGCCCCCAGCCCCACTCCCCGACACCTCCACAGCCAGATCCCAGATGAAGCTCCCCGGCCCCCATCCAGCCGGTTAACGTGTTAGGAGCACCTGGTCACTGTGCCCACGGCTGCTGTGCCTGAGACCCAGAGGCACGCACGAGGGGAGAGGAAGTCCTCCCTGCCGTGCTGCTGCCCGCCTGGGGCTCAGGGCACTCAGCGCTCTCGGTGGAAATCATCCTGGCAGACGCTGGCAACTGCCTGGGCAGCGGGTGGGCCTTGCCAGGATCTGAGCACGGGGCCTTGGGCCTCACGGGCATTTTGCAGTCCAGTTCCCCTCCACGGACATGCAGCTGATTCTGCTCGCTGGGCCTGGAGACCCTGCTCATATGGAGGAAACAAGGTGAGAGGAGGGGGCAGCTGCTCACACGCCCAGCGTGGACTCTACCTCAGCGTCAGGCTGAAGTGTCTTGCCAGTTCAAGGCTAAGCAATGCACCTCCCAACCCTGTCCTGAGAGCGTTCGAGTGGAGAGTCAGTGTTTCTCAAGACTGAGTCCAACAACAACGACAAAAAAGGTCATAGGATTCTTCTGAAAAGACCCAGAAAGGGATGGGTCCTGGGGATCAACTGGGAAATTCTCTCTGCCACTGAAGCTCTAATAGGTTAGGGCGGGAAGGGCTCTTGAAAACCCTCCATTCTGACTTCACTCCCACTTTATGGGAAAGGAGCCTGAGGTCCAGAGAGGGCCCAGGTCTTTTAAGACTCAGCTTGGGGGAGTCTCCCCTGGGCCTTCCATAATGCTGACCACAGCATTTGTCTAGTGACCATTTTCGGGGTCTTTCTGCTGCCTCACGGGGTTGCCGGACAGCTTTGAAGAGCTCTAGTGGATTTGGAGTTGGGGCTCAGGCGCTAGGCCCTCGGCTGTAAAAGACCATGCTGGAATTTTCTTTTTTTGTTCTGTGTGTGTAGGTGGGTTCCCTCAAACACAGATCTTTTGGTTTCCTTATCAGAGGATGACGCCTCAGAAGGACTGGGAAATGTTTTCCTTTGCAGGCCTTTCTTATAGAACGGATGCTTTCCTTGTAAGACGTGCCTTTTCTTAACTGCTCTGTAGGGGCTGTCCCTGGGTCCCTGGAGGCAGACTGTGAGGCTTCTAGTGCAGGGGTCTGGGCCCCCTGTGTGGGTGGTGGGCTCAGAGGCCAGGATGGACATTCTGACACAGTCTGCACAAAGCCCACGTGGGGATCTGAATTCCTCCCCGGGTGCAGCGACAGCCAGAGGCCAAGGGCATACCCAGTGCTTCCCGGGACGGCGGTGTGTACCCCGCCTCCAGCCGCCTTGAGGGACCTGCCCTGTCCATGCTGTGTGTGGCCGGACCTGCACCCAGGAAAGGCTTCCGGAAGGAGCCTCTGGGCAGTGCCCTCCACAGCAGGACGGCCCTTGAGTCTGGACCCATTTTACCTGGGGAGAGTGAATAATACTCAGGGTTAAACAGGGCCCTGGGGCTCCCTCGGCAGCGGGCCACACACACGAGTCTGAAATCGTCAGAATTTGAGCGCCTTCCAGACAGGCGAGGAGCAGTGGCTTTCTAGGTTCCCCAGGCACGGTCACCAACGTCTGCCAAGGACGATTTCTTCCTGAGACTACCATGCACGGTTTGCTAAGCCTCTACCGCGCCATGCAGCAGGCTGTTAGACGCCAAGGCCGCCGCCACCTGTCCACAGAGTACACGCGGGTCCACACAGTGGGCACGGCTCACCAGAGGCACAGCGGGCAGGGTGGGCACGCGGCCGTCAGAGGCAGTGCCTCTCACCAGAGCGCCGTGCTCCAGGCTGAAGTGGTCTGTGTTTGTTTGAGCCTTTAGCCATTTGAGCAGCCATTTTGGAAAGGAAACCCACTGTCTTGAGAAGAATTTGGCTTAAGCGCAGGCCCTGCCCTGGGCTGCTCCAAGCTCCTCCGGGTGCCTGGAGACGGGACCCCCTGAGCTGGGCAGCCCGAAGCCCTTCCTGCACCTCTGGGAGCACGGCTGTGCCCACCGCGGCGGGGCCGCACTCGTGCTGGGGAGGGTGTTTTGGTGACGGGCACCTTCCAAGGGGGCTGGAAAGGCCCAAGCGTGTCCCTGCAGCCTTGGCGTTTAACCTGATCGTCACCTGAAATGACCGATATCGTTTTCAGGGCCCGGAGGACACGGAAGGTGCGAAGGGCTGAGACATTGCCCAGGTCCACAAACTCGGTTGTGTACCTGCAACAAGGGAGAGTCACACACGAGACAGACAGTGACACGCCGCCGCAGGGTGCACGGTCAGGGGTGCGGGGGAGACAGAGTCACGTGGCTGAGGTCTGAGAGTCGAGCCTGGGCCTCTTACCTGGGATAACTGAAATAGTTTTTAGAGCTCTCAGGACTCTGAAAGTTCGAAGAGCCGACAAATTGCCTAGCTTTATATTTTCTGATACATACCTGCAGAATCAAACCAGTTATTGGGAATTACAAAGCAGCACCTTGACTGCCCTCCCAGAGCCGCCCTCTCCCTACCCCCCCCCTTGGTTTCCTCCCGAGACGGGGACGTCGGTGTGGGCGCCTTAAGGACGCCACGCAGCCCGTTCCCGGGCGGCTCTCCCGGTGGCGTCCCACCAAAACCTGGCGCCAGGAGGCAACTCTGCCATTCTCCAAGGCCCTGGCACTGACGTGGAGCCAGCCGGCAGGGTGCAGGCTGGGGGCACACCCGAAGGGGAGAGCACTGGCCCGGAGGCTCGGTCAGCAGCTATTCAGCTCGTGCCCGGCTGCTCGGCTCTGTGGGAGCCCAAGGTGCCGGCCGAGGCCAGCTCAGAGTGTGGCAGGTTCTCCAGCCACAACGCTCTCCTCGCCACTCCACTCTGAGTGGCTCACGAGGTGGAGATGGCCCCAAGTGCTTCACGGGAAGAGCACACAGCTCCCCACAGAGGTCCTGGAAGGTGGAGACTGCGGGCCACGCAGCTCCCCAGGTCCTCACAGCCGGCGGCCCCAGAGCGAGGAGCAGGAGGGCTCTGAGGCCAGGTGGGCTGCTCCCCCAGGACCCTCGGCTCCCCCAGGGCGGCCCGCGGCCTCAGGTGTCGGCTGAAGGGTGGGCGCTCCCACCTGAACGCGGAGGTGATCCCACCCCCGGCCTCCACAGGCTCGGGAGCAACAAGTCGGCTGCTGGGGGAGGGACATGGCCGAGCCTGAGGGACGGACAGACAGTGTGTGATATTTAACCAAGGGCTTTGGGCCCAAGGTCTCTGACATTTAACCGGAGGTGCTGGTGTTTGACCAAGTGCGTCTGACTGGTGTCTGGGTGACGTCAGACAGGCAGCAGCCCCGTGACGCCGGCGGGCGCCAGGCTGGACGGCAGTGCAGCTGGGCTCAGGCCGCTCGGCCGTCTGGGCTTCCGGGCTTCCAGGCTACCCCGCCCTGCTCAGAACTCCTGAGCCCACCACTGTGCCCGGGGACGCCGCATCCTGGGGTCAGCTGAGTCCAGCTGGAGCCAGCTGCTTCTGTCCGCTCACGGGGCCTGGAGGCCTGTCTACTCCCCACGCCCGCTCCAGGATGGGAAACCACCAGCCACGTCCCAGGGCCTTCTGTGCTCCAACTATCCCAGGCCCTTTCTGTGCCATGGCTTCCATCCGACACCAGGCTCGCTTCTGCAGTGCAGCCCTGCTTTCCAGTGGGGAGCAGAGATCACCTCCCTTGCTCTGGTCCATCTACACCTATTAATTTGGTCCAAGCTTTGGGCAGTTATTCCAGTGTCCGAGAAACCTCAGGCCTCCGCTCCACATTCCTCTCTCAGACGTGGACCGTCCATCCAGACACGGTGCTGTTGTGGAACTGACAAAGTGAGCCCAGGACGTCGCGGACGTCGCCGCCGCGTGGTAGCCACGGCTCCAGCCTTCCAGAGCGCGGGGCCCTATCCACTCCTTTTGCTCAGGACACCGGGCTCAGGGCTGCCTCTCAGTGACCTGGCTCCCTACCTGTGCCCTTCAGGGCCAGTGTGCCCCCCGGCGTCTCCAGCTAAGACCTGCCGTCCGTCACTGTGCCAGGGCTGACCCCTGCGCCTCTCAGCGGCTGGTGTGGAGCACAGAGTGGCTGGGTCCCGAGGTGACCAGGAGGGGCTGGCGACAGAACTGGGAGGATGGTAACTGCGCTTCCAGAAGGCTTGCGGAGCCAGCTGAGCGGCTGAGAACAGGAGCGGGGCTGGTCTCGGACGGGAGAGAACAGGGAGGAGGAGGAGGAAGCTCCGAGGGGGAGTGCAGGGCTGGGCGGGGCTCGCGTGCCAGGGAGGGCGTCCTCATGTGCGACTTCGAGGGGCCCCTGAGTGTTGGCAGAAGGGCGGGGATGTGGTGGTGTGGCAGAGCTTTGCTCCTCCCGGGCTGGCAAAACCCTCTGCTAAGTCATTCTACTGCTCCGTGCAAGGTACTGGGCGGAGGCAGGCGGCTGAGGGCGACCGAGGGCAAAGGCGAGCCTTTCTGTGGGCCCAGGAGCCACCGGGGCAGCCCCTCACCTTTTTGCTGTCCCACCCGCGTGCTGTGCAGCCAGAGGCGGAGCCCGTGCCGCCTCTGCTGCTGGGTGTCCCCTCCCAAAGCGCATCGCCCCGCCCGGCCCGGGCTGCTGGGCGGACGGCAGCCAGCAGCGGCCATCACCGCCCTCTCCTTTCTGCCCTCCCTCCCTTCCCCTCCAGGCCTGGTTTCCATAACAACCGCAGAAGGTGGGAGGCTGTGTTAGCAGGTAAAGCCAGCTGGGAAGGGCCCGCAGGAAGAGCTCTGGCTGCAGAGGCGCAGGCTGGGCCTGGCAGGCGTTCTCACCCACTGCCCTCCCCACAGCCTCTCTCAACGGGGCAGGGTGGGGGATCTTCCGAAACCTGGTCTGAATCGCCACGCTTGACGGAGCCCCTCCCACCCAGCAATGCTTGGGAGTTAGGAAACTTGGTTTTAGTGCCAGATTTGCTGCTCGTTCTATGATTTCAGACAAGTGGTAGGTTCTCGCTGAGCCTCAGTTTCTCCATCTGTAAAACGGAGGGCAGGACAGGGGCTTTGAATCAAACTTTAGTCACTGAAGACTCCTTTTGTTACCACAGGAGCTCTGTATTATTGAACCATTTTGTCTACAACAGGATGCACTTCTGAGGCAGTAATTAGCTGGTTTTCATAATCAAAGGCAGAAACCACTGTGCATGGTCAAAGGTGCTGACCAGAAACCACTGTGCATAGTCAAAGGTGCTGACCGGTCCGGCCAAGAGTGGACCCCGACTTCAGCGGCTCTGCGCAGCCTCATGGGATGCACGCGGCCATTCTGACAGAGGCTTGGGAGCATGGAGAGAGCCTGGCGGCCGCTGAGTCCCGTTTGGCTCTGTCGCCCCAGTCCAGGTGAGCCGCTCCTCGGGGACTCTGAGTGGAGGTCCCACGAGACCCCGTGGGGACCGGTGCTGGGCTTCTACCGCAGGACGGGCATAGGGGCAGGACCTGCTGAGGGCAGGGCGCGGCCCAGCCAGGGCTTTCCTCGGCGTCAGGGGGTGTCTTTTGGTGACATGGACTGCTCAGACAGATGCAACTCCCCACCCCACCTCCACCCCCTCTGCACCAACCTTCCTTCTCCGCTGGACCATTCCCATCAGTTACAGGACATTTCTCTTCTTTGAAGGTCCTCCTGGGACCCCGTGCTCCCCGCTGCTCCCTGCTCTGTTTCTACGCTTGCTATGCCTCCTCTCCTGCCACTCTTTCCCGAGCCCTGTCTAACCAGGGGCAAGTCCCCACCACTCACTGGAACCAGTCACACTGTCGACTCCAACGCCCCGTTCTCAGCACTCATCTCACCTCATCCTTGTGGGACAGCTCAAGTTGGCTTTCAGGACACGCTCTCTCAGGGTTTTCCTCCAGCCTTCTTCACCCCATTCTCTTCTCCCTGACCTCGAGATGCTGGAGAGCTCCTCAGGGGGGTCCCCAGACTGCACCTCTTCGTCTCCTGGATGCTGTAAACGTGCTCAACAGCCCGCTGGCCTCTAGATCCATGTCTATGTCCACCTTGGCCCCTTTCCTGAGGCTGGGGGGAATCTCCAGCAGCTCACTTGACATCACTCTCCAGATGCTTTCACACTTAACACACCCCAAACCAAACTTCTGATTCCCCTCCTTCCTCAGCCAGTTCCTCCTGAAAGTCTTCTCTGATTCAACAAATGGTTACGCCATTCACAGCTGCTCAAGCCAAAAGGCACCTTCAGGTCTCCCACCAGCCTCTGACCTCGGCTCACCTACACCTGGAGCCTGTCCTCCAACACCAGCTCTTCTCTCCCAGCTACTGAAATAGTGTCCCGACTTCTCTGCGTCCACCCTGACCCCTCTCCAGGCTACTGCAGCCAGACTGACCTTCCCAGAACACGGATCAGATCTCGTCGCTCCTGCTCCAAGCCCCCTGCCACGGCGCTCGGCTCTGAGCACAGCCCCCACCTTCAGTCCCCATCCCACCACCCCAATCTCATCTCCCACCACGCTGCCCCTGGGTGCTCAGCTCCTGCCAGGTCTAAGTCTACACTGGATTTGGGGCCTCAGTTTCCCCATCTGTGAATCGGGGGCTGGGGTCGGCTCACACAGAGCACACCCAGAGCAAGCTCTGATGTACTTTCTAACCACCAGGCTCTCCCTTCAGCTGGAAAGCACGCCGTCAGCCGGTTCCACGTCCTGCTCTCCTCTCTGCCCCACAGCATGGCCGAGCTCGGGGCTGCTCAGGGCTGGGGTTAAAGATTTTGTCACGAACAGGTGGACTCGAAGAATCCGAGAATCCTACAATATCAGAGATGAACTGCATCTTTGCTTTCACCTACTTCTAGCCCAGCACTGCCCCTTCACAGGTGGGAAATCGAGGCAGGAAGCCTGGCCCTCACCAGCTCTGTCCCCTGCTGAGGTGCCGTGCAGCCTGCAGCTCTGGCCACTCCTGCACAGGAGGCCTCCCTTGTCAGCCATCCCCACCGGAAAGCACCATCTGTGGCCAGACACCCAGCAGGGCTGTCCTACGGGCCTCAGCCGGGGCCAGCAGGCCTGAGAGCACGTCCACTTTCTGGCAGGCCACCGGTGTGTCCTTCTTGTCGGTAAACTGGGGCGAGCACACCTCTGCCTCTGGCTGGTGTTAGGATCCACTGGGCCCTGCAAGCGACCAGGTGCTTGAAAACGTGGCGAGAGCAGACATGTCGGGGGCCTGGCGTGAGATTGGGGTGCCTGGTCCCTTCTCCAGGCTCCTTCTCTGAATCTGCTCGCCGTGGCCCAGGGGCTTCGGGCTGTGACACCTGTTCTTTGTGGAGAGGGCAGAGGATGCTAACCCCGAATCTCAGCCATGTCCCTTGAGCCCGTGACCCTGAGCTGTGCTGTCCCGACCAGGGTGGCCGAGGCCCTTCACGCCTTAGCTGCGTGCGGAGAGTGCAGGGAAGCGAGGGCCAGCAGCCCCGGGCCTGGGGCGGTGCCCAGCTCCGGCGCGGCCCAGCGAGTGGGGTACTTACGCCATGACAATCACGCTGAAGTCCAGCCAGTTCCACGGGTCCCGGAGGAAGGTGAACGCGTGCAGGCAGAAGCCTCGGGCCAGAATCTTGACCAGGGACTCGAAGGTGTAAATGGCAGTGAAGGTGTACCTGGGGGGGGGGGCGGAGCTCCTCAGGGAGGCCGCAGCCCTCGAGCCAGCTTCCCTGCCCGGCAAGGCCAGCCAGCTCCTCTCGCAACGCGCCCTCTCCATGCCCACGGGAGCGCTGGCGTCAGCCCGGGTGCTTTCTTCCCAACCTCGGGCTAGCGTGTCCACTAAGCACGGCCCGGCACCTGCCTGCCGTGGCCCCGAGCCCCACCCCCTCTCCGTGTCCTGGTGAAAGGTGACTACCCCACTGTCTCCCCACCCATCCTGCGCACAAGCATCTGTGGCCGCGGGGTCTGCCCGCAGAGATAAAGAGGGAGTGCGGTCCACCCTCAGCTGCCCACAGGGCATGGAAACGGCTGCCTTGGGCTCGGACAGGGTTGCTGCTGCAATGCGCAAGGCCGGGTGAGCGCTGTGCTTGGCTACGTCCTTGCGCCCCAGGATCCGGGGCAGGCCCTGGCACCGGCACACTGCTGGTCCCATGTGGTAGAGGCCGCCCCGGCCCTGGGGGCCAGATGCACCAAGGGCCCAGAAAGCTTAGAAACTGCGGGTAAAGCACTTTCTGTTGGGGGAAAAGGCCAGAAGCAGGTTTCTGAAACGGTGCGGACGGTTGTGGGAGGCAGGACTTGGAAACAAAGGCAGTAGCGAGGGGCAGCTGCAGCGGGGGTGGCCCTGGGGCCTCGTCCCTGGGGCCTGGCACCAGCCAAGGTACTCAGCGTCCCCCTCAGGCTCGCCTGTAAAATGGGAGGAGGCGCCCTCCCCACAGCCTGCGTGGGGAGTGGGCGCTCAGTAACTTCGCAGAGCTTCTGCCAACACTGCCAATCTTCTTTCCGGCCAGGGAGGGGGAGACCCCTACCTTGTCCACCTGGTCAGCTTCCCCGCCGAGGCACAACTCAAGGAAGGGCCTGGGCAGGGCCGGGAGTGACAAAGAGGGTGGGGCTGCGCCAAGGTCCCCCCAGCGCACGGGTCCCTGGTCTGGGCACTGCTGCTTCTGGGTGCCGGGAGGGGCCGTGGCAAGGCATGGGGGGCGGGGGGGCCCAAGAGATACTCACTCGACATACTTGGTCCAGGGCGGCGGGTCGTGCTGGGCCATGAACACGCAGTTGGTCAGGATGGTGCACATGATGAGCATGCTGAAGAGCGCGCAGTGGCGTCAAGGAAAAGCCTGCCGCAGACCGTGAGGGCGGCTCCAGGCCGGCCTGCGTCCTCGCGCCGCAGGGGGCCCCACCCCACTGCACGGCCCCGGCCTGTGGCCAGTCTCCCGGAGGCCACAGCCGGGCATCCCGAACTGCTCCCGGGGCAATGGCCGGGGGTCCGGTGGCAGGGCTGCCAGCGCCCCACCTTCCTGTCCAGGCAGGCCAGGCTGGGCTCGTGCCACGGCCTCTGGGCATCACCTGCTTCATCAGGACGCGCTGGGCCCCTCCGCTGCTCCCTGCCGCCGCACACGCGCTCCGCCTCATCCTCCTCTCCCCTGCATAAGCCTTCCCCTGCCTGCAGAACCCACTCAGCGGCCTGGCACCGCACAGGGCATCTCTCCCTTGGAGCTCATCTCCCCACCCGAGGAAGCTCTGCAAGTGCCAGGCCAGGTCCTGGGTGCCCCGTGTGCCTCGGCCCTGCTGACTTGCCCAGCCCCGACGGCCCAGACTCTTCCAGGCAGGACTGAGCTCAGACCGACGACCTCATGCCGCAAGCCCATCCCAGAGGAGTGCAGGCAGACTGTGGGCCTCCTGAGCCCCCCGCTCCGTGCCTGAGTGGAGACCCTGGCCTCCCCTCCCGGAGCTGCCCCACCTCGGCCCCACAACGCAGCAGCTGCCAAACGGGCGATTCCCGCAGGCTGCCCGGGAGCCGCAGTAACGGAGCCCGGGGGACCCCTTCCTTCCCACCCTGCTCCACCATTGCCTGTGGCCCGCCCAGCCTCAGGTGGGCAGGGGCCGGTGCACTCAGACCCGGCCAGGCCAAGGGGGGGTGCTGACTTCTGGTGGGACGGCTCCAGCTGGGGAGGGCTGAGGCCGCTCGAGGAAGCTAACAAAGCAGATGCACGTCTAACCCACGCAGCCCTTCCAACCCCCTTCTAGAGGGGCTCCCACTAGAATCCCACTAATCTACACCCAAACCTGGTCCCGTTTTATAAGTAGCTCCCCAGTTTCCATTTCAGATGAAGGGATCAGGCTTTGGGAACCCCCCGTCAAGCCTGGGCTAGGCCGGCAGGACACCTCAGCCCAGACGCGGTGGCTCCAGGAAGCCTTGATGTGCCCCGGCCAGTCCCTGGGCTCCCGCTGCGGGGCCTCCATGGCGAGGCTCACCTCCCTCTCCAGCTTCTCAGAGGAGGACCCCTCCTCACTGACACAGTCCCCACACCCGTGCCAAGGCTTCCCTCACTCGGCAGGCAGCTAACAAGCCCCTCAGCCAGCCTGATCCACCCCGAGATCCACTGCTCAACCCCGCACCGGAGAGCCCAGAGGACTCCTGAAATACGGAAGCAAAGCTGCTAGGAGCAAATAAGCTCTCTGCATCCACGAACTCATCTGATTCTTCTGATCGTATGATGGGGATTCTGTCTCCATCTCACAGGCGAGGAGATCAAGGCACAAAGAGGCGGCCTGTGTACGCAGAATGAGCTCGTCCTACTCCCGAAAGCCCGGGGCCGTGCCGCCGGACAAGGCGAGGAGACCTGCCGATGTGACTAAGGACCGAGGGAGGGGGCGGCGGCCCTGACCAGCCAGGGGGCCCCGTGTAAGCACAGGGGTCCGTCTAAGCACGCGGGGGTGCAGAGGCCGAGGGACGTCACATACGAGACTCCACCGAGGCTCGAGCCAAGGCGGGCAGGAAGCTGGGGAAGGCGAGAAAGGGGAACGCGGCCCTGCCGACGTCCTGGTCTTGGCCAAGCGGGAGCCATTTAGGGCTTCTGATCTCCACGCCTAAGAGGACGCGTGTGTGTTCCTGACTCTCGGCCACAGCAGCGGTGAGCCAACAAGACCCCCAGCTCGACCCCACTGCTCTAGTGCAGGCCACGCTGAGCCTCTCGCTGCACGAGGCCACCGAGCCCCGCCCAGGCTCCCGCCTGTAGCGCCCGACGCCAGCCTCAGGGGGGCACGGGCAGCCCCACGTGAGGAGGAAGAGCGGACTTCTTTGCTGCTTTAAAGAAGCTGAGCCCGTGTGCCTGGTCCTGCGCAGGAGCCGGGAAGGCTCCGGTTAGGACCACGTCCCCAAGTCGCTGCGAGAGAATGCGCCCTGGCCGGGAAGGGCAGGGGGGCTTCCTGGGGGAGGCGCTTGGACAGGCGCTGAAGCCAGCGCCCCTCGGGCGAAGCAGGGCCGGCCGAGGATGGCGGGCCTCGCGCTGGCACTGGCCAGCTGCTCTCTCGAGCGGAGAAAAGGCCCCTCTGGGGGGCGGAGAACGCAGACCGGGTGGGGGACCCAGGAGAGGCACGAGCTCGACCCCCGAGAGGCCCCCACCCAGGCCTGGGTCCCCGTGGGACACGGCAGGTGCCCTTCCAGGCCCGGCCACGGCTCGGGTGAGGTGCGGCAGCCTCCGTCTCGGCCCCTTGACCGCACACTGTGCCTGCCCTCGGCCCCGGGGGGGCTCCTGAACGACTCCCAGGCATTTGTCAGTGTGTGAGCCCTGCTAGCTAGACGGGGCGCCAGGCACCCGGGCGCCCAGCACGCAGCCAGTACCAGGGAGACACGCCCGCGGAGCGTCCGCCCAGGGCACACCCGTGGGCACTGCCAGGGGAGTCCATGCCAACGACCGCGCTGGCCCTGTGTGGGCAGAGGCGAGGTCCAGCTCCCCAGCCTGAGCGCGCCACGCAGCTTCCCTTCTGCTGTGTCACTGTCCCCGAACGCCCACTCCTCTTAAAGGGATCACGCCAGCCTCAAGTTTAAAATGCGAGCAAGGCCGCCTGCCTAGGTCGTAGGGAGCGACCGGAACTCGGGCTGCCCAAGTCCTCAGACCCCAGGGAGTTAAAAAGAAACCCAAAGAGAAAAGAATTAACTGTGTGTGTGTGTGTGGAGGGGTATTTTCATAGACTTGTGCTACTAAACGAGGATGCAGAGACCCCCACGTGGCTTGATAGCCCGTTTCAATCTGGTGGAGGGACGTGGGAGGGTTTTGTGAACAGAGCCTGTGCACTCGGGAAGGCAAACTGTTCTCGGCGAGAACGAGAGGTCTCCCTGAATGGGACTGTGGCACAGTGTGGAGTTCACTTGGCTTCTTTTATTTAATCCCTGCAGGAACACGTTCTGCAGGATTATAACAAAAATACACTGGAAAAAATAAATCTGTCTCCCCACATTGACTTTTTCGGCAACTTTCCAGGGATGTGCTGCAAGTGCGGAGCACAGAGCCGGCTGGGCGCGGCCTCCCTGCGAGCAGGGGCTGCTTCTGGCCCCGTCCGCGTTTTCTTCGCCCCTTTCCAAAGGCTCTAGCACAGAACTTGGCACAAATAGGGCCTTCATGGGTGTCGAATGCATGTAAGGGTGCGAGCAGAGCGGCAGTTCACAGTTCAAAACACAAAACCTGACTGTGTTAGAAATGCACACGGACTGCTAGAGAGCAGGGTCTGCTTTGGGGATGATGGAATGTTCTGGAATCAGATAATGGCGACCGTTGCACAGCCCTGCAAATACACTAAAATCCACTGAACTGTACACTTCAAAATTTACGGCATACAAATAATTTCTCAACAACAACAAAAAAGGCTGGGAGGATGCAGGGAGAGCCTGTGGATTCCTGAGCCCCACACCGGGGGTTCTGGTTGGAAGAGGCGGCACTCTGCGTGTCCAACAAGCTCCCCAGGTGAGGCCGACACCTGGCGCCGCCTCGCTAAGGCAGCCTGAGCACAAACCCCCGGGACCTGCCGAGCCCGGCTCTGCTCAGCAGGTCTGGGGAGGGCCCCAAACTCGCCAACTCTAACAGACCCTCAGGGCACTGGCACCACTGGTCTGAGCCACGCTCGGCGGCAAGGCGCAGGGCACAGGGGCTTGGCTTCCCGGGCTTCTCCTAGCCCCACAGACCCCTCCCCCCGCCCCCCGAGCCACCAAGCGGCGCTGCCGTAGCCAGCCACGTGCTCCGCTCTCCAGGCAGGGGAGCACGGAGCCTCGTCTCCGGGGAACACAGGCCGTGGACAAGCCCCCGGGCCTGTCCTGCAGGGTCTCCCAGCCTCAGGGCACTGCCCAGGGGCCTCTCCAACCAGGCTGGGGGCTCCGGCGGCCCCACTGCCTCCCACCCCCCGCGGCACACACAGCGCCGGGCAGGGACCTGGGGCGGCTGCTGCCTCCCTGAGGGCTGCTGTGGCTGCCAAACAGCGCTGGGTTGGCTGGATACCTGCAGGAGCGGCCCCAGGTGGGAGCCAGGGCGCACTCGGGGAGGCCACGCCTTGGGGTGGGGCGGGGGAGGCTCGAGCAAGCAGCAGGCCGCTGCGCCTTATCCTCAGGGCTGGGAAACTCACTCTCGAGGGACAAGGGTGGTGTCTTCAGCTGGGTGCCCCCATCGGGGTCAGAACGGCTCAGAATCACCCCCACGGTGGGGACTTCCTTGGACACGCGCCTCTGGGAAGCCCGGGAGAAAGGCAGGCAGGGGCTGCAGGGAGGAGAGCAGGCGCCTGGTTGGAGGGACGCAGCTCACTGTGCCGTGGTGCGCAGTGAGTTAACGGGGGCCGGGACCCTCAGCGCGGCCCTGGGCCTGGGGGGAGAGCGTTCCACCTGGACAGGGACCACTCAGCCACAGAGTCCCTCAGGCCACTGGGCAAAGCTCTGCTGCTTCCTGAAGCCTCCTGCCCTGCCCAGCGGCCAGCGGACCTCTCGGCCTCAGAAGCAGGCCGGCTGGGGGCGGGCGGGACCACGGGCAGCTCTGCTGCGCCACGCCCACCGCGACTCGCACTGAGCCGGGAGGACACACGGCCACCAGGGCCCGCCCTGCGGCCAGCACCGGAGGCAGCTGCCGGGCAGCCCCAGCAAAACGCTGACGCCCTGAGAGGCTCCGTCACAGGCCCGTCTCGGATTCTAGAGCCACGGAGAGACGAGTTCCCACGGAGGGGCAGGCAGGGGGCCCAAAGCACCCTCGAGCCCGAGCGCGCCCGGCCTCGGCGGCAGCCACCGGCGCTCCCGCCACAGGCTGGAGCCGCGCCAGGCTGCGGGGCACGGGGTCCAGTGCCGCAGAGGCCCTGAGCGGCTCTGGGACCGCAGACGTCTCGTCAGCACCTCATCAAAAAGCAGGCGCTGCCTCCCGCAAAGAGGCCCACGTGCGGACGGAGCGGGGCCCCCGCACTGGGCAGCGGTTTCCCTGGCCGGGCCCCGGCGGCCTGGAGCGAGGCGAGGCAGGGGCCCGGGCCGCGCCTCCTCGCTCCCAGCACGCCCGCCGCGGGAAGCCTGCGTCCGGGGGAGCCAGGGCCGGGCTTCTGCCACGCGCAGCTGCCCACGCGCCCCGGGTGTGACGGGAGGCCTGGGGTGGGGTCTGCGACCATCTCCAGCCGAGACCAGGAGGGGCCCGGAGGCCCGCGGACGCCGAAGGCAAAGGATATGAGTGGACCAGGATCTTCACGGCCGCTCTGCGCACGGGGTGGAAGGGGCTGAGCACGTACAGGGCGTTGGTGGCGCTGAACCGGAAGATGGTCTTGCCCTTGTTCAGCACGATGAAGGTCTGCGGGCAGAGGCGCGTCAGGGCGGCCGCCGGCCGGGCAGAGGGGCCAGGCGGGGGCGGAGGGGCTGCCGGTGCAGGCCCTGGGGCGGGGGGCTGGGATTTGCCTTCACTTCGACTGTCCCGCTGTCGGGCCCTCCCCTCCTGGCTCGCCCGCCTGCCCGCCGGGGAGGGCCGGCCGGGGAGCCGGGCCCTGGGGGGCAGGCAAGGGGAGGGGCGGGCCCAGCCCCGCAGAGGGATGTTGCCCTGGGACCCAGCCTCCCGGAGGCAGAGCACGCAGCCCAGGGAGGAAGATGCTGCCTCCCCAGCACCGAGGGGCCAAGGCAGCCCTGGAACACAGCCCGGCCCGCCTGCCCAGGGGTCTTGCTTCTCAAGTCTGGGGAGGCAGCTAGCCAGGCGCTCTGCCGTGGGGGTGCAGCTGCAGGGCTGCGGGCAGCAAGGAGAGGCAGAGGCTCAGAATCGCCCTGGGACCCGGCCACGCATTCCCAGTGCATTCGGGGACAGAAGAGACCGCGCCCCTGACACCCCCAGGCCGAACTGCCCCAGCCCCTCAAGCCTGGTCCACTGGCCACTGCCAACCTGGCCGCCACCATCCTTTCACAGTAACCTCAGCTGGCTGCCACCCACCCCAACTAGCCCCTGGCCCCAGCTGTGCCCAGCCCTGCCCCCACCAGATACCCTCAAGGAGGGCAGCTTGGCCGGGAGCTTGGGAGCAGGGTCCGCAGCTGCTCACGGGTGGGTGGGCTTCCCCTATGCATGCTCAGAGCCCCTGGACAACACGCTCTGCCCCACCCCAGGCTCCTGGGCTCGCACACGTGAGTGCTGCTGACCCAGCCGCCGGTGCTCATGCCTACGTGTAGTCACACTCGCCAGCACCCCCAGACCCTGCCCTCGAGGGGCCCTCCGCCCGGGCACTGGCTGGAAGGACGCGGGCAGCCTCTGCCACCCTCGGAGCCTGTCCTTCGGGGGAGAGGCCTCACCCAGATTCAGCTCTCCGACCTCCAGGAGTGAGGCCGCAAGTGGGTCAGGCTGGGGGCAGAGCCCACAGGAGCCTGTGGGCCCGGTGGTCTTGAGAGGTGAGGGCAGGGCAGGGGGACTGGCCTCCGGGGCAGAAATCTTGCTGGGAGGCAGCCGGAGCCACCGTGGCACGGCTCTGTGGGTTGCCAGTGGGGCGGGACACGGGCAGGCTGCCCCTCATCAGGAGGGGGGCCACGGGCCCAAACCCAGTCCAGGCAGGACCTGGGGAGACTCTGGGCCACGGAGAGCTCCCTAAACAGCTGGTCCGCACGGAGGCACGACTTCCACGCGGCTGCCCCTGTCCTCCTTCATGGCCCCAAACCAGCCACGCAGCTGCATAATTCCTGCCTTCCAGCTTGGAACTCCCCCAGAGGCCCCTCCCGTCTGCGTCACCTTTTGGGTGCGATAGAAGGGGTCCAGGTCCTCCAGGGGTTCCCCGATAAGCTCCCGGGGTGGGTTGCCGTAGAGGTCGGGCAGCTTCTTGGAGGCCTGCAGGTCCAGCTGGGGCCTGGGAGCCGCGTCCTCGGGCAGCCCCTCGCGGCTCTCCTGCGAGGCGGCCGGGCTGCGGGCCCGCCTCTCTGCCGCGCGCTTCTCGATGGCCGCCAGGGACTCCCGGGTGAACCTGCGGAAGCTGCTGGTGCCACGAGACAGCAGCAAGTCTGCCATCTTCTCATCCTGCTTCTGGGGCCCAGTATCGCCTCACGCTGCCCGTGGGGAGCTGGAAGACATGGGCGCCAGCGTGAGGCCGCGCCCCGGCCTCCCCACGGGCACGGCGGGTGAGCCCCGAGCCTGCAGGCTGCTCCCGCGCCCACCCCGAAGCCGCAGGGCACAGGTGGGCAGCAGTGGCGCCCTCGAGCGGCTCTGCCCTGCTCCACGCGGCCGCTCCCGCGTCCTGGGGATGGAGCGCCAGCACAGCGGGCAGAGGCAGGACCGTCCGTGGGCGGAGCCGGTGCTGGACACGTGGAGGGCGAGGAGGGGGCACAGGGGGCACGGGCACCCCGCCGCCCTCTCAAGCTCATCTTTCAGGGGGAGCCCTGAGCCGTGGCCCGAACTCAGGGCCTCCTCCCCAGCAGATTTCGGGCTGCGCGAGGGGCAGACGGCGAGGGGTGTCCCAGCAGGGTCCCTGCAGGAAGCGGCGCCTGCCGTTCGCCAGCGGACCCTGGGCATGGGGAGGCAGGGCCTGCCTGCCGAGCAGCTGCACGGCCGCCCCCGCCAACCTGAGCTGCCCACAGAGGAAGCGGACGCCGCCCGCTCCCCTCCCGCTGACCCCGAGAGACCGCAGGGCCGGAAGGCCGCGGCCGCGCTCAGCGAAGCCCAGGCGGCACGCACGTGACGCCTCGCCGGGAGAATGCAGCCCCGGCTGCCTCTGGCGGCCCAGGACCCGGGGCACACATGCGCTGTCCATGACGGCAGGGCAGAAGAATGCGCCCCGACGGCCCCCCCAGAACAGGATGTGGGGCAAGACCAGCGGCGGCGGCCTGGGAGGCGACACCGCGGACGACCACAGCAAAGCCGGGCGGGGCGGCACCTGTCGGGGAGCTCTGCCAGGACAGCCCCTCCCACCGGCCGCGGCCAGCCTTGCCTCGATCCTCCTGAAACGGCCTGGCGAGCTGCTGTCGCTGGCCACGAGGGGCCACGCCTGCCCCCAGGGCCGGCCCGGGCACCGTGGATCCCCAGGAAGCGGGCACCTGGCCAAGCGACAGGTAAACAGACCGAGAGCAAACACCAACAGCCAGGCCCGAAAGGGCGACCCGGGCCCCCGGGAGCAGCGGCTGGGCCTGCGCGGAGGCAGGGGTGGGGGCGGGGGCGCTGAGAGCCCTCCCTCCCCCCCCTCTAAGTCAAGGAGCCCCTCTGCTCAAAACAGCCGGTGAGGGATGCCCTGTACCTCCCATCGCCTGTGACACTCATCACCAAATACGAATGGGTTTTGTTTTTTTTTTTTTACTAGTTGGCAGGAATTTGGGTCATTTTAAACTTTCTTCTTTGTACTTTTCTTCATTGCTTGAATCTCTTATGATGGGTTTGTGTTATTTTTACAAAAACAATGAAGATATTATTTAAATAATAATAATAAAAGCTGGCTGATGACAGCAGCTCCTTGTAGGAAACCCAACCCTAGTCCCCCTCTCCTTGGAACGGTTCCCTAAAGATGGTGCGTGTCTGTCTCACTGTATCCGTGTGGGCCCTGGAGACGGGGAGCCCGTGGACCAGCAGAGCTCGCCGGCACGCCCGGGGTGTGTGTGTGTGTGTGCAAACACGCTCGCACCTGCACACGCCGGTGAAGGTCTGTGGGGAGACGGTTCATGCGGACAGGTGTGCACATCCCGAGGCCACAGGGGACGCCCGGGAGTCGGCACCCAGCGCGACACCTGGACGTCCGCGGCGCTGCCCCTCCTCGGCAGGGCATCCGCGGTCCTGAGGCCGGCACGACCGCTAACAGACCCCTTGCGGGGAAGGGCAAAGAAGTCAGGGAAGTTCCACTGCATCTCATTAACCCCACCCAGCTGAGCACGTCCTTCCATGTTTGTCACACCTGGGGCAGGTGTCGCGAAATGCCACTAAGGCTCTTCTCTGGACTTGCTGCCAGACCGCATTAGCACGTTAATAAACACACACTCGTTACTCTACCAGAAACCTGTTTTTAAGTGTTTTGATAACGACTTCAGTATAATTGGTTTCCTCTCTAATCTCATGTCAAGTCCGTTTTGCCCTGAAAGGTGGACTCTGCGACGGGGAGGAAGGCCAAGGCCCCGGCCAGTCTGGCCCCTGTCATGTGCTGACCCTGGGGTGCCCTGAGTAGCTCAGCCCCAGCTCGGCTTCCTCACCTGGATCAGAGGAGCTGGACAAGCAGATGCCCTGGCTGCAGCCCCCAAGGAGAAAGCCTAGCCTTGGGGCCAGGCTGCCCCCAGGGGCCGGGCAAGTTCCGTTCTGAGTCCCAGACCTGGGGGACAGGCGGAGAGGGGGGCAGTTGTCCAGGTTGCGTGTCCACTACCATGCCCTCCACCCCAAGCCTGATGCGGGAACCTGGGTCTTGCCCCCCACAGCCCCCCTCAGCCCCAGCACCCCCCAGCAGACCCTACAGCCCCTGTGCCCCCCACAGCCCCCATGACCTGCACAGCCCCCACAGCCCCCGCGCCCCTCAGCAGACCCCACAGCTCCCGCGCCCCTCAGCAGACCCCACAGCCCCCACGCCCCCAGCAGCCCCCATGCCCCCCAGCTGAGCCCTACAGCTCCCCCAGCCCCCACCCCTCCCACAGCCCCCACGCCCTCCAGCAGCCTCCACACCCAGGTGAAACTCCCTATTCCCAGGCAGCCTCAGGTTCCAGGGTAAACCCACCAAGAACGCCCTTTGTCTCTGGCTCCGTGGGCAGCTCTCGGTGGGCACAGGATCTGTCCTGCGCCTGCACCTGGCTCCAGCCCTGCCCTCCTCCAGCAGGTCAGGGCCACACCTGGCAAGGCCAGGGCTGGGAGGGCTCTGGGTGGTCTGGGGCCCTCGGGGGAGGGCCCACCCGACGGCGGGGGCCACGGGAGACCCCACCTGAGCAGGGAGCCCTCTCGGCAGCCCCAGCAACGCCAGGAGGCTGGACCTGCCTCAGCCTAAGACCAGCAGCTCCTCTGCCGTCCCGGCTGCTGCGACCTCGTGACAGCGCCTCCACCTGCGCGGGCTTTCCCACGAGGGCGGGCCCTACAGCCGGCCTTTCCTCCCGGCCAGTTTCCTCGCGCCCCGAGGCCCCCACTCCTCCTGCCCTAAGCTCCTTTCCACGGTGGGGGGCGTTTCTCTCCTGAAGCCCTGCGGGCCTGAGAGCGAGAGGGAGCCGCCGCGAAGCTGCCTCCTCCCGCGGTTCTTCCTGGCCCCGGCGCAGAGCACGGCAGTGTCTCCCACGCAGATCCCACGGCCGCCCCACACGTGCGGCCCACCCACCACTGCAGGGCTCCGGCACTCCCGGCCCTCTCCTCGCCCTAACTCTGCCCCGCCACGCCGTCGCCTCCCAGGAGCCGTGGGAACCGTGTGCTCTCTTTCCACCACACCTCCTCCAGGAGGCCTTCTCTGACTGCCCCCCTCCTCTGCCCTGGGAAGCTGAACCCCTCACACAGACCTCAACCCCCTTCATGGCCTTGGCTGGTCTCCTCAAACAGCCTGGAAGCCCCTTTGTAAGGCGGAAGTGTGGGCAGACATCAAGGCAGACATACCGTGGAGAAGCATCTCCACTGCTCACACCAGAAGGTGGAACCCCTGGGCCGTCTTTTCTTGTTGTCCCTTCAACTGGCCTTCCTAAAGGAAGTTTCCCTTAATGCATGGGGCACACAGCTGGCGCTCAATCAACGCTGGCTTCAGTGTGCCACAAGTGGGAACAGCCCGGCAGCCGGAGTGCAGCTGCAGGTGCTCCCTGGGATGGACGAGTGATGTAAGGATCAACTCATTCTGGTTTGAATGCAAGGTCCTGGGAAAACGGGATGACTGGCCTGGTCACCTGGGGAGGGGGCCGACTCCAGCCGCAGCCGCCTCCCCTTGCAGCCTCTTCCAGGGTCCTGAGTCATGTCTGGCATTGGAATCGAAGCCTCTGGAGCAACATGCAAAGAACCTTCTTTGCCGTGTAAATTTATGCAAAGCACTCCATGGAAGTGCTTCCCAGGCTTCCTAGGAAACCCATGGCCTCCTCAGCTCTGTGCTCCTCTACCTGGCCCTGCAGTCTCGGGAGACCTGGGGAGGTCCCCCTTTGCCCTGCCCCCTGGCAGCCTCCTTCCTTCTGCTCCACAATCCTGAAGGAGGGGGCTCGAGAGAGCATGGGGGGCCTGAAAAGCAGGCAGGGACCCCAGCAGCTCCCTGAGGCTCTGGCCACACTCAACAGTGGGCCCCCTTCCGCCCCATTCAGGTTGATGGGGGCCACGAAGAGGACTGGTCTGGGGGGCTGCTGGACAGACAGCACCAGAGAGACGAGGATGGAATGAGGGGGAGTGTGACAGGCTGGAACTGGCCCCCAGGCATCTACAGGACCCCCGTGTTGAGATGAGAGCTAGGGACCTCTCTGGCTGCCTGAACCCCCCGCTAGCTAGAGCTCCCAGCTCAGTCCTTACAAGGCAACCTTATTTCTTCCTTGAGGGGAACATGTCAACTAATTAAACCCAACTCCTAGACGCACTGTATTAAATGACTGATCCAGTGAACATTTAATGAATGCTCACTGTATACATGAAGTGAAATTTATAGACTCCACGGGAAATGAACTCACAGACACCACGGGAAATGAGCTCAGACTCCACAGGAAATGAACTCAGATGCCACGGGAAATGAGCTCAGACTCCACGGGAAATGAGCTCACAGA
>JAKSZT010054335.1:8652486-8708373 GCA_026826555.1 Tolypeutes matacus | reverse complement strand
CGGGAAATGAGCTCAGACTCCACGGGAAATGAACTCACAGACGCCACAGGAAATGACATTCTTGTAAGAAGACATAGACTCGGGGGAGAGCTGTGTGAACGGAGGGAAGCACCTATGAGTCAGGGAGCATGGGGGCTTGCCAGCCACCCCAGAAGCTGGAGGACACAAGGCGGGGGTCCCCAGCACTCAGAGGCTCCTGGTTTTGGACAGGAGCCTCCAGAAGGAGACCAGCCTGTGGCTGCTGCTGGAAGCCCCCCAGTTTACTGCATCCCCAGGAGGCCCAGCCCCGCCCTTGCTGGGGCCCGCTTCCTGGCGGCACTGACCAAGGGTCGTCCCTGTTGGTGGACCACCTTGCTCGCCCTCGCAACGGTTGTGACGGAGGCGGCCACTATCCCCATTCCGCAGATGGGAACTCTGACCCCGGGAGGCACGAGCAAACCCGCCCAGTGCCAGGACCTGATCGCTGTGTCCTGGGCTTCCCGGCTCTGTGCAGCCGGCTGGGGAAGCGTTTCGACCGGGCGCCTGGGAGAGCCTCACCGCGACTGGTGCCCCCCACGGCTGACCCCCAGGCCTGCCTGCGCCCATACGTGGGCAGAAGCTCCCACAGAGACCTGGCCGATTTCTGCCCGTGCCCAAGGAGTCAGCAGCTTCCCTGTCAAAACGCCTCCCCAGCAGCTTTCCAGCTCGGCTCCGAGCCACGCTGTCCGCCGTGCTGGGCCTCAGCACTGGACCTGGGCCGGTCGGACTGGGACGTGCATTTACAACCCACGCCAGAGGGCGAAGGCTTAGTGTGGTCGAGAACGCCAGCTACGTCATTCACAACTTTTAAATACTAAGCAAATGTTCGAATGGTAATATTTTGGAGACGTTGAGTTAGAGAAAAGATATTAAAATTAACTTCACCTGTTTCTTCTCACTTTTTACTGCGGGGTCACTGGAGAATTTTAAACTGCATGTGTAGGGGCGTTTGCGGCTCATGTCCTATTTCTCCGGATGGTGCTGCCGTGGAGCTGCAGCCAGGGGGCTGGCCCGGCTTCGGGCTGCCCGGGGGGCGCAGGGGGAGGCGAAGGACAGCTGTGCTTGGCAGGCCAGGACGAGGCTGCCGGGGCTGGCGGTGCGCGTGGGTGGCGGGATAACGGGGTGGACGGACAAAGGCTCGCGGGGTGCCGGCTGGGGCTCGCGGCCCCGTGCCCGGGTTCCCGCTCCTCATCACAGGCGCGGCACGGGGCCTCGGGAACAGGCATTAATGGACAGGTTAACCCTGTCCAGTCCAGAGCCTGGTCCTCGGGGAGGGCTCCAGAGGCGCCATGCTGCCCCTTCCCTTCCTGGCTGCCTCCAGCGATGTGGGGAAGGCCTGGAGGAGAACACGCCCCCTCGGAAGCGGGGGTGCCCTCGTTTACATCCATGTGCATCGCACTCATTCTCACACCAGGCGGGAGCCCAGCTTATTCGGGAGACAGGAAAACCCCACCTGCGTGCTCAAAGGTTCCCAGGGAGGGAATGAAACCGGGGTCCCTGGAGCAGCCCCCACCCTCCAGATACGGTGAGCTGGCATGTGGGATGGTGGTGGAGGGAGCCCTTTGGCCTGAGCCTTGGATTGAGCCCACCTCCCACGGACAAGCTTGCCTGGGGGAGCACCCTGCTCCCCCAAAGGAACTCCTAGCCCCACAGCCTTTTCCTTTCCTCCCCATGCCCCACAGTAAGGACGGGGGTCTGAGGCTTGCAAGCAGCACATCATCTCATGGATGTCTAGGCCCAGCTCCTTCAGGGCCCCCTCCACAGGGCACACAGCACCCCCTTCCTCACAGCGAGTCCTGCCACCCGTTTTACTGGTCCATGCTTGGGGGAGGGGGGTGTATAAGTGTGTGCACTGTTCCCAGGCCCCGGAGGACCTTATGCCCTGAGACCCCAGAGGTCCAGCCGCTGCAGAACTGGCTCAGCCACCTGGGGCCCTCGTGCTGCAGCCCCCCGCCGGCCCCGGCTGCTCTAGCCCAGCTCCTTCCAACTCGTTTTTCTCAATACCTGGGCTGAAAAAAAGGCTCTGAACTACTCTGCACTGATGTCATGGCAACCGAGGCATTTATGGGGCACCTACTGTGTGCACGGAGGGGGATGGAGTGCCCCAGAGAAATCGAAGCCCCCCTGCGCGTCTTATAGCTCCACGGGGAGATCAGTCAATCCACAGATACCTACGCCACAAGCGTGGCCACGACAGGAGCGCTCAACACGCAGCCCTTTTCCCTGATACGCTTTTTAAAAACTGAGGCGTAATTTACATAGAGTACAATGCACAGATTTTAGGTGTATGTCAGCTGAGTTTTGACAAATGTACGTGCCCGTAAGAAAGCCCTGCCAGCTAAGACAGGGGCAATTCCGTGCTGCCCCCAGCAGCCAGGCGCTCTGATTTCCAACGGCACAGATTAGCCCCGACGGCTCCGGAAGTTCACGGAGATGGAGCCACGCAGGGCGGGCTCTTCCTCAGGCTCTTTGCTCAACGTAACAGTGTTTGAGATTTTTACTGGTATTTGTTGCTGAGTGCCACCTAAGCCATCTGACCGATGCCTGTTGCCATCTGGGGAGCAGTTTTTAATTCAGACGTGGCAGGTGAGGGCTGAAAGGGACCCGAAGCCCAGCCCTCCTGGGGACCCCGAGGGAGCTGTCTGCTCCTTCCTCTGACAGTTCCTGAAACCGGAGCTCAGCAGCGACATATCTCCAGGCTCCGGGAGCGGCGCCTTCCCTGGGCTCCGCTTTACTCAACGGCAGTCTGTGCGGCATCCACCCAGCCAGCGGCCGGCTGGCAGCCCGTGGCCTCCCTGCACCCGGCCCCTGGGGGTGCCCTCGGGCGGGGCCCCCGTCTCGGCCGGCAGTGGGCTCCCGAGAACAGAGAAGCCGAGGCCGGGCACCTTGGCTGCGTGCTCGCCTGGACCGCTGTCCTCTCTGCTGCGGTCGTTCGGGCCAGGCTTTGTGGCCACCCAGGAACCATCGAGGGGGCTGGGCCGGCCCCTCCACCTCAGCTCGTCCCAGCCCCTCCCAGCCGCGTGTGGCCTGAGTGGGAGCCATGTAGCCTCCCCGCCCCACTGTCTCTGAAAACTGCCTCCTGAGCCAGGCTCCTCCTCACACAGAACTTCAAGGAGTCTATACCCACCAGAAAGGAGTTTTACCCCCTCCTGATGCCAGACGGAGCCCTGCTACTGCTCAAAACCCATCCCCAGGAAGTACGGGAGCTGCCTGGCCTGCCCGGTGTGGCCGGGAGCGCTGGGCCCTGGCTCAGCTCCACCACAGCCGCATCCCCGTGACCTTGAGCCTAAGGCACAGCCTCCCAGGACCCTGGAGTGGGCGAGGGCCTGCAGGGGCCCGCACAGCCACCCAGAGCGGGTCCTCGCTCTCTAACACCCCTGTGGGGACTTTTCCCTGTTTCCCTGGGAGATTTAATCAGGAAGAGGGAAGAGGCGAGAAAGAGAGAGAACTCGGCCTTAAGCACAGACATTCTCTTCCAGCCACAGGCCTGGAGGCCCGGCCCTCCCTCCCACCTCCCCAAATTCTCTGCCTCCTCCGAGAGGCAGGCCCCTGGGGAGGCTGGACAGGCCTCTCACTGGCCCTCGGGGTGGACCTGGGAGGCCTCTCTCACCGTTTCCGTCTTTCCAGAGCAGTGGACAGAGCAAGGCACGGGCAGGAGCCGACACTGCTGCACTGGGTCTGGCCGTGACGCCCCGGATCAGGTTTCCCTGGGCTTGGGGGCACACCAGGTACCCCCCCCCGGAAATGGAGGGGCTGAGGGTGTCTTAGGACGTTGGCTCTATAGCCCACAGGCATGACTCTGCAGGAGCAGGGTGAGGGCAAGCCCGGCAGAGGAGGACAGTCCACGAGTGAGAAGGCCCCGCCGTGCCGTGTGCCTGCCCCTAAGAAGCCTGGTCCTGGGCGCCCTCACCCAGGTCAATTCCAGGCCCCAGGAATTGACCTGGGGTCTCTATAAACAGTGCACATTCCATATTGATCATCTTACAAAACCATGGTATGTTCTAGGCCTCTGGATAGGAGAGTTGAATCTAAAAATAGCCCCATCCCCAGGAACTGCTGCCAGCATGGAAGGGGCAGCCTGAAGGGCAGTCCGTTGAGGGGGTGGGGCTGGAAACAGAGGCAAGGAACTTCTCCACCCACTCCCCACTCCCTCAGTTCCAGCCACAGCATCAGATCTGGGAGCTGGTCTCTGCCTCGGGGCCTTTGCACCTGCCCCTTCCTTTCTGACATTCCCTCTCGGACTGCCTAAGGATTGGTTGCTTCTTGCTATTTGGGTCTCAGGGCCTCTTCTGACCAGCCAGGCTAGAGTCTCCCCCACCCCACCTCTCCATCACATCATGCTGTTTCATTTCCTTCGAAGCACTGGTCACTATCTAAGTGTATCTTCCATACTTGTTTAGTGGTGTCCAGTCTGTGCCCCCCCGGCTAGTATGTGAACTTCACGAGTACAGTTATCATATCCAGCTTATATGCCTTCAAGAACCTTCCATGGCACAGCGTAGTGGACCATTCCCCCCCACGGAGCCCTGCCTCAGGCCAGTCTGGCAGAGGGCAGTGAGTGGTGTCCAGTCCAGGCTCGCCCGCAGTCCGCTGGCTGCCCTGCTCCCTGCAGCACCTGTCCCGTCCACAGCTGCCCGCCGGCTCTGCTGTCCCTTCACTCTGCCTCTTGGATGGATTCGGCCATGGGACTTTGGTCCCAGCCCCTCCCCAAACACTTTTCTCTTCTCAGAGGAGGTTCTCCTCACCGTCTTGCCCTCCACCCCCACCAAGAACCACAGTTCCTGCCACCAAGACCTCAGAGCCACAGCAGTCACCACCCCTGGGCCACTGGACTCGCGGCAGGCACGTTTCAAATCCACAGACCTCCGCCCCTCGCTCTGAGGGAGGGGCATTTTCTCCACGAGCACCTGCACACAGACCCCCCCCCAGACAAACAGGTCCAGGCGGGGGGCTCTCCTCACCACCCTCCCTGACCCCACCCTCTGCGGCTGCCCGTCTCCTGCCTCTTCGACCATCGAATGCCTCGTAAAGGCTGTCTCCACTTGCTCACCTCTGCTCACGCCTCAACCCACTCCATTCTCACCAAATCGTTCACTCATTCATTCATTCATTCATTCGGTGATGATTCATCTGTGCTGAGTACATCTGTGGGTGCCGAGAGGAAATATCTCTTACCAAGGTCACCCGCACCCTCACTGTTACTCAATCTAATGGCTCTTGCTTTTTAAATTATTCATTTTTTAAAAAACCTATCCATGAACAGTTCTCAGAACTTCTTAACTCTCACCAGAAAGAAACAGGTGACCTGTCCGTCCTCCCACCTGCTCTCCTCCCAGCCCTCTGGCTGCGCCTTCTTCGATTGCTGGGGTGGCTTGACCCTCTTCTCTCGCGGCTACTCTGGTGCCATGTTGGAATCACCCGGGTGCTTTCAAGCTCGGGGTGGAGGCTGGGCACAGGTCATCTGAAAAAGCTTCCTCTCCAGGCGAGGCTGACGTTGCCAGAGCTGAGAGCCACGGGCCTGCACTCTCCCTGGGCAATCTAATTCTCTGCCGCGGCTCAAATTACCAGCCCCTGCTCGCAACCACAAGCGTCCACTACAGCCAGGTCTCCTTCCGAAAAAGCAGACCCTCCTCTCTGCTGCTGGACGCCGGCATCTCTCTCTGGATGCCTGTGGGTTCAAGTCGAAGCCCTGAAACACCTGTCACTTTCCCGTTCTTCCTCAGGCGTGCCAGCCCCACTCAGCGAGCTGTCCAAGTTAGGGGTGGGGGTGGTAGGTCCCCCAACGGGAGGCAGAGCGGGGGCCTGCTTCCATCACCTGTGGTGACCTCCCGGACTTCTGGCAGCACCCAGGGTCTGCATGGGAGGTCAGCACAGGGCAGGCCACACCCAAGTTCTGCTCCTTGGCAGATCCCTGCGCCCTCCCATGCCTCCAGGTTTGCTGCCTGTGACATGGCCAGTATCACGGCCTCTCTCGGCAGGGGTGATGCAAGAACTCACGAGCTGGTCCTCACAGACACCCCGTGGTGCCGGCACACGGAAGGCACTCAGTGCGTGTTTGCTATTTTTAGTGCCATTACTGAGGATAAGGTCCCAATTCCTCACAGAGCTCACAAGGCCCCCAGGACTGCAACTCTCGCTGTGGGTCCCACCAGGTCCTGCTGCACCAGCAGCTGGGCTGCCTGACTCCTCTGTGCTTTGGCGCATGCTGATCCTCATGGCTGGAATGCCCTTCCCTGTCTCTCACCCCTGACTTTGGAAAACTATTCATCCTTCAAAATCCAGGTAGAAGTTTGCTTTGGTCAGTGAGAGGCCCCTGCCTTTCCTGACCAAAGGTCATCACCTCTTCTTTTGAGTGGGCTCTGGAAACTCTCGCGACAGTCCTCTGAGTCCGCAGGGGCCTGCCTTCCGTGAACTGCACACTGACGGGCACTACCCCTGCCCAGGCTGGCCCTGCTCCCCACCTCCAGCTGTGTCCGGTGTCCCCACCATGCTGGACTTTTTCCAAAGCAGCTCTGACTGCCACACAGAGAGGGGGCCCGGCACCCAGAGGCAGAGCAGCTGCCCCCCACCCCCACCCCCACGGGGCTGAGGGCCGGTTCCTGGCACGCGGGGCCAGCCCCCCTCTGCTCAGCGCCTCTCTGGTTAGTCTAGGGCCAGGTGGGCCCTTAGGAAGCAGAGCTCCTGGGAGCTCCATTTCGAGGTAAGCCCCAGACAAGTGACTCTCTAGGTGACCTTGGACAAGTCTTTGACCTGCTGTAGGCCTCGGTTTCCCCTTCCAGGGAGGCCCATTTCGGCAGAGGCTGAGCAGTCCAGCAGAGTCTGTCTACACCTGCACGGCCCTCTGACCATCCTTGTGTGGCCTGAGCTCTCGGCCTGTCCCATCCTCACTCCACCTTCCCACCCCAGCACCCCCCACTCGGGGGCACAGAGCCATTTCTACCAGGGTGGTTCCCAGCATCTGTGTTCAGGGCCCTGCAGACCAGGGAGGCTGGGGTCGGGAGTCAGCCTGTCTGCACAGTGCTGTCTTGAGGAGACAGCTGCGGGAACCAGCACCAGCCTGACCTCACTGCCCCAGCCAGCAAGGTACCAAAGGGCCAAAGTGACTGCGGCCACAACCTCGGCCTGGGCTTCTCTGATTCGCTTGGCACTGGCTTCCAACAGGTGTTCGCCAGGCGGCCTAGAGCCAGAATCTTGTTTCCAGCACAACCCCTTCCCTCCTTCTCCCCCGCGCCCCCACCAGCCCTTACCCCTCCAACAAGGCTAAGCACCTCCGCCACCTCCCAGGGCGGCACAGACGGTCAAATAACAGCCGACAAGGGCTGCCTGGCCTCGCGTCAGTGCCAGGACCACAGCGGAAGCTCCCCGACCCCAGGGCACAGAGATCTCTCCGCCTTGAGGGCGCAGAGACCAGCCGGCGGAGATGCAGTCCCGTCAGGGTGCCAGAGGACCCCCAGCTCTCTCCACGGTCAGAGCGCGCAGAGAGGACGCACACGTAGACGCCCCCCCCACCCCCGTCAGCGTGGCAAGGAGCTCTCTCCCGGGTCTTGCTCCTCAGAGACGACACCTCCAACGGACAGCTCCCAGAGGCCCTGAGGAAAGGGGTGCTTGGCCCCTCCCTCCACGCCCAGCCCTGCCCGGCCCGCCCCCCAGCTCTCCGGGACCACACTCACTGCGCGTCTGGCCGCCGCTCTGACCTTGGGGACCCCGGCCCAGGAATCCGGGTCCCAATCTCAGACCCTCCCGGAGCCTGCGCCAGGGTCCGCCGGGAAGCCCGGGCCGCACCTCCCCCCCCCCCCCCCCCCCCCCCGCCCGCGCCCGGGGGGACCCCGGAGGGAAGGGGAAGGGGGGGGGGGGGGCGGGGGGACAAAGGCCCCCCCCCCCCAGGTATCCCCTCCAGTCAGGCCGATCTGCGCCCCCTTTTCCTTCCCTCCCACCCTCGGGGGCAGTGATGGGGTAGAGAGCGGCCAGGCTGACCCGGGGCAGGGGAGGGGGCGCGCAGGGGCTGGGCGCTCCGGCCCTCGGGGCGGAAAGTTGGGTGGCTGCAGTCGGCGGGGGCTGCGGCCGGGCCGGGGCTGCCCGGCGCGGGGGCGCTCGCTCACCTGCTGGTTCCCGCGGCCCGGGCCCCGGGGTGGGCGGCTGCGGCTTGCGCGGCTCGGCTCGGGGTTTGAGGCTCTGGGCGCGGGCTCAGCGGCCCCGGGGACGCGATCCCCGCATCCCGCGGGTGCCTCCGCCGTCTCGGCTGCGCTGCTCTGTGCGGGCTCCAGGGCTCTGCTGGCGGCGCGGGCGCGGGCTGGGGGCGGGGTCGGGGGAGGGCCCCGCCTGGGCTCGGCCTGGGGCTCGGGGCCCGGGGCTGGCTCCGCCCCAGAGCAACGCGCCGGCGGCTCCGCACGTGGCGCTCCGCCCGCCGGGTGTGCGCACAGCCCCGGGGCGCACACCCCACGCCGACCCGGGCGCCCCGCCACGGCCAGCCGCCCACGCGGCCGCGGACATGGACAGGCAGACGCACGCAGATACGGGAGCACGCTGGGGACCCCCCACCCCAACACCAGCCGGGGACCCTTCGCCTCAGAGAGCCACCCACGCGGACACACACATCCGGCAAACGGGCTCGCACGGCGGTGCGCAGCGGCTGCTCGCGCACTCCTCATGGCTTGGGAACCCTGCCCCAGACGCCCATGCACGCTGTCACGACGCACCTGCAGGACACGGAGACGCACACGGACACCGCGACAGACTCCCGCACGGACAGACAGACATATTGACACACGGACGCTGAGACAGACAGACAGACACCCCCACGGCCAGACAGACACGACGTTGGCACACGGATACTGTGCAGACTGGCAGACTCGGACACCCTCCTGACTCAGGGGCGCTCACAGCCACACTGCTGCAGGCACGCACAGGCAGACTCCTCAGGGTGCAGATGCCCACAGAGGTGGACACACGCCCCACTGAGACACAGCTGGACACACAGACGGCCAGGCAGAGGCTCTGGCACGTGCTGTGCCGCGCGCAGACTGCCACGGGCTTGCACACGCAGCAGGAGACCACGGCGCCCACGGAGCACGCCTGCTCGCCCCAGGCCAGGGCCACTGTGGGTGGGGGCTCGCCTCCCGCCAGGGGGCCGCTGCCCACGGCCGTCGCAGGAGCACGCGCACGTTTGCACACAGCCCCTGTCTCCTTTCGCGGCCGAGCTTTACTTCCTCCTCTGCCACTTTGTCCAGGACTCTGGAGGACAGAAGCCTTCCAGGTCTCTTCTCATTGGGTGCTGGGTTCTGGGGTTCAGGGGCTGTGACCTGCTTTTCCGTCACTGGGATCCTGGAGTGGCTCCAGGGCCACTAGGTACCCAGTCGAGGGTGTGTGGGGCCCAGGCCAAGAGGTGCTTGCCAGTAGGGTCTGGACCCGCGGCCCCCCGCGGGGGATCCGTTAAAAAACGGTCTGGGGCAAGCTCAGGACACACGGCCCTCGAGCCCTGGGTGGAGTGGGGTGGCCGGGGCCAGGCAGATGGAGCCCCCAGCCCCAGCGGGCCTCGGGTTGGCCGACGGCGCCCACTGGTGGCCTGAGCAGGCAGTGCGGGCAGTGCCATCCTGCGGTCAGGGCTGCGGATCCCGCTGTCCTGGGCGTGGGGGGAAGTGGAGGGCAGCGAGGACGAAGGAGGGAAGAGGGGAGAAGCCGCCTTCTCCGCAAGGGGCCACGTCAGGCCCAGAGCCCAGGGTAAGGGGCCCCAAGGCCCCTCCCTCCCTTGCCTTTTGGCGACGGCTCCACCCGAGAGCCTGCACCTGCTAGGTGGGCGGACAGGGTGGGGCCTCACCCTCCCCGGTTTCCAGGTCCCAGAATGAAGACTTTGAACTTCAAGGGGACACTGGGCCACTCAGGAGACAGGGCTGGAGCAAAGACCGCTGAGGGTGGGAACTGCTGACCCCTCTGCTTCATCTGCCTCTAGCAGAGGTGGGTTTTGGTGGTGGGTGCTTGGAAGCTGGCAGCAGGAGAGGTGGGCTCGGCCGCCTGAATCCGCAGGCACCTGAGGCTGAGAGGCCCATGGGAAGGAGCAGCGGGAGCTCTGAGCCGGGAACGTGCAGCCACAGTGACACGGATTGTGGCCCGAGGGCTGGCCACCGTGTGATGGGAGGACACGGTGTCCCTTGAGACGCCTCGCTGTGAGGAGCTCTTGCAAAGATCTGGGGCTTCCCTTCACCAGACCCTGTTAAATGTACTGGCCATTCACGAAGCAGCAAGAGGACCATGCGTTCAGCGGCCAGAAAACAACCAGAAGGCTTTTAACCTAGTGCTTCCTGTTTCCCACCCGCCCCTGCCCGCCTCAGAGCTGAGCTCATTCCTCAGCTCGTGGCTCATCTTCTTCTGAATTATTTTGTTTTATTTCTTCCCCTGTGACTGCTGTTCCCACTGCCACTCTGCTCGCAGATCCTGAGCAGTGCACGAGTCCTTGTGAGGACGGCGCGGTGGTGTTTGTGCTGGTGCAATTTCTCTTACTTTTTACTTCTGTCGAGCTGTAATCTACAGAGTCATAATCGTTCAGCCCAGGGTTTTCCGCTAGTCGAGCATGTCCATGTAACCAGCGCACAGATCAGGAAGCCGAACATAACCAGCAGCCCAGAGGCCTCCTTGTCCCCCCCCCCCCCGGGTAAACCGCTGCAGGCGCCTCTATCTCTACTGCAGCGTTGCCTGGTTTTGGTCTTTATTTCAGTGGGATCCTAGAGCACTAACTACGGTTATGGCTTCTCTTGCTCGCCTCCGTGTTTCTGAGAATGACCCCTGCTGCTCGTTGCAGCTGCAGTCTGTCCATGCTCGCTGCCGATGGGCGTTTGGGAAGCTTCTAGTTGGGGGTACTACAGATACCACAGCTGTGAACAGTCTGTAGGAATTTTGCTGCCTGTACGTGTGCATCTTTGCTAGGTATCATTTGGGTCACAGGGTTACGTTCACCTTTAGTAGATACCGTCTAACAGTCTTCCAAAGTGGCTCTACCAACTCCCCCTCCACCAGCAGCGCCTGCCTGGTAGTCCTGGATGCCTGCATCCTCCCGCACTTGGGATTTCGGCGTTTTCCTTTCAGCCACTCGAGCGGGTGGGCAGAGGCTCCATGGTGCGGTTTGAGGAGGCATTTCCCTGATGACTAACGACACTGAGCCCTTTTTCATGGCTTATTGGCCGTCTGTGTGTGTCCTTTTCATTTATGTAAGTGGATATTGTTTGGAATTCTGTTCTTTTTCTTACGTTTCCCCTTCAACACCTGCTTTTGAGCCCTATCCACGTTGTGGTGTAGGCAGCTGGTTCTCTGCTCCTGAGAGCCGCCGAGTTCCGTGTGATGCTGGAGCCGCACTTCATGTATCCACTTACCTAGAGACAGGTGGTCGGGGAGAGAGAGGACGGGAAGGGTCGGAAGCGGAGCGATTGACTTGTTTTTCTGCCTTCTCTCTGCTCGTGCCTGACCTGGGAGCAGGAGCAGGAACACACTGGCTCAGTTCCCAGGACTAGGAGGCCTCCTAGAAGGTGCTGGTGCAAGGTGAGCTTGAGAACTGGAAGCCTGTGCAGATGGGCTTCTTCTGTGCCAGCCTGGGGTGGTTCCTCCCCCATTTGTGGGTTACGCCCGGGCTCTGGCCACGGGCCATCTAGCAGAGTGGTAGCAGGAGGGAGGCACCTCCCTGAAAGTAAGGGCCTCCAAGGAGACTCTGGTTCCCCACCTCTGCCAGGTGCCAGAAGTCTGCACACGTTCCCGCCAGACAGAGGACTGGGGAATTCCATGTTGGGAAATTGACCAGCCCAAGAAGAAAACCTCTGGGGTCAGGCACCCACTTTGCCACCCACTCTGTAAAGCCCACCTGTCAAGAAACTGCTTCCTCTGGATTCAGCTCCAACCCTCTTTTCCTTCCCCGCCTCTCCTACAAGGGCTGTACAAGCTAAATGCTTGTCTCTCCAGGTTTCCCTGTATCCAGTGGTCATCAGGTGACTCGATGATGGCCAAAGCGTTGGAAGCAAACTAGGAAAGAGACGTTTTCTGGGAAAGCACTTGCTTTTTGTGATACGAGAGGACAGGAGCAGCTGGATCTGCTCTCCTCCCTTACCCCCTCTTCCTGCCTTCAGTGAGGACATGATGCCTGGAGCTGAGGAACCCATCTCACAACCATGGAGGTGAGACCAGAAGATTGGCGAGGACACTGGCCTGGTGGCGGCGAACCCCAGAACCAATGCCTTCACACTTCTGCTCTTTGTTGCGCCTTTGAGGCTGGAACCTGGTGTTTGCAGCCAGGCTGTGTTGAGGAGTGAGAAACTGGAAGCCCACTCGCTCCTAATCCAAACTTTTTACAGCCTCACTGTGCTACCCCACTTTCCAAGGTACCCAATGCCTCCAGTCCTGAAAACTTTCAAGGGTTTTGAAGAGGGGGCCCCTTGCTTTCTTTTGCAGGCACTTGAATTCAGCCTTCCATTCTGCTAAGCCAGTTTCCACTCAGATTTCCAAAAAGTTGACACATTTGCTGGTGGCTCCTCTTTATTCTCTTTGTCCTGGTAGGGTTTATGCCTTTTAAAAATTATTTTACTGTCATTTCAGTGAAGTTTCAAGAGATGCCTTCAATCCACCAAATTCTTTTAAAAGTTCTCCATTTCAGTTCCTACACCAGATAATTTTAAGTAATAACTATATGTTAGCCTAATGGGTTCTTTGTGTTTTTTGAATGTCTGAGCCATCGATACCTCTGTCTTAGGAGGGTCTTATCCATGGTCATGCTTCCAGAGGGGGACCGAGATGATGGACAGGCCAGAGCTCTTCTCGGAGGGCACGTTGCCCCAGGGCCAGGTAGTGTCTGCCGTCCCCTGCCCTCTCTGCACCAGCCCAGGTGAGGAAGCTGCCCCTTCCTCAAGACCCTTGCCTGCCACCTGCTGGAAAGTAGAGAGAAAGCAGACGGAAATGCCCCCTCTCTCGCCTCTGCCCGTCCCATCTCGTCGTCCTGAAATGCTCCCTCCCTGTCCTCTCTGGCCACCAGAGTGAGCGGGAAAGCAGGACTCGAAGGGTCCGAGGTGCAGCTCCGACTCGTCACTAGGGCCTCGTAAGCGTGGGTTAGTCACTATTCTGGACCTTGCTTCACTCGCATATAAAGCAGGACAATTAGTCACCTTACTGAGTTGTTGAGAGGATCAAATGAAGCAACATGGGAAAGTGCTAAAAAGTATTTGACGTGCACCCTTCCCTCGAAACAGACTCCAAGATGGAGATTTACATGCGGGAGACTTCTGGGAGGTGAGCTTGGGGGCGGCATCTGTGAGGGCATGAGGCAGCTTCCAGCAAAGGCCTCAGCCAAGCCCGCAGGAGCTCCGGAGCAGCGAGCGCCTCTCAGAGTTGTCCCACCTTGACGCCGGGTGGGGTGGGCAAGCTTTCCTACCTCTGTGTCAGCCAGCCGCTGGCGCTGGGCTGCTTGGGAGAAGGGGCCGCGATGTGATGCTGCAGCGAGCCATCGCAGCTCTCTTGGCAGCTGGAGGAGACCTCCTCGAGCCTAAGAGCTCCCCTCTGCCCTGGGGTGTGCATGTGGGGGAGGGGGTGGTCTTGGGCGAAGCAATACAGCATGTGTAAGAAAAGAGCCAAAGCCTGATTATGCTCAAGGAAGACCCTTCCTGGCTTTGGGTTTCATGGGATAGAAAGCCCTAGATGGCTGCAGCTGGGGTGGGGCAGCTCTCGCGGTGTCTCCTGGGAATTCAGTCTTCCGCTCAGCCACCTTTCCGGCAGTGATGGCCTGCTTGAAGCATATTCTGTGGAAGTATCCCAGTTCTGCAGAGGGCAACTGTGCCCATATGTTCCAGCACATTCCACGGAGGACACGTGGCATCTTCATTTGCCAGGGCTCTATAACAAATGCCACACACTAGTTGGCTTAAACCACGGGAAATTTATCGTCTCACGGTTTGGGGGCCAGAAGCCTGAATCAAGGTGTCGGCGGGACACACCTGGACGCCTGCAGCGCTCGGGGGCTCGCTGGCAGCCAGCTCTGCCGCCGGTCTCTGTCTGTCCTCTTGTGGCCTCTGCATCTAAATTCCCTCTGCCTGTGAGGGCTCTGGTCATACTGGTTTAAGGCCCCCCTGATTCACTTTGGCCTCGTCTTGGTAGGTCTTTGAAGACTGTTTACAAACCAGTCTGCACCTGCGGGACCTGGGGTTGTCCACCACACGTGCTCGCTGTGTGTCACCCGTGTCTTCTCTTGGTCTCGTCAGTGCAGTGGTAGAATTGAGCACGGGGTTCAGAGCCCAGCGCCCGACTTCAGCCTACAGGCATCGTTTTTGGAGGGGTGGGAGGGCCAGGCACCCCCTGCTTCAGAACCACTTTTCCTAATGTGAATGTCTTCAGGTGGACACGGTGTCAGGTTCTCTCTGGCCCCAGCCTTCCTGGCTGCAGTCCACTTAATCATGTCACCTTCCTGGTCCTGCAGGCATCTGAGGTTTCTTCTCCTGCATTAGGGTCCAGCAGCCCCGTGAGGATTCGGGAGTGATGTGTGGTCACAAGAAGGAGGTGCTGACGGGAACGCCAGGCCCTGGGCAGGCTGTTTGTCCTGACGAGCAGGCGGGCCAGGCCAGGTAGGGCTTGCGGCTGTCGAGAGGATGGTGGTGGCCGGGGAGCTGCTGAGCTGTGCTCAGAGCTGGGGGTCCTGGAGCTTCCACAGGATGGCAGCTGTGGCCAGTGCGGGGTCTTCACCAGTTTTATTTTTACCCCTTTAAAAGGATGTTTATGGATACAAACAAACAACATGGATGTGTTAGGCTAGATGCAAGAAGCCGACTCAAAAGGCTCCACACACTATCCGATGCCATTTATATCGCAGTCTAGAGAAGGCAGAGTTAAAGGAGCAGAAAACAGATCAGTGGTTGCCAGGGGTTGATGGTGGGGAAGGTGGAGACTGGCGACGGGGTGACGGAGCGGCTCTGTATCGTGACTGCGGTGGTATGACACGACCAGGCATTTGTCTGGACGCACGGAACTGCACACCAAGCATTCAGTTTGCCTGAATGTGAAATTTAAAATAAATCTATGAGTAAATCTGAAATGAATTAAGGCATCTCTACCTTTTGAACGGAAGTGGTACTTCCTCCAGGGCTGTGTGTGTGTGGGGGGGAGTGGAAGGGTTTCCTGCTGTTCCCGGAGAGGTGGTCAGAGCGGGAAGCCCTCGCTGCCCAGAAAAGGGTCACAGACTTTGAAACAAAAGGCTGTTGGACTTTTTGGTCATTTTCTCCCCAATGCTGTGGTGATGGAGAAGGGGTGGGGGTGGGAAGCGCTTGCAAATAAATTCCCATCCCACACTTAGGAAACCCCCAAACCACCCCACAGCTTCTTTCCTTTCCCAACATTCACAGCTTCCTGAAAATAAAACACCACGGCACAGAAAGAGGACGGGCTGTGGGGCAGGCAGAATGTCACACAGGTCCCAGGGCTGTTTGGCTCGCCAGGAGGTGCCCTCCAGCCTCAGTTCCTGACCCCTAAACCAAGGGCCTGTGGACTCAATCCTCGGGCTGCCTTGCTGGAACCTCCAGCAGGAAAGCCACAGTGAAGGAGGGGACGAGCTCGCCGCCGGCCCCCACGGCGCCCCTGCCCTGGCTGGGGTGAGCCTGCACCTTGCTCATCGCTGCGTTCAAACCCTGACAAGGGTCCCGGTGCCCCTGGTGGCACACCGCCCACCCCACACCCACCTACCCACTCCCAAGGGAAGTGGATGCATCTAGATGCCAGAGCAGACGAGAGAATTCGGAAGACTGTAGGGAAATTGGCTCTTCGCTGGAAGTCAACGCTTCGGGTCAGAAAACGCTCAGAGTTGGCAGTGACCGACTAGAGGGGCCTCTTGTCTGCAAGTGTATCAGCTTCTGAGCGATAAGAGGCAGGGGCCGCAGTGCAGCCCTCTCAAGGGACGCTGCCAGGAGAACAGAAGCGTCGCCTCCCACTCTCCACCAGAGCCGCCAGCCTCGCCAGCCTCGCCAGCCCCTCGCTGCGCCGACAGGTGACGGGCCCGGGGGCGGGGGTGACCTGCCCAAGGCCTCCGAGTGGCAGTGGCTGGAGCTGGGGTCCCGGGGGAGGGTCTGGGGGCCTGGCGTCCCACATGTGGACTCTGGGGGTGGGAGCGCCCCTGGCTTCCGACCGGGGGCCACATCACTCACACTTGCGGGGTGCCTGGCTCCAGCCGGGGCCAACACTAGGGCCCCACCCCTATAAACAAGCCTTTTAGGGGCAGGATCAGGGGAATTCGGGGCTTGGCTTCTGTTCTTTCAGAAGCCCCCTGGGTCCAGACCTCCTGAAGTAGAAAGGGGCTGGGTCCCAGCTGGGGTGCACTTTCCAGACAGATGAACCCGGGACAGGAATGCCTTCTCCTCTGGTTGTACCTAAGCCTCTGGAGTGGACAGCAGGGAGTGGCCCTCCACCTGCCTCTGGGCCCCGCCTGGTCCACACCAAGGAGGGAAACTGAGCTGTGTCCTTCTGTGGCAGTTTGATATTATTTATGAATCCCAAAAAGAGATACAGGTTATGTTTGTAAAGTGGTCTGTGCCTCTGGGCGTGATCCCCTTTGATTGATTCAGATTCAGCTGAGATGCCTTTGATTAAATTATGCTAAGATTAGGGCTTTGATTTGACCGTGTCATTAGGACGACTCAGTGTGAGTCCCCACCCCCTTGGTGGGCTGTAGAAATGGACGATCACTGAAGGAGACACACAGAGAAGATACACGGGAATAGAGAGAGCTCCACAGACATGGCAGAGAGAACTTAATCCGGGGGACCCGGAGAGAGATGATCCATTTGCCTGTTTGCAGCTGAGGAGACCAGAGCTCAGAGAAGCTAAAAGGGCCCAGAAAGAAATAAGTCTCCAGCCTCCAGCTGAGATCGGAAGAAGCTGGGACACCAGATCCTTAAGAGAGAGAGGAAAGCTGAAACTTTGCAGACATCACCTGCCATCTTGCTTCAATACATGGTGACAGAGTTTGGTGAGGAAGTAACCTTGAGTTGGACTCTTTAGGGCCTTGTAATGTAAGCTTCTACCCCAAATAAATACCCTGTATAAAAGTCAACAGAGCTCTGGTACTTTGCATCAGCTCCCCTTTGGCTGACCAATACACCTTCTGATACCCAAGTCCCTGCTGCGATAGACATGTGGATCGGGCACTCAGCTTCCACTTCAACATCCTTCTAATGTGCCTTTCTGTACTCAAACCAGGAAGTCAACAACTAGATTTCCTGGACTCCCTTGAGATCTACCCTTGGGATCTGACTTGACCAATAGACGTGGCAGAAGTGGTGATGTGTTACTTCTGAGGCTGTGCGGCAAGGGAGCTGCAGCTTCTGCCTTCGCTCTCGGGGGCCCTCTCTTGGGAGCCAGACACCAGGTATGTACAATGCCTGCCTGCTCTGAGACCGCCATGCTGTGAGGAAGCCCAGGCTGGCCCCAGGGAGAGAAACAGACCACGTGAAGGAACGCTGGGCTGCCAGCACGTGAGTGCAGACTTCTTGGATCTGAAGGCAGCGGAGTGAATGACCTGGAGCAGGAGATCCACACAGGTGGCCGGACCTGACCCACAAACACGTGAACCAGCAGAACGGTCATTGTTTTAAGCCCAGGATGCTTTCGGGTGAGTTGTTTTATGTCACTAGGTAACTGAAACACTGATCCTTGGATCACAGCTATTGTGGTGAGTTCTCTTTTTGCAATTGAGATATGATTTATATTGAGTAAAATTTCAAGTGTACAATTTGGTTATTTTTCTTAAACTTTATTTTGCAATAATTTCAAATTTACAGGACAGTTACAAAAATAATACAAAACCTATAGAGAACTCCAATATACACCTCCCAGATGCCCAGATTCACCAATTTTAACATTTTGCCACATTCTCTGTATCATTCTATTTACTCATCCATATCTATAAATATCTATCATCTATCATTTTCTAAACATCTGAGAGTATGTTGTATGCATCATGCTCCTTGATCACATAATACTTCTGTGTACATTTCCTAAGACCAAGGATATTGACTTATGTAACTGCCTTAAGTGACGTTAGCAAGTTCAAGAGTTTTGACATTGATATAAAGTTTATAGTCTGTATTCTAACTTTTTCATATGTCCCAATAATGTCATTTTGTGCCTTTTCTCCTCCATCATTAGATCCAGTCCAGGACCACATACCGTATTTAATTGTCACTGTCTCTTTAACTGCACTTTTCTTTTTTAAAGTTGTGGAAACACGTATACAACATAAACTTTCCCATCTCAACCACTTCTAAGCATACCATTCAGTGGGATTAATCACAGTCACAATGCTGGGCTGCCCTCATTACCACCCGTTACCAGAAATTCCCATCACCCCAAACAGAGACCCTTCCTTATGCATTAATTCCCCATTCTCCCTCTTCCTTGCCCTTGGTAACCTTGAATCTACTTCCTGTCTCTATGAATTTGCTTATTCTATCTATTTTATGTAAGTGTTATGATATAATATTTATCCTTCTGTGTCTGGCTTACTTTACTTAGCATTCAAGTCTTAGTATAATATCCTGTTGTGTGTCTACACCACATTGTCATCTGCTCATCTGTTGATGGGCGCTTGGCTGGCTTCTTCCTCCTTTTGGCCACTGTGAATGATGCTGCTATGAACATCTGTTTGAGCCCCTGCTCCCCGTTCTTTGGGGGTATGTGTCCAGCCGTGGAATTGCTGAGCCATGTAGCAGTTCTATACTGAGCGCTCTGAGGAACTGCCAAACTGTTTTTCACAGTGACCATACCATTTGATAGTCCCACTAGCAATGCATGAGAGTTCCAATTTCTCCACATCTTTATCAACATTTGTTATGTTATTTAAAAAATTATATCCTAGCAGGTGTGAGGTGATATCTCATTGCGGTTTTCTTTTTTTTTTTTTTTAACTTTATTTATTTATCCCCGCCCCACCCCCCATTTTTGCACTCCCTGTCCGCTCTCTGTGTCCGTTCGCCGTCCGCGCTCTGTGTCCATTCGCTGTGTGCTCTCTGTGTCCGTTCGCCGTCCGCTCTCTGTGTCTGTTCGCCGTCCGCTCTCTGTGTCCGTTCGCCGTCCGCTCTCTGTGTCTGCTTGTTTTGTCTTCTCATCTTCTCTTTTGGAGGCACTGGGAACCGATCCGAGACCTCCAGTGTTGGAGAGAGGCACTCAATTGTTTGAGCCACCTCAGCTCCCTGGTTCGTTGTGTCTCTCATTGTCTCTCCTCTTTGTCTCTTTCGTTGTGCCAGCTCTCCACATGGGCCAGCTTGCCTTCACCAGGAGGCCCCAGGAAACGAACCCGGGACCTCCCATATGGTAGACGGGAGCCCAATTGCTTGAGCTACATCCGCTTCCCTCATTGTGGTTTTCATTTGCATTTCCCTAATGGCTAATTATGTTTAGCATCTTTTGTATGCTTATTGGATATTTGTATATCCTTTCTGCCCATTTTTAATTGGGTCATTTCTCTTTTTGTTGTTGAGTTGTAGGAGTTCTTTATATACTCTAGAAGCTAAACTGTTATCAGATATATTGTTTGCAACTATTTTCTCTCATTCTATAGGTTGCTTTTTAATTTTCATGATAATGTTCTTTGATGCTCAAGAGTTTTTAATTTTGATGAAGTCCAATTTATCTATTTTTTCTTTTTTGTTTCTGCTTTTAATACCATATTTAATAATCCATTGCAAAATTCAGGGTCCTGATGATTTTCTATTATATTTTTTTCACCAGTGTTTTAATGGTTTTAGATCTTATATTTAGGTCATTGATCCATTTTGAGCTAATATTTATATTTGATGTGAGGTTAGGGGTCACTTTTATTCTTTTATCTATGGATATCCAGTTTCCTAGCAACATTCATTGAAAAGACTATTCTTTCTTCATTGAGTGGACTTGGCACCCTTGTGAAAAATTAATTGGCCATAGATATGTGGGTTTATTTCTATATTCTCAATTCTGTTCCGTTGGTTTATAAGTCTGTCCTTATGCCAGTACCACATAGGTTTGCTTACTGTAGCTTTAAAGCAAATTTTGAAATCGGGGAATGAGAGTCCTCCAACTTTTTTCTTTTTCAAGATTGTTTTTGCTATTCAGGGCCCCTTGCAATTTCATATGACTTTGATGATTGGCTTTTCCATTTATTCAGAAAGCCTGCTGGAACTTTTATAGGGATTTTGTTGAATCTGTAGATCACTTAGGGTAGCACTGACATTTTAACAATATTAAGTCTTCCAGTCCATGAACATGGGATGTCTTTCTACTTATTCAAGTCTTCCTTAATTTCTTTCAGGAATATTTTTTAGCTTTCAGTATACAAGTCTTTCACCCCCTTGGTTAAATTTATTCCCCTATATTTGATTTTTTAGATGACATTTTTAATGGAATTTTTTTCTTAATTTCCTTTTAGGATTATTCATGGCTGATGTATAGAAACACAACAGATTTTTGCATGTTGATTTCATACACCACAACTTTGTTGAATTCAATTATTAGCTCTAGTAGCGTTCTTGTGAATTCTTTGGGAATTTTCCTATATAGGATCATGTCACCTGCAAATAGAGATAGTTTACTTCTTCCTTTCCAATTTGGATGACTTTTATTTCTTTTTCTTGCCTAATTGCTCTGGCTATCACCAGTACAATGTTGAATAGCAGTGGTGAAAATAGGCATCCTTGTCTTGTTCTTGACTGTAAGGGGAAAGCTTTCAGCCTTTCACCATTAAGTATGATGTTAGTCATGAGTTTCTCGTAGATATCCTTTATCATGTTGAGAAAGTCCCCTTTTATTCCTACTTTTTTTCTGAGTGTTTTTTATCAAGAAAGGGTGCTGGATTTTCTCAAATGCCTTTTCTGTGTCAATTGAGATGATCACATTTTTTTTCCTTTCATTCTATTGATGTGATGCATTATATTGATTAATTTTCATATCTCAAACCACCTTTGCATTCCTGGGATAATCCCACTTGTCATGGTGTATCATCCTTTTAATATACCATTGGATTTAGCTTACTGGTATTTTGTTGAGGATATTTTCACCTATATTCATAAGGGATATTGGTCTGTAATTTTCTTTTTTTGTGATGCCTTTTTCTGGCTTTGTTATTAGGGTAATGCTGGTCTCACCGAGTGAGTTAGGAAGTGTTCTCTCCTCTTCAATTTTTTGGAAGAATTTTGGAAGAATTGTTGTTACTTCTTTGAATGTTTGGTAGAATTTACCAGTGAAACTATCTATCTTGTCCAGGACTTTTCTTTGTTGGAAATTTTTTTATTACTGATTCAATCTTTTTACTTGTGATTGGTCTGTTTGGGATTTTCTGTTTCTTCTTGAGTCTGTTTAGATAATTTGTGTTTCTAGGAATTTGTCTATTTCATCTCAGTTATCTTAGCTCTTGGTGTACAATTGTTCATAGTATTCTCTTTTAACCCTTTTACTTCTGTGAGGTTGGAATAATGTCCCCACTTTCATTTCTGATTTTAGTTATTTGTGTGTCTTTGCCAGTGTGGCTAAAGGTTTGTCAATTTTGTTGCTCTTTTCAAAGAAACTGATTTTTGATAAAGGTGCAAATCAGTGGAGGAAGGATAGCTGTGCTGGAAAAATTGGTCATCCATAGTCAAAAAAGAGCTTCTACCCAAATCTCAAAAGTAACTCAAAATGTACCATACACTTAACTGTAAAATGCAAAACTAAAAAATTTTAGAAAAAGACATAAGTGAAAAATTTCAGTACTTTGGGACTCAGACCTCACTCCAAAAGCATTATCTGTAGAAAGAAAACTTGATAAATTATATCTCATCAAAATTAAACTTTTGTTCTGTGACTGAATGATCTGGTGAAGAGATGAAAAGTCAGGCTCTGAACCTGGAGAAAATATTTGCAAACCACATATCTGACAAAGAACTAAAGTTTAGAATGTATGCAGAGCTCTCAAATCACAATGGGAAAAACAGATAATCCAATTATAAAATGAACTAAAGACTTAAATGGTTATTTCACTGAAGATGATTTACAGATTGCAAAAAAGCACATGAATAGATGTTTAACATCATTAACCATTGGGGAGATATAAATTAAAACCACAATGAAATATCAGAGTAGCTAAAATAAAAAATAGTGATAACATAAAATCTGTGAGCATGTGGAGGAAATGGATCACTCATACATTGCTTGTGGGAATGTAAAATGGTTCAGTCATTCTGGAAAATAGTTGGGCCATTTCTTATAAAACCCAAAATGGACTTACCTTACAACCTAGCGATTGTGCTCTTCGGTGTATATCTCAGAAAAGTGAAAACTTATGTTCATACAAAAACCTGTACATAAATGTTCATAGCAGCTTTATCTGTCATAACCAAAGACTGGAATCATCCCAGATGTCCTTCAGTGAGTAAATGGTTAAGCACACTTTCATACATCCGTAATGTACTTAACAAAAAAGATTGACCTATTGATACACCCAAGAACTTGGATGGATCTCAAGTGAATTATGCCTAGTGGAAAAAAAAAAGCCAATTTCAGAGATTACATACTGTATGACCCTACTTATATAACATTATTGAAATGACAAAATTAGAGAGATGGAACGTAACTTACTGGTTGCCAGTAGTGGAGGTAGGGTAGGGAGCACGGTGGCTGTGCCTGCAAAAGTGTAACTGTCTCTTCATGGTGGTGAAACTATGCACACGATAAAATTTCATAGAACAAATATACACAGGGCAGCGGACGTAGCTCAGTGGTTGAGCACCTGCTTCCCATGTATGAGGTCTCGGGTTCAATTCCTGGTACCTCCTGAAAAATATGCACACGCACCACACACACACAAACGAGGGCATGAAAACTGGTGGTTTTGAATGAGATCAGTGGGTTGCATCAATGTCAGTTTCCTGCTTGTGTTGTTATACTGCAGTTACGCAAGATGTTTCCATTTGGGGAAACTGAATGAAGGGGGTATGAGATTTCCTTGAATTGTCTCTTATAACTGCATGTGAATCTGCAATGGCCTCAAAATAAAAAGTTTAAAAAAGGGATTCAGAAGAGTCAGACTCTGATTGTGAAGAGGTTTTAGGAACACCTTAAATGATTTGTTTTGCTTACATACTATTTTTATGTATGCACAGAAGTGATATATAATAAATAAATATCTAAAAACTCTAAAAGAGATATTTCAATAAGTACAAAATAAAAATTCTAAGTGATAAGAAAAAAGGGACCAGGAAATTGCAAATAAAACGCCAATGACTTATCATTTCATCATGGAAGTTTGCTTGTGGTATTGTCCTTTATACTTTTCTTTGTATTTTGAGGTTGGAATAAAAATAAAAGGAAACAAAGAAGCCTATCCCAAACAAACAAAGAAAAAAAAAGAGTGAAGCGAGAAGTGTCAGTGGAGGCAGTGGGTCTAGACAACTCTTCAGCCATGTTTTGTTGTGAAGGAGTAAAGAGAGATGGGGTGGGAGGAAGATGTGGGGTCCAGGGAGAAGGGTGTGTGTGTGTGTGTTTTAAGTTGGGGAATATAGAATATATGTGAGGGCTTATGGGAATGAAGACACTGATGACGAAGTGGTAGACCTTACTGTAGGGTGGGTGAGGAGGTATGAGATCTGGGGCACAGGCTGACTCTTGATTAGAGCAGGAACTCTTTGTCCATTTTAATAGGAGGGAATGCAGAGAATATGCTCATAAATTCAAGCAGATTTGCCTATTTGCTGGTGGGAAGATTCTCTCAATAAAGTGTAACAGGATGTTAAATTGAAAGTGCCGAGGCAGTGAAACGGAATAGAGCCGGTAAAGTGAGGTGCTACTCCAAGATGCAAATTTTCAACGAAATAGTTACAGGGCTCTTAAACTCCACCCATGCTGAGGGGTGAAGGAGTAAATTTCTTAGAGATGAAGGGGGAAGGTTTTTGAGGATGGTTTCTTTGAGGCGAGGTGTGGAGACCCATGCCAGCCTGTGCTGGGGAGGTCCTGGGGATGGGGACCTGCCGTATCTGACTTATAGGCCAACCCCAGTGGCCAGTGTTTGACTCCCTGCTGGAACATTGAACAGCTGGAGATGGACTGGCTAGCTGCTGGCATAGAAGATGACGGAGTGGTGGCTGTATTGGGATGGACAGGACTTCCTAGAATTAGTCAAGGTAAAGACATGTCCGTGTTCCCACGGATCAGATGTGGATTATCTGAGAGTGAAGGAGCCAGAGTGAAATCGTCCAACAGGCTAGCTCAGAGGGGCCAAGGGACCCCAGCTGACAGACCCTGGAGGTGGACCACCATGTCTCTCAGGACTGTGGAAGCCAGTGGGCAGGCGAGCTGGAGGCAGTTCCCTTACTCCCAGCAAAGGAACCACAGGTGAGAGATCCGGAGGCACGACAGCTTTCCCAGAGGGTCATCTTTAAACGCTGGTCATGTCCAGACAGCAGGACATGAGCTCACAACAGAGAGGGCCAGTTAGAGCTTCCCACCTCACCTTCTCTCTCCAACCCCAGACCCCAGGGGGGCCAGCTCCAGGAAAAGCCACTCTCACCCCCTTCCCGGGAAGCCAGCAGCCCACCTGCAGCTCCAGCTTGAGGGAGGGGGAGTGACCAGAAGCTAGGGCCATTACATAGGGCTGACGTTCTAAGTATCACACTGAGACTGTGCTTTGTGACCTGTGGATTTCTTGTTACAGAAGAGTAACCAGAAGTTTTGGGACAATCCAAGAGTTCATTCAGAGGAGAATCACAGCTTCCCTACTGAATAAAATTTAAGGGGACAATGGGAGACAAAAATGAAATTGCATGCATTGAATACGGAAGTAAAAGCTAGGAGGATAAACAGAATGAAAAGGAAGGCAGGGATAGGAAGGTTGATGGTTTGAGAGTTTTGCAGATACAAAATTGTCATCCTGGTGGGAGAGAAACTGAACTTTCACGGGAAATGCAACAGGGCTATCAGAGCCCATCTAAGGCTTGTGGTCACAAATTTAAAACAGCGCCAGGCAGCAACTAGGGGGATTTTCTCCAATAACTTTCAGCTGTCTGCAGCAGGCGCGGCGACAGTAGAAAGCTGGGTTTAACTGGAGGAATTCAAGGTTTTACCAGGCATGTAGGATGCTGGGAGAGAGACACAAAAGATTTGAAACTGCTTGCAGGCATGTGATTATAAAGGTGGACCAAGAAATCAAAGCTGGGTAAGGAGAGAATGGGAGCGATGGAAAGTCCAAAGGTGGCAGAGCCAGAGCACGGAAGGCCTCTGAGCGTCTGGAGAATCATTTCAGTGGGGGCGGCTGGCAAAATGAAGCTGGTGGAGTGGATGGTCGGAAAGGCCCAGAATCAACCACACAAGAGTGTTCGTGGGGTGGGAGAGATGATCACTGGCTGTAAAGAAACCAAGGACCTGAGAAGCCAGAGGTTTGGAAGAGTCACTCTGAGACCGAGGACAGGAGTAGGTGTGGTGGCAGTGAACCCTCACGACCGGCTGAAAGGAATCCCAGGGGAGCGGACGTAGCTCAGTGCTTGAGCGCCTGCTTCCCATGTGTGAGGTCCTGGGCTCAATCCTCGGTGCCTCCTAAAAAACAAACAAACAACAAAAAAACTGCTGTCATTGGGGGGTGGGTGAGGCTCAGTGGTTGAGCACCTGCTTCCCATGAACGAGGTCCTGGGTTCAACCCCTGGTACCCCCTTAAAAGAAAAGCGCCCCAGCCTGCTAGCGGTGACGAGACCCTGGGGTTCAAGGGGTAGATTAGGCGCCGTGGCCGGCAGGGTCAGGTCTAGGCCAGGCAGCGCGGCACCCCGCACGTGCCCTGCCGAGGACAGGTGCCCCCGCAGAGCTTGCCGCCAGGGACCGGGCTTGCTTCCCTTGCCTGGTGCATCGCAGTGGAGGGAGAGCGCAGGCCCTGCAGAGGGGAGGGGCTGGCCTGTTCTGAGGCACTGACTTGGGAAGGGTCCACGTGATTGTGCAGGGGCCCTGCTTCAGAGACGCTGCTCCAGGCCGCGAGAGCCATCCGCGAGGCAGCGGGTGCGTGGGGCGTGCTCCGGCTCTGCCTCGGTGGTCGGGAGAGCCTTGGCTGCCCACCGCCGTCTCTTGGCGTGGACAAGGCCCAGCCGGGGGCTTTCTCCACGGGCTGCTGGTGCTCCGGGCGGCTCAGGCCAAGGTGCTTGTTAACTGACAGGCGCGCGACCTAGCACAGTGCCCTAAGTTGGGAAAGGCTCCCTGGCAACTTCCGGAGAAAGCCCCAATTTGGAGTCTTGCTGCACAGTGGCATTCCAAAGAAGTAAGGGGGCTGTTGTGGATTTCTTGGGGATCTTATCGGTTTACAAGCTGGAATCAGAACCTGCAGTTCATTTTTCATTCATCCGGAGCGGTTGTGGGGGGAGTCCTCAGGGGAGTGACCCCAGGGGCTGCCGCCGCGGTGAGAACGAGTCCTCAGGGGCTCTTGAGAGCGTGGGGGGCCTGGAGGCAGGGAAGGCCGTGGTTGCATCCAGAGTCCGGTGGGGCCAGGGGTCTGCCCTGGGGCACCAGCGCCCCCGCTGCAGGGCTGAGCTAGCGGACGGCTCCCCGCAGCGGCGACAAGCAGTCAAGGCGCCGGGCACGGCCCTGTGGCCCTCCATGTGGCAGACGCTCCTTTGCGTGTTGTCCACCAGCACTCCGATGCCCAGTGGGGAGGGATGCAGCACTGCCCTCTGGGGGCCTTGCAGGGGGCAGTGGGGCAGGATGGGTGCTCCCCTCCTCTCCCTTTTGCCTTCTGCATCTTTCTCCCGGGTAGAGGGTCCCTCGAGCTTACGCCCAGAGTGAGCAGTGCTCGGCCCGTGAGTGCCCCTCTCTGGGCAATATGAGGGCAGGGGCAGAGGGGGCTTCGCCACTCTGCCGCAAGTGGGCAGCAGAGAAGTGCCTGCCCTGGAGGCGGTTCTGAGGCGCCAGCTTGGGCACGGGAGAATCACGCCAATGCCGCTGTGCTGGGGGAGGCAGTAGGGCTCGGTAAGTTCTCGAGGCAGTCGACTAGCATTTCAGAGACTTTGGGGACGTCATCTCCACCGTCCAGTGGAAAGGCAAGAGCCTGAGTCACAGCAGTGATGACACACTTGACGAGGGGATGGATTTGAGGAAGAATCCACAGAGCCTAGCAACGGATTGAGTGTGTGGAAAGGCAGCTTTGTAGGTGAATCTGAGCATCCAAGCTGGGTGGATGGAGAGGCAAAGTGGTACCCTGGCCCGGGGCAGGGCACACGGGAGGCTGCTGTGGGAAAGTGGAGGGAGTGGGAATGATTCGGGGACATCCAGGTGGCGGGAGCCCAGGAGGTGGTGGGGCCAGGGGTGTGATGTGGCCAGAAGCACTGTCCTTTAAGGACCTGCCAGAGGAAGAGGTGCCAGAGGGAGAAGGCAGGAAGGAAATGGAAGAGGAAGTTTTCAGGAGGAGTGCAGCCGGCAGGGCTCCGCTCTGGCCCTGCTTCAGCGAGCAAGCCCAGTGCTCCAGGGGCTGTTCTCCCTCCGTAGGGGGACATCCTGGGGGCTAAGCACTTTTGCTTGCCTATTCCAAATCTGCTGAAGAGTTTTATATGGCCTCTCCTTTAACCCTTACGCAGCACTTTAATCTCCTTTGAACCGCCTTGGTGGTTTTGGCAGGGCAGGAATCTTCACTGCCCCGTGTAGACAAGGAGGGTTGCTCGGGGAAGTCGTGACATGTGAGCAAGGGCCTGGAATCAGAGCCAGACCTTCTTCCCTCTCACTCGGAATGCCTTAGGGCACCCTGTCGCTAGCCCCTGAGCTTGGATCATTGGCAGACGTCTTCAGCTTCCAAGCGGTTTTGGGGCTCCCTGCTCCAGCTGCATGGAGCATTACACTATACCTGTGTGTCTTTATGCTGCTTTATAATGTGATTGAATCTGTATGCAGGAGCAGCCACATTTCTAGTAATCAATTAACTCAGTTACTCATCACACCCTATTTCACGATGAGGGCACAGACGTGGTGGCTTTCAGTCAATCTGCCCGAGAGCCTCAAAAGTCCAGGTCCCCACTGGCACAACTCCTGCCTGCTCTTCCCGTCCCCAGCCTCACTTTCTGTGTAACTGGTCACTGAGGCAAGAAAGCTCTTTAGAAAACACAAACCCAACCTGTCGGGAGTTTTGCCTGCCTCCAAGACTTGTTCCTTCTTTTGGTGATAGTGCCTTAACTTTTGGGGGGAGGGGGAAGGAGCCATCATGCCCCTGCCCCATGGCCTGCAGTCTTATTGGAGCTGTCAATCAAAACTCCGCGCCTTCCCTGGCTGGCACCCGGCCGCTTGGATGCCCTCTCATTGGAATCTGAATCCTGGCTGGAAACCCACAGGGGAAGGAGCTGACACTGATTGTGCCTGGCAGTGCCTGCTTCCCAGAAGCCCACCTGGCCTTGCCTGCCGTCCTCCTGACTGTTCAGCATTTTCTCCCGTTCTGAGAGGTGCCCACAGCCTTCCAGTAATTTTTTATGCTGGAATTCGTTTCTGTTGCTTGTAATCATGTAACTCTGACAGAGAAGTTGTTACCTGAGATGGATTTTACTAGTAACAGGTCCTTACTAGGCACTGGCCAGGTTGAGACGGGGTGCAGGACACAGAGATGCTCCGCCCTTAGTTCGGATTCTGAACATTTCTGTTATGTGGTTAGTTGTAGTTGTTGCATCTGGAGACTCAGACCCCCTGCCTTTTGCAGCTGGATTTAAGGGCCTGGACAGAAAAACTCTAGGATTTGGAAAGGCACAGGCTACTTCCTTGCAGGCTTAGTAAAGCCACACGCAAACCAACAGACTGACGAAGCTGGCCGTGTAAGCACAGAAAGGGGGGCTCTTTCTGTCTATGGCCAGCAACCCGAGGTATCTGTCTTGTAGTCTTTTGCCTTTTGGAAAAAACAAATTTCTGATTCAAACTAATATTGGTGGAGAAGCAGCAGCAGGTTGGAAGCTGAGGTGTGAGCTGAGTGCACCTCCTCGTGATTGCTCCTTTAGGGGTGCCAGCTTGGTAGCTTGGCACTGGAAATGATGGGCGTATTTATACCAGATTTTAACAAATTGGAAAATGCTGCAGATTGGGGCTTCCCCCACCCTTGAGCTGAGTGCTTGCCATCTGCCGGCACAGCCCTGTTGGAAACGCAGAGGTGCAGGTAAGAAGCCTGATGTGGCCACTCCATCCCCACAGGAGCCTCACCTTGCACTCCCTGCAGGGCAGAGGAGACTTTACTCCAATTTCAAGAGCTTTCTGACAGGATACAGTCAGAGGGTAAGGAATAGGTGGACTGTGCCTCCACACCCAGGCCGATCGTTTTCCGTAACCCCAGGCTCAGGCCAGGATGAAGCCGTCCAGCTGAGGGCTGAGAGGGGTGGCAAGAGACCTGCTGTGAAAGGATGGCAGCACGCAGGTCCCTGCTCTAGACTGAAGGACGGTAGCCCAAGACCTAAGGAGTTGGTAAAATGCAAGGGAGAGAAACCCCGTTATAATTTTAAGGGAGTTGTATTGGCAGAGAAACTTCAGTCCAGGAAAGCGATGGCCAGTGATTGCTTAGACCGGAAGGCAGTCTGCAGGGCCTGAGCTGGGCCGACACCGAGTGCAGGAAACACCCAGTTCCTTAGAAGGAACTTTGCACTGAGGAAAGAGCATAGCTGATGTGTTTAAGGAACCCCAGAGAGGATAGCAGGACTGAAGAAGGGTGAGGAAGGGCAGACAGGGCCGGGGAGGGATGAAGACCAGGTTACATAAAGCCATTGTGAGTTCCTGCGCAGGTGGGAGCCATGGGTGCGTTTTAAGCTCTGGATGCTGTCTGAGGAGAACAGGCTATTGGAGGACAAGAGTAGAAATGGCGGACCAGTTAGGAGCCTGTTGAAATAATACCTGTGAGAGATGATGGCTGCTTGGATAAGGTTGACAGTAGTTAAGATGGTAAGAAGTGGTCAGATTCTGGCTGTGTTTTGAAAGTAGAGTTGACAGGATTTGCTGAAATATTATTCAAACATTGTTGAATTGAAGCTGGATACAATAATTGGACAATTCTCTTGGATGTCTCCCTTTGGGAAGGTATGGTTTTATGTGGGGTAGCTACATTATGTTAGGAAGGCTTTTGAAAGTGTATGTCTGGGAAGAATGTATGTTGACATTGGGGTAGAATGCAGTGGGAAGCTATTGTTATAGCCTGTTCATCATCCATCTCTCCTTTTGATAACAAAACTTTTCCTTTTGGGAATTTCTCATAGTGCCTCATTTCAAAACTCAGCTCAGATAATCTAAGTCCATGTCTAAATGCCTGAACTGAAAGTAGCAGAGATCAACTCATTCTGTGAAGAAGGATGTGCATTTAAGATGAACCATTAATATTTTTAAGTTGTGAGATATAACATACACTCAGGAAAGTGCATTAGATGAATACATTTAGCTGAACACATAGTTATAAAGACAATGTTCATAAAAAGAACCAGCTAGGAGAGGAATTAGAACACTGCTGAGGAAAGCAGATGTAGCTCAAGCAGTTGGGTGCCCGCCTACGACGTGAGAGATCCCAGGTTTCGTTCCTGGTGCCTCCTAGAGAAGACAAGTAAGACAGCAAGCTGATGCAATGGGCTGGTGTGGCGAGCTGGCACAACAAGATGACACAATGAGGAGACACAACGAGGAAACACATTGAGAGACACAACAAGCAGAGAGCGGAGGTGGCTCAAGTGATTAGGCGCCTCCCTCACACATGGGAGTTCCCAGGTTCAGTTCCCGGTGCCTCCTAAAAAGAAGATGAGCAGACATAGAAAGCAGACAGTGAGCGCAAACAAAGGGGGGTGGGGTGGGCAGGGAAATGAATAAAAAAAGTAAATAAATCTTTAAAAAAACAAAAAAACAAAAACACTGCTGAGACCTGGTCTCAAATGCCTCCCTTCCCCTAGTGGTAACCTTTGTCCTGACTTTTATGGTAAACATAAAATAATTTCGAACTTCAAATAATTTTATGGTATATATAATATTGTTTCTGGCTTTTTTCACTCTGTATTAAGCTTAAGATTCATCCTTGGACTTGCATGAGGCTGTATTTCACTCATTTTCATTACTGAGTAAAATTATATAATTTGATTATACTACGGTTTACTAATTTATTCTACTACTGGTGAACACTGGTTGTTTCTAATTTGGGTCCATTATATACAACATTGCTAGGAAATCTTTTTGCACATCTTCTAGTGCATATGTGCATGCAATTTTCTGGGTTTTGTACCTAAGAGTTTAGGGGCCAAATGTATACATATACCTTCAACTGTTCAAGGTAAAGTTAAACTGTTTTTCTTTGGCTTTGTTGATTTTATTTTTATAATCTTTTTTGCTTGTGTCTTTATTTTCTTTGACTTTGTTATTTCTTCTTTGACAAATTTATTTAGAAATGCTTTTCTTATATTCTAAACATATGATTGTTTTCCCTTTGATATTGATCCTTAGCTAAACCGTATTATGATCTGAAAATACTTTATATGCTTTTAATCCCGTGAAAGCTTTTTGAATCTTGTTCTATGGACATGTATATGTATTATTTTTGTATATGTTCCATAAGCACTTGAGATAACATGTATTTTGCAGCTGTTTGATTAGTATTTACATAGTATATCTTTTTCTATAATTTTATTATTTACCTTTGATAACCTTAGGTTTTTAGGTGTGTCTCCTTGTAAACATCAATTTTTTAAAATTCTTTTATCCTGCTTGACAATCTTTGTCTATCTTCTGGATCATTTAACACTTTTACATTTAAAGTAATTACTGATATATTTTATGCTTAAATCTATCATATTACTTTGACTTTTCTACTTGTCTCTCTTGTTCTATCTTTCTTAACTTTTTGTTGGCTAATTATTTCTTAGCATATTTTCCCCTCTTCTGTTTCTGCTCTGTTAGTGACAAGCTTAGAAATTAAGCTACACATTCTTAGCTTACCAAAATCTAATAATAATAACAACCTTTATTCTCTTCCTGGATCATAAAGTTTTAGAACTTTTATCCTACTTCCCGCCTTCCAACTTACATGTTATTTTGTCTGGTATTTATTCAGCATTTTCATTGTTTTCAGTGAGAGAGCTGATTCAAATAGCCAAGGCTGACGCTAATAAAACCTTGAAATTGCTTTTTTTTTAAAAAACAAAAAACGTTCCCTGCTACTCCTCCAGCAGAGGCTCAGCCTCGTTTGTGTCCCCAGCACTTGGTCCGTGTCTGCATGGTGCACAGTTTAATGGTATGAAAGTCCAGGGTAGTGGTTTTGGTGGAGGCATATTTTAAAGACCCTGCAGGTTCCAAATATTCGGAGTCAACACTGTTCCTGTCTCCCTTCCGTGCCTAGATACCCTCCCATATTCTGGGTCAGAGAGATTCCAGTGCAATCTCCTGTTAGTGAGGTTGAGGAGGTAGCTCTGGTTCTCCATCTGCCCTGGACCTTTCAGGTTTCCTACTCCAAAAGTCTACTTCCTGCCTGGTAATTGGACTGTTGGGTGAACTTTGGAAATGGATCTAAAGCAGGGCTTCTTAACCTTTTCTGTTCCACGGACCCCTCTGCCAGTCAGGTGAAAACCATGGACCCCTCACTAAGTCCACACTGTACTGTGTATTATTTAATAAATACATCACACCTGCACCAACACATCCCCACAAGAATAATGTTTTTTTTTAAATTTCAATTCAAGCTCACAAACCCCTTTTAAGGACCCCTGATCTACTGAAATTTTCAAAGGCATTTGATACATTTCTGAAAACTATATAATGCAGGATGTGTATATTGGATGACTTTTTTCCAATGGTTCTCATTATAATTTGAGAAATACATCTGTGGGGCAAAAGATGTAATAAGAATATCTTCAAGAGTATTATCCTCTACTTAATAAAACAAACCTGATGGCAGGATACATTCAAGTCTTCCACATTACATAAAGGCAAACCAGTCCACAAGCTCTGTCCACCCAGCTGTCTAATACACTCGCTTCCATCCTCTCAGGTGGCATTTTCCTCGACTGCATGGGGTTTTGATATTGAAGGAGCAGCACAGCTCAGAGGAACTGGGCAGGAAGAGCCATTTTTGTTGGCTTATCTTTTAGATACAAACAAGGTATCAGAGAACAGCTGATCTGTCCTGGGACAGCCTGTCCCCTCAGCTATCCCTTCATCATCCTATTCACCCGCATCTGTGGGACAACCACACAAGCATCTTGAAACCCTCTTCAGGCCCTGATAGGCTGACAGTGACAGAGAAACAAGGGCAAAGCCCAGGAAAAATCTGTATCCATGAGGCATGCCAGGTGGACCAGTTTCTAGCCTTTGCAATTGGGTAAATGGTAAACCTTATGAAATGATCAAATATATATCCACGTTTACCCAATCTTTGTTTGTGTCTGGGAATGTCCCAAGAGTTAATGGATGATGGCTGGCCTTAAGATCCCTATGTCCTATGTTTCAGTTGTATGGACACCTTGTTTTCCTTCATCTCAAGGTCTCCTGTGTGCCTGAAATATTCTCCTTTGACCACTCTCACCACATTCACTGGATAAACCTTATTCACATTTAGAGGCCTAATTCCCATTTTGTCCCTTTACTTACAGCAGAGCCTGGCACAAAACTGGTGCTTAATGCCACTTGAAGGATGAGTAAAGAAAAGATTGGCCACCCCTTTTACCTCCCAGATCATTCTTCTCAAATTCCCTTTTCTTTAGCTTCCACTATTTATGGAGTGCTGACCTATGGGGAATGTGAAAACCGTCCTGTTTAAAACCTAATTGGGAGGTATGGAACGGGCTCTGGAAAGTGGCTGAAAGCTGCCTCTTCATCGACACAGCAGCAAGGACTGGATGTTGCAACCTCAGAAGAGGGTATGTTTTTCCCACATAAATGGGGCAGGGTACCACATGAGATGTAAGAGCTATAGAGAGAATCGATTCTGTCCTCCTCCCCCAGCTTTACAAGTGGGAAAACTGAGATTTAGGGGGAAAGAGTTTGGACCAAGATCAGCCAGGAATCTGTGGAGGAGCCAGGAACCTGTCTCTCCAGCTTCCATGACAGTGCTCTCACCTGCCCTACCCAGCCTCAAGCTCAAACTGCAAAGTATCAGGAGTCCTGAAAGGGAAGGAGAAGTGATTCATGACACATGTCAGTATCACATATAATTAAAAAATAAAAAGATGTTTTAAAATATAACATTGGTCTTGACATACCTTTAAAAATACTAATTTTAATGGATATCTCAAAGGTATTTCATGACATAGACTGTGAATGTTACCCTGGGCAGGAGCAGTTGTTTGGCAGCTCTCAACATGCGGTCATGCAAAATCCTAAATAACATTGCCAATCTCCATGTGATGTTGCACAGAGGAACATCTTGGTCCTTCAGCAACATCCTTGCCCTATATCCTTGGAGGCCCTGGTCCTGAGAAGTTTGGGTAAACGTTTAAGCTCTGGTCACAACTAAAATTAAAGGCTAGGGACGTTTTCCTGGAAAGTAAGGGAAACTACCATTTGATATTGAAATTCAAAAGTAAAGTCACAGTGGAGATGCTCTTGGCTTCTGACTCCTGTTGGTGTATTGGGGCCCTTCCAAAGGTGGGCACCACCTGCAGTCCCCTGTCCAGTTTCGACATTATGACCAGCGGCATGCATGGGTGCAGGTGATGGCTGGATGCCATCTGTAGTGGGAAAGAGTTATCACAGATCAGAAGGATGCATCAGAACTGGACACGTCCATGCTGGAGTGTCCTCACTGGGGCCCTGGAACAGGCTCTTCCTTACCGATGGCTTCTTCGTCCTGCAGTGAGCCAGATGTGCTCATGTGGGCTCTATCACTAAGACCTCTGGTGACACTGTCATAGGATGGTGGGAAAGATGTGGCAGATGCAGTTGCAGATTTGTCTGGGAGCACACAACTTTCATTTGCCATGAATGCAACAAAGCCTTCATCTGGGGCTGACACAACCTCCTCAGCCATGGGTACACCCCGGGGCCTGGAAACTGTCGTGGAGTGGTGCAGCACATAGCTCCGGTAGGCCTTTTGAATGACAGTGGCTGAAATGTTTTCTTGCTTCCACCGCAGGGTCGTTGCTATTGGTTCATAGGATGTTTTTGAAAGATTAGTTGCCATAAACTTCTCCTCTATATTTGCCTTCAGAGAATCCAACCCACCAGATTCTCCCAGCACATTCTTAATGAAGGCAAAAAGAATGTCTAAACAGTGGATCTTATCTCCAGGGACCAAGGGCAGGTCCATCTGGATTAATATATTCTGATTAGGTTTTGGGATTCTCAGGGGGCCAGAGAGGGTGTCTGCAAAGTCCGAAAGGGTAGAAAAGGTAATAAACTGCGTGGCCTCCGGGTCGAACTTCTCCCAGGTCTCGTAGAACATGTCGAAGTCGTCCTCGCTCAGGGGCTCGGTGCTCTCCTCCGTGGCCACATTGAAGTTCTCCAGGATCACTGCAATGTACATGTTGACCACGATGAGGAAGGAGATGATGATGTAGGTGGTGAAGAAGAGGATGCCCACGGCTGGGCTCCCGCAGTTGCCCCGGGAGCCATTGCTGTTGAGCAGATTGGGGTCGCAGTAGGGGGGACCCGTGTTGAGGATGGGGCTGAGGAGGCCGTCCCAGCCGGCTGACGTGGTGATCTGGAAGAGGCACAGCATACTGTTGGCGAAGGTCTGGAAGTTGAACATGTCGTCGATGCCGGCCTCCCACTTCACGTACGCGAAGTTGGCCATGCCGAAGATGGAGTAGATGAACATGACGAGGAAGAGCAGCAGGCCGATGTTGAACAGGGCGGGCAGGGACATCATGAGGGCGAAGAGCAGCGTGCGGATGCCCTTGGCGCCTCGGATCAGCCTCAGGATGCGGCCGATTCGGGCCAGGCGGATGACTCGGAAGAGCGTCGGGGAGAAGTAACTTTCAAGTGACTTAATGATTGCAGAAAACACCAAACCTTTAAAGGGGGTGGGGGAGATATGATCTAATTAGTATTTCCAGCCACGAGCCCTGACGACGCTGGCTGTGATCATACTCCCTCACCCCTGCTTGCTATGAACCTCAATCTGAACGTCCCTGTTGAAGGACTCTGGGTCCTCTCAACCTGGCACCAAGTAGGGGCTCAATAAATATTTACTGCATAAACTCTCTCTCCCTCAAATAAGTCTCGTATTTCCTACCATCTCTTCTTTGTCAACCACCATGGTCAAAATCCTATCTTCTGTAGCCAAGTTCAGCTGGAAGTGATTGCACCATATTCCACATACTTCACAACAGTCCTCTGTCTGCTTCTGTCTGTGACACAGACCCTGCTCTGCCCTGTGAATGGAGCCTTTGGGTCATGCCTTTCCTCCACCCTGGTCCTGTGTTCTGTGAAGGCCAGGACCCCCTATGATTCATCTCCCTCTCTCCTACTGTGAAGATTGACTCGGTTCCTGGCACATGGTCCTGTGAATAATTGTATGGAGGCTGGTACTAATTATAAGGGGGCCTGAGGAGTTGGGCAACTTGCTGACAGCTAAGGCAGGATGGATTTGAATGGCCAGCTGTCTGCATAATGGCTTTTATTTGTTCATTTCATTTCCAGCTGTGTTTGAACGCTATGTAGGGCCTGGAGATGGGATTATTTAGGGTCAGTTACAGTCCCCTACCCCAACGATGAACTAGGTCAGAAGATGAAGAATGCATACACCTCCCTATCCGAGTCTGACCTGAAGAGCTTTGAAGGTTGGTCCTGGGGACCTGAGGCAGCCTACTGGGACCACCAAAGAATAAGGTAACACTTTTGGATACGAGAGAATCCAAAACCTCTCAGGAAAACGGTGAGGGGCACAGTTACAAACCCCTCTTCCCTACCTGCCTCATGTTATATGAATACCATTGTCACAGTATTATGTTGAAAGGAGGAAGGAATTGGGAGGAAACTTGGAAAATAATTATAATTTTGGAGCTTATAAAATCTTTCTGAAAGCCCCTCTTTTAAAATCTGGTTTGGGACATCATTCCGCAGTGCGGGGTACATTTTGTATCTAAATAATCTACTAAGACTCTACCAGCCACCTGGTCTACATCTTTATTTAAGTTGCCCCAGGACCCTACATAAGGAAGAATGAGTCCTTATACTTGTAACATAGACACAGTACATGTCTTGATGGTGAGAAGGAAGGAAGGAAGGAGAGAGGAAGGACAGAAGGATGGACAGATGTGCTCCTTTTACAAGCTGTTTTCCATGTCTCCATGAGTGATTTATAACCAGCGGCTGGTACTCCTGTGTAGAACACAGGAATTTGTAGTTAAAGCGTCCCCATCATAGAATTAAGTGCTTTAGGTCTATTTTTATTTCTGTATTATGGATATGGAAAGTCACATAAGTAAGCTCCCTTCTCTAATATAAAATAAAAATGGCCTTTAGAGTCTCTCACTTTGAAAGGCAAAAAACCCCAAAAACAATCAAACAAAAAAACCCTAGAAGTAGCAACAACAAAATAAAACAAAAAGCAAAAGCAAATATAAAACTTCCCTAACAAATAAGCCAAACCCAAGGTTGTGTTTCAGCATTAGGATGGGAAGATTGATTAAATGCTGTCAAGTTGTGTTTAGATCCTCTTAGCTGTTGATGGTAAATCAGTGGAAAATTAAATCTACAGCTATAACCAGGCATGAAAATCAAGCAGATCAGGATATAACAGATCAGGTTGTATTTATAGTGCAAAGCAAAGTGGGTAGACTGGGATTTGGCCTTTATAAGGCCAAACTTCGGCTAAACCACAAGAGGCCCAGGGACAGTTTTCTGGAGAACACAGCCTGTCTAAACTCAGCTCTTCCCCTTGTAAAGCCGTGGGTAGCTCTCCTAAGCTCTCGGAGGCTCAGCTTCTTCTGCAGGCTGCTGTGAGGGTCTCTGGAGCCCAGCCCGGCGGCTCCATTCCTCTCTTTAGCCTCAGACTCTATGAATGTTCTCTGAACACCGCTGGCCCCCAAGTACTGGACTTGTCACTCAACAACACCCCAATGACTTGGACTAATAGCTTTGATCTCTTGGCATTGATCCTCTAACTTTTCTGTTGCTCATTTTTCCTAAGGGGAGAGTGATATGGAGACTTCACTCCAGCTCTCCCTTTAAGACTTTCCTCCTAGTCTCCGCCAGGCCCTGCAATGGCAGCCCATTTCCTTTCCGAGAAAGCCTTTAGGCCTCCTCTCATATCACAGTGCCCATTCCCCGGCCTTGAAGACCATAAAGCTAACGCCTCCTGGAAATTCCATTATCTTACAGTTTTAGGTTCTCTGGAGGAGATTGTTTCCTGTCAGCCCCCAAGGGCTGGTGCCTTGACACATTTCAGAAGGCCAGTGAGACCTTTTCATTCCACTGAGACAGCAGCCCATGTGCATTTCACATCTTCTCCTCTAACATATAACAAGACTTTAAAAGTTAGTTGGTTTTGAAAAAAAGAGCCCAAAACAAGCTGGCATAGAGTCTGGGCTTCCCCCCATGGGCACTGTCCACTTACTCCCAATGGAGAAGACCACAACGATGAAGTCAAACACATTCCAGCCACTGATGAAGTAGTAATGCCTCAGGGCAAACATCTTCATGACACATTCTCCTGTGAAGACAGCCACGAAGAACTGGTTGATTTTGTTGAGGATTTTCGTCTTTTCCTCACTCTGGTCGTCAGTCTCCACCATCATGGTGATCATGTTGAGGCAGATGAGGACCATGATGGTGATGTCAAAAGCTTGTCTGGTCACGATGTCAAAGACAAAGCCCTGGTACTTGTTCTGAGAAAACAGGAGATGGCGGTATCAGGGCCTCTGGGCCAACATAAATCAGGCATCTGGAGGGTTCTACCCGATGGCTTTTAAAAGTCTGTATCTTTTATCTCCCTCCCATTCCTCATCCAAACAGAAGCCAAGTCCTGTCTTTATCTCTTCTAAAATACCACTCTTATTTGACTCTATCTCATTGCCCCATTTCAAATCGTCATCATAGCCCCCAGCCCCTTGAAGTCACCAGGGGCTCTTCCCTCCATGTGCTTCCTTTCTGCAATGCCTTCCAGTCCCCTCTCTTGGCTATCTAAAGTCTGGTGGTCTTGAGGGACCCATCTCTCTCAAGTCCTGCTTCCTCCAGGGAGTTTTCCTTATACATGTCATACCACACTGCTCTGTCCCTTCTTTGAGCTCCTACAGCCTTTATAGTCAGTCTTGAGTCTTGGTGTTTCATATATGCTTCTTTTCTTCTTTCCTAGACAATGAGCTCTTTGAGGTCTGGGGCTGTGACTTACTCAAATTTGTGTTCCTATAGGGCCCTGCACATAGTGAGATTCAAGACATGCTTGGAGTATTATTGATATAGCTAATTTGCTCAGGGTAAAGTTAAGTACAACGGTGCAACCCATTTTTGAAAATGTTCTCTCTTCATCTCTGGGGCTCTACAGATGCCTAAAGAAGGCACAGGACACGGGGTCAGGCCTTAGTTTCTAACACTCCTGGGGGGAGGCAGAGTGGCCTGGGTAACTGGGGAGCCTTTAAATCTGGCTATTTCATGGTATGATCCTCTGTTGTTTCCCATGCTGGCAACCTCTCACTGCTTTGGGAGTCCTTGGTCCCAACCCCATCCTCCATCCCTCACCCTCCTCCCAAGCCCTTCTGCTGAGCTCTGTGGAGCTCACCTGTCTTGATCTGCAACCATTTCCTACTCAATGGCTGCTCATTCTCCCCCACCCCACGTCCCAGGCTGGGACAGGTCTGAGGTCTTTTCTGTCCCACCATCAAACCCAGACCATGGCTTCTCCTCTGTGTTGTGAGACCTCTCCTCCTTTGAAGCACCTGTCACCCAGCAAGCCCACCTTCACCTCCTTCTCATGCTGCCACCTACCGACCTTCGGGTCCCTCCTGGTTCCTCTGCTCAGTTGTTGATGAGTGAGGTGCTTGGCTACGCTTGGCCACACTTTGTTATTACCTTAGACATCTTGAATGTCCACATGGATGACACTTAGTCTCTCAGTTCTTTAGCTAAGTCTCTAATGGCCTAGTTTTCCCAATTTAAAGAAAAACCTCTCAGAACCTCACATCCCCCTCCAGCTACTTCTCTCACATTCTCACAACTAAGTTTCTTGAAAGATTGTGTATCATCACTATTGCCAAGTCACTTCTCAGCACAATCTGACATGACTTTGTCTCTGTCTTGCCAGTGAAATGGCACCTGCTAAGATCACTAATGGCCTCCATGATGACAAATCCAATGGGCATTTATTTGTCCCTGCTCAGCACACTCTCCACCCTGAAGCTCTTCTCTCCTGGCTTCCATCACACCTCATTTTCCTTGTTTTCTTGCTGTTCACACTGCTCTTTCTTAGTCTTCTTTACCCCACCTTTAGATGTTAGGGTTGGTCAATCCTCAGTTCCCTCGAGGACCCTTTTGTTTTTCACTCCATTCTTTCTCCCTTTGCAACCTCTTCAGCTTGTGAATTAATACATGTGTGGTTTTTGCTAATTATTTGCCTCCCTCGCTGGACTGTACTCTCTGTGGGGGAAGGAACTTTGTCCATCTTGCATACTGTTATATCCCCAGTGTCTGCATAGTGCCTGAGACATAATATTTGCTCAATATATAGCTGAACAAATGGATGACTGAATGGACAGCTGTGAATTAACCACATCTCAAATAAAACTATAGAGCCATCCTACTAGGATTGATTAAATGTAATTCTGTACAACAGGCACCTACTCAGTACGGACTAGGAGCAGGGCTCTGCGTGAGTGGCTATGAGGGAGGAGGGGCGGAATTTGTCCTGAGTCCCTGGGAGCAGCTCCCAGGAGCTGCAGGGCAAAGCTGGGAGTGGGAGGGTGAGCGCTGAGATAGGGGCTGGCCCTGATTTCTGCCTCGTGTGTGTGGGGTGACGGGGAGACACCCTGTTGGGTTGGAGCAAAGACTGTGGCCCGCGTGGGCCTGGTGCTGTGCACAGCTTCTGGCTTGTGTCTTTCCTGGGACGGGAGGGGGATTGTTTCATCACTGAGAATGGGGGCCCATTCATGGCCATGTGACATCTAATTAAACAGAGCAGACGCAGCACAGTTAAGTGTCTGGGTGTTGGGTTGGCCTGAATATTCAGACCCTGGGGAATGGGGCAGGGAGTTACCTTTGCACCACTCATGGCTCTCAGAGATGATGGAGTGGGTGGGTGACAGTGTGATATTCTAGAGCCCATTACTTTCCTATAAAGTGGAGTATGTGAAACCTACTTTTAGTGATTCCTATAGCAGGGAATGTTATAGAATAAAATTTCCCAGTCTCAAAAGACCCTTAGTCTCTGCTATGGATAAAACGCGCGATTTAGAGCTTGGACTTCACCAGCAGTGGGGAGTGGGGGGTACGTGTGTGATGGGGCTCCCCGTGTGGTCCCAGGCTGGCCCTGCCACGAGCTGACCCCCTGGGCCAATGCACTGCTTCTCTGACCAGCTTGACCTACTGGGGGTCCGCAGGGCAGAGGTGAGCCTTCTGGTGCCAATCATCTGGAGGAAAAGCAGCTGGGGTTGGGAAGGCGAGTCTTAGGTAGGAGTAGGAATGCTTCCTTGAGATTCCTTCCTGGCTGTGGACTTTGAGGAGGGCAGATGTTTAGGCCTGTGCCACTGGGTGGTGGGTGCCAAGCTGGAGCCTGCCACATAGATGCCAGCCGGGAGCTGGGAAGGGTTAAGGCCTACGGGTCGCTTCTTGGGGCCTGTGTCCCTGTTGGCATCCCTGAGACCTCAAAGTCTTGCCTCGGCTATGCTCTGGGGAACAAAGGGAAGAGCTGTTGCCGAGCTCGGGCCAGAGTACTAGGGAGATCCATGCTGCTCTCCTGAGGCCAGCACAGTGTGGTTAGTTAGGAACACCCCCCCCCCCCCCAAAGGGTGAGTTGGGGCAGTGCCCCAGGGCCAGCCTTGGAGAATCTTGGCTGTGCTTTAATTAGGAGAAATTGTGATTTGTTGCAGGTCTTCCAGGCTGACCATTCCACTTCCACTCCTATTGCAGTGCCTGGAATTCCACTGGGCCCATACCTTTGTATTAAGATAGCGCCCTCTCCAAGGTCTTTTTTTTTTTTCCCCAAATGCAGCGAACCCTGTCCCAGGGAGGTTGTTCTCCTTGCAAGGAGGAAGCTATGGCAGCCTGTGGGACTGGTTGGTGAGAGGGGTAGGCTGGAATGTTACAGAGGGATTGAACAGTGTGTGGGATGGCGCCAAAAATCTTCATGGTTTTGCCGAGGGCGGCTCCTATGCACAGGAACTCCTTGGTGTCTGGTGCAAACGTGCACTCGCCACCAGTTCAGCCACCAGTAAAGGTCAGATGCTTGCTTCTCGGCTGCAGGAGGCCCTGCCACAGCCCTTGACTTGAGCTGATTGGGCTCTGCCTTTCGCCTGCATCTTTTAAGTTTGAGCCTGTTCCTGCCTGTTGGACTTGCTGACAGAGGGATACTCAACGAGGAGGAAGCGCTTTCACGCAGGCTCCACCAAGCCCAGTTCTCCTGAGCTTATGGGGAATTTGGGAGGAAACTCCCACCCCCATGGAGGGCTGAACTTCCTATCACTCCCCATTGCAACACTTCTTATCGGAATTCTTATCAGAACTAATAAATTTATGACCGTTGTTTCCAAGTAAAATGTACGAAAGACCACGACTTTCTTTTTTCTCCTGTAAGATGTTTGCATGACTCTGTTCGTGAAGTTTGGACTAATGTATGCAAACCCCATCCTTGACTTAGAAACCCTAATGCCTTGGCCGTGGAATGTATGTCTCCCTAATTCACAGATGTTGAAGGTCCTTAGGCTTTGCCCTTATGTGGGGAAGGGCTAATAGGGTTGTGCCATGGGTGGTGCCTGCAGTTTTCTTCATAGATGCTGCATTTTAACCACAGAAGGCTGATAAAAAGGGACAAGTTGCCAATTCCATTTACTGGAGTGGATGGTTCAGAAATTCTTCTCAGAGGTTCAGCTGTACGTTTCATTCCCACCCTCGCCTGCTCATCCAGTCCCAGCAGGGGTGCCATCCTGGGGCCACCCTGAAATTCGGCATTTTCTGTCTTCTGGCAGAGGGCTCAGAGGAACTTGGGTGATATCACATATGGGTTGAGTGCTGCATTTAGGAGGGGAAAGTACATGTCTCTTGTGGTCTTTATGAATAAAAGATTCGAAGTGGGGCCAGGCCATGCTTTCTGGCCAATCTTTAAACTCCAAAGTGGGATATTCTTTGGTTCCTGCTGGGCCCCCTGGCCGTGACCACGACAGGGGGAGCGTTTGGGCCATTTCCCCTCTGTCTGCCTGCAGGTGTGGAGTGGAATGGAGAGGGAGCCTGTGGAGCCCCTGCAGCATCACCCGTGAGTCACAGCCACACACCGTCTCACCCAGGGCTCTCGAACCTGCAGGGACTCAGGACTTCCCCAGAGTTCTACAAGGAGCACCTGTAGGAGGCATGTTCCTGCCAAAAGACCAGAGCTGCTTCTTTCAGGCCCCTCATTTCTTGGGCCTGGGAACCCTCCTCACCCTCTTGCTCAAACCCAGACCTCCTCCACAGACAGCACTGGCCAGGGCCTCGCGGCACGGACATAGCTTCCAGGCTGGGTTCCTAGACATGCTTTGTAAAGGGATGCTCTAGGCTCACCAGGGGCCGTGGGATGGGCTTCTGCGGCTTCTTGGAGCCCAGCTTCTTCATGGCATTGTAGTACTTCTTCTGCTCCTCCGTCATGAAGATGTCCTGGCCCCCTAAGTGCAGGAGAGGACACCACACACTGCTGTTATTAAAGCAACAGGAGCCCCCAGGGATGCCTGTCGGCAGAGCGCCTGGAGGGGGAGGCTAGCTCCACCTCTCCCAGCCTCTGCGGAAAGGCACGCCAGGGCCAGGGCCAGGGAGCATCCTGCCCAGGTGCCTCCGCCAGTGGCGAGAGGGGTGGTCCTGAGCCCCGTCTCTGGCTCCCTGCCTTCCCGCTGAAGCAGAGCCTGCTTCTCTTCCCCAGGAACCCAGGGATGCTGCCTGAGCAGAGGGTGGGGAGGGCCTGGGAACACGACTCAAGGAGAAGGTACCTGTTGACTCAGATCTGACCTCAAATCTAGCCTGCTCATTCCCGGCAAGTCCACGGGGTTTCCAGAGCCCTGCAAGGGACACGAGCTTCCCTCAGGAGCAATGACTCTGGGGACCCAGCCATCGATGTTGCCTTGGTCTCCGTGGGACGCTTACCTGGTTCTCCTCACCTGCTGGCTGTACTGCCCCCTGCTGCTTTAGTGCCAGGAGGTCTTTCCTGACTCTAACCCCTCACCTTCAGTTCCTGACGTAATTTGAAAGCCACCCATTTCAATGTCGTTTGTGTGAATTAGTCACTGCAAATCCTAGAAAGATGGGCTGAGATCTGTGGGGTTTGAGAGGTTTCAGAAAATACGTGGGCACAAAGGGCTTCCTGGGAAGGGCTATCTCGGGGCTGGGGCAGGGGCAGGGGGTTGGTGAGCAGTGGGCGGGGCCATGCTGAGAGTCCCGGGCAGAGTCAGGGGCTGCAGTTTCCCCACAGCCTGATGGCTGGCTCGCCTCACTCCCTCTCCTGGCATGGCCGGCTCCCTCTCTGGGCCTCAGTTTCCTTATCTGTAAAGTGTGCAGCATGAGCTCAGAGCCCTCCGGCTTGCGGAGTCCCGGGGGCTCTCACAGACCTGTGCTGTGGCTTCTCGTCTCCAGAACCCTGGAAGAGGGGCTTCTGCAGGTGGGATCCTGGCCACTGGACACATGTCCTGAATTATAATAGTAGCACTCGATGTTTAGGACAGCTGCTGAGCTCAGCCCGACACGAGGGGCTCTTTGCACAGGGTTTTATTTACCTCGCACCACAGCTCTGTAAGTAACTATTTACTAGTCCCATTGAATAGATGAGAAAACTGAGGCTTAGGTTGGTTTAAACAATTTCCAGTGTTACCCATCCAACAAGTAGTTGAGTCAGGAATGCAAAACCAGGCCTGTATGATGCCAGAACCCATGCTGGGATATCCATATGTGACTTAGTCAGGTGACCCTTTTTTGGGGGGATCTTCCACGAGTCTAAAATTTATGTTCTATCCACCACACAGAGGTATGGAGGGTATCAAACGAAAGAATAGCACTAAAGGGGAAGCGGCTGTGGCTCAGTCAGTGGGGCTCCCGTTTACCTTATGGGAGGCCCTGGGTTCGGTTCCCGGGGCCTCCTGGTGAAGGCAAGCCCGCCCGCACGGCGTGGTTAGCTGACCCAGCGAGCACAAGCAGCAAGGGGGGGATAAATGAATAAATAAATAAAATCTTAAAAAAAAAAAAAAAAGAATAGCACTAAAGTATTTTCCAGGTTTAATACCGTCATGTTTTAACCTAAATATGTGGGGTTTTCTGGGATTGGGGCGTGCTAATCAGAGTCAGCACCCAGAGGGCAAGGGCTTTCTCTGCCATCCCAAGGAGTCCTGGGATTCTGCCATGCTGGGCCCTGGGGCCTCCCTGAGGCCCTGACTCACTGCTCTGGGGTCAGCACCCGGAGCAGAGGCAGCAAGAGCTGCAGCCCTTTCCTTCCCTGCTGAGATTTCCCACGAGGTCACCCAGGACACTCCAACAAACCTGGTCCCTCTGGGAAGATCATGGAACTCTGGGAAGGAAGGTGGGCACCCAGGGGGCTGGGGTGCTAATATAGAGAGAAGCACCCCTCTCCCAGAGGCTGGCATTGGTGCGGAAGCCCCGAGTCAGGCGCCTGCCAGGCAGGAAGGCTGTGGGGAGGGCTGTTCAGGCATGAGGCTGGGGCTGGCTGGGGCGGGCAGCAGAAGCCTCACCGCTAGGGCAGAAGCACCTGAACCCCACTTATCTTTTTCTTCTGTTGATTGAAGTTGTCAATTATGACCCCAACAAAGAGATTCAGTGTGAAGAAGCCGCCAAAAATGATGAAGATGATGAAATACAGGTACATAAGCACACTGTCCTCCCACTTGGGCTGCATGTTCACCTGTGGCCAGACGAGGTGGGGAGTGGGGAGGAGGGTGGGTGTCTTAGCTTGGGTTTCTCCAAAGCCAACCCTGAGGCAAGCATTTGGCTGCAGGCAGCTGGAAGCTGCCCCAGGAAGCAGGGCTGAGGAAGTGGGGACAGTGTGAGGGGCAGGAGAGTTGGTCATCAGGGCATGTCATTGAGGTCACCACCGTGGTCAGCAGTGCTCAGCCCCCCCGGAGCACACCAGGGAGAGAGGAGCTGGGGTACTTACCCCCAAACTTACTGACGAGGGCTGGCCCTTGGGACATCAACCCCCCCACTTGGGAGAGGGGCTGCTGAGCAAGCTCTTGAATGCTGAAGAAAGACTTCAGACAAAGAATCCGACAGGCGAAGGTGAAAAAACCACGCTGCCAATGAACCCACGTGCGCTGAGGGACGTGGGGCAGGGTGTGGACAGCATCTGATACAGTGGCAAAGGGCCTTTCCTCAATAGCATCTCTTCCCCTTGCTGTCGCGATAGTGCCTGAAATGCTGTCTCATTCCTCCAGGCTCCCCTTTATTCTAACTACCCCTCTTGCTGCCCCTGCCCAGAGAGAGGCCTCACACACAGTCCTTTGGAGGTTGATCCTTTCCTCAGTGTAAGCAGGGGGCGGTCTGAGGACACTGGGGAGTGTGCATGGAAGGCTGGGTTAAAGACCCAACAGAGGGCCAGCAGGATACTGCTCCAGGCTAGGAGGAGTCTGCTGGGCAATGCCTCTTTTGTACCAAAGCTACCTTTATTGCATTTCAAATACAGACCGATGTGGGCAGGAGAGTAGGCACGATGGTCTGAGACTCACCCCTCGGGAATCGACGGCCGCATACATGATGTCCATCCAGCCTTTGAAGGTTGCCTGGAAACAAGGGCAAAGGCCACTCAGTGCCTGCCCATCTGTCCACGTTGGACCTGGTGGCCCAGTGAGAGGGGAGGGCAGAAAGCACAGCTAAGGAGCCATGAGGAAGAAAGGGCTTGGATGGACAGGGAGAAAGGAAAGTCACCTCCAGGGTGACTTGATTACTCTGCACAATCGTTTACATGAATTCTACATGCAGCTGTTTCAGAACAGAGTGGCACGAGTGACCTGGAGCCTTCCAGCTGTGGCTTGGACTGGTGGCTTAGATGCCTGGCTTCTGGTTCCACTGCTGTGAGGTGGCTCTGACCCTCCACTGAGGCATTTCCCTTCTCTGGGCTGCTATTTCCTCAACCACTTCCCCATCTCATGCACATGATACAAGAATGGGATGTTTCCCTATCTGGAAAACGGGGAAGTTGAGAACTGAAGACCTCTTGTCCAGCATTAGCTTCCTTGAACGCTTGAACTGGGTGTGATGGCGAAGCTCATGTGTCACCTAGGCCAGGTTATGGCATCCAGTTGTTTGGCCTGATGGTTATTGTGAGGATATTTCCTGGATTCAAATCAGTCAGTTGATTGCACCTATGGCTGATTACATCTACAATCTTCAAAGGAGATTGCCATCAGCAATGAGAGACATCTCATCCAATCAGCTGAAGGCCTTAAAGGGAGAACTGATGATTTTAGTAGTCAGAGAGAATAATTTCCATCTCTGCTTAAGCCAGCCAGATTCTCCTGGGGAATTCATCAAAATCTTCTTCAGAGTTTCCAGCTTGTGGCCTGCCCTATGGACTTCAGACTTGCCAGTCCCTGCGGTTGCATGAGCCAATCCCTATAGTACATCTCACAATATTTACATTCTTTCTCTCTCTCTCTCTCTCTCTCCTGTTAGTCCCCCTGGGAACCAGTTCTGACATGTCTCTGTTTCTCCCAGGCTGTGCAGAGTGCATGACACATGGTAGCTACTCAGGGATTATTTGTTGAATGAATGCGAGCACAAATGGTGGGATGCAAGGACTCATGGGTAGCAGCATGATGAATGGAAGGGTGATTGAATGGAGGACTGAATGAAAAGAGGATGAAGGCGAGGGATAAATAAGTGGGTGAAGGAATGTAAATGTTAGTGTGTTTGATTGTCATCATCACCAACATCATCTGTCATTACAATAGACCTGGAGCATAGTTCATTGCCATCTGTGGTGTTTGGCACTATGTACCCCAGAGAAGACATTTCCCTAAATTTATTCCATTACTGTGGGCACAAACCATTGAAATAGGACTTTTTGATGAGGCTGCTTCAGTTAAGGTGTGGCCCAGCTGAATCAGGATAGGCCTTAATCTTACTATTGAAGGCCTCATAGGGAAGGTCGCAGAGAGAGAGAAAGCTGCAGAGAGCAGTCGGCTGGCTTTTCCAGATGAAAGTCAGTGGAACCCAGAAGAAAAAGAAGCCCGGAGAGGCTGCTGAGTGACAGGAAAACCAAGAACCAAGGCTCACTGGCAGCCGGCCCCCGAACGCCAGTTTTCTGGGAGAAAGCATCACTTTGATGGTGCCTTGGTTGTGCACTTCTCCTAGCCTCAAAATCATGAGCCAGTAAATTCTCATTGATTAAGCCACCCCATTGCATAGTATTTGCTTTAGCACCTAGAAAACTAAAACAGCATCTAAGATTTGACTAGTAGAAGACTGGACACATGGCTACATCATGTCCATTTTGTATAGTTATGTGTTCAAAGTCATCATCTGATACAGTCCCATGGCAGGACCTTCCCTTTATTGTGTTCTATTAGCCATACTTTTCTCATTGCACCACAGTGAGACCAGAGCCAAGAGTAAGGCCCTCTCACCTCACAGAGAAGTCTGTAGGATTAGGGAATGGCTTCAGCTCAAATTGAATTCTGCTCCTTGCAAAGTCTCTACATAGCCTCTTCTGGGAGACCCCAGACCCCTCCACATCATCCAATAGCCAGGGGAAGATGCCTGGTTAATCTCAGCACTCACCACCTGCAGAAGTGCCAGGTAACCCATTGCAACGTTGTCGAAGTTGACCTTCACATTGACCCAGAAGAAGCTGCCGGTGTAGTTTTGATGTTTACAGTCAGATTTGTTATTTACAATAGACAAGGGTAGGAGAGAGAAATCTCCATTGGTGGTGTTGATGCACCTCCAAAACTTCCCTGCAAAGAGGTTCACACCCATGATGCTGAAGATGAGCCAGAAGATGAGGCAGACGAGGAGGACGTTCATGATGGAGGGGATGGCGCCCACCAAGGCATCCACTACCACCTAGTGGGAAGGAAAACAGATCTGGAGCCCCACAGGTCCCCCACCCCTCCCTGTGGCTCTTAGTTCTTTCTACACTCCCTCAGGCTGGTTCATGGGCTGGTGGCCTTTGGAAGCAGCAGAAGAAGTGGGTTAATTAGTACAATAATTCAGACTCAGGCGGTTGAGAGACGCTGGACAGCTGAAGACAGGGCATACCTTCTTTCCTAAACTCATTCAGGGGAAGTGTTAGTGTCTTCCCTAAGGGTTCAGGAGTTAGACGAGTTTGCAAACCCACAGACACTCATTTAGGGGTGAGTGTGCATGTGTTGCGTGTACATACAGACTTCTCAGCTTTATTCCCTTAAGCATACAGGGGAATGCCTATGCTTTATTCCCTTTAAGCATGCAATAATAACATGCAAGCATACAGTCTAAGCTTACAGACTGAAGCTTTATTCCCCTTAAATACAGCTCATGAAATATAGTTTAAAGTATGCTTTTGTCAAGATTTAGAGAACACCTAAATCCATATTGACAAACTTGTTTATTTGCAAATAGGCAAACAAGAACCTATAGATAAAATAAATTTCAAGCACTTTCAATCTTAAGCTCCCAGTGTTTGTAAAAGAACAAGTCAATTTAAAACTTTTGTTTTTGAAGATATGATATATAATCTGAGCCAATGGTAAAGGAACAAACCCAAACCTCACTTTCTGCAAACATGAGGGAGTGAAGGGTGGAAAATGAGCAGTACATTGTTCCAGGTTTGTGAGCTGTCCATCCTGGGGAAGACAGTGAGGGCAAGGTGGAAGTTGATGGTGATGGAAGAAAGGGATGGAAAGGATGGAGGAAAGGGAAAAACTCCACAGGCCTTAGGAGAGACAGAAGATGCTTTCCAGTGGGTGGTGGCTGAGGTGCTGAGCTGAGTGCCTGGAAGAAATATGGTGTCACTACATTTAAATGGAGCCTTAGAGGAAGGTGGAGAATTTGGGGTGTAAGCAGTAAGGACAAGATGTAGGGCTGGGGGATGGAGATGAGATGCCTGTGGAGCCATGAATCAGGATCACTTCACTTAGAGCAAGAGGCAGTGAGGTCTGAGCCCTGGTGGATGTAATATTTCGGGGCGAGAAGGGAAGAGGAGCTCGCAAATGGACTTGTCAGGGCTGTGGTCTTACCCGCATGCCTTCAAATCGAGACAGAGCCCGCAGTGGCCGCAGGGCGCGGAGGGTCCGGAGGGCTTTGATGGATGCCATGTCAGAGTACTCCAGGGTCTTTGCTATGAGGCTTGTCAGTGAGATCTGAGTACAGGCAGAGAGCAGGGGTCTAAGAAAGGCAGTCCTGGTGGAAGGACAGGGAGCGCCTGCCCACTCCTCTATTCTGTCTGAGCTACGGTTCTGGCTCCACCTTATCCTGAACTCCAGTGAGATGCCTAGAGAGAGTTCAGACCCTCACTTTCTTAAAGATTTCATTCACCACTTTTCTGAACCCCTGGGTTAAAAAAACCTTCAGTCTCCACATTGCCACCCCCTGGTGTGCAGGCAGCAAAGCTCCCACGATACTAAACCAACCTTCCCTTGTTCCTTCAGGAGCACCAGGCCCCAGGGGCCTTGAAACTTTGGTTGACTTTCAGAGACTTGAAGAGACCATGCCCCTTCATGGAGGTCACATTGAAAATCTATTTTGAGGACTGTAAGTGGGGTGGACAGAGTCCCAGACTGGTAGGGGTTGGCTCCCTCTGAACTATGGATTCTTTGTGATCTTACATCAGTGCCCAGGTAGTCCAGGCCACACATTTGCCCTTTGTAGAATGAGGGAGTCCGACTGAGAGAATTCCAAGGTCCTTAGAGCTCTGCAGTCCTTTGGGAAGAATGACTGGCACATGTCCATCAGATTTAGCTTTGACAGGTATCTAAGATATAGTGACTGAGTTGTGAGCCCCTGTTGGTATGTCATTTTTCAACTTTGTGGTCCAAGTACCCTAAAGGAGCACAGACTGACATGGGAAAATGGTCACACCTTCTGGAGACTTTGAAGTGTGAGGGAGACACCATGTGCCGGGGCTTCAGGCTGCTGGAGACTGTGACACAACGCCGACACCCCAGCTGCGGCCCGAGGCCGGGCTGAATTCAGGCCAGCTAAGGGGGGCAGCTAGGTGGGGATGCACACAGGAAGTTCAGAGAGGAAAGGCTTTACACTTGGGTGCTGGAGCCTCAAACTGTGCCCGTTCTCTGAATGGGTGGCTTATTCCACCAGGACAAAGAGCAAGAAGGGAAAAGACTCTTTATCTACGTGAGGCTCCAGCTACCAGCAGGCGGCACCCAGTTTCGTGCTGGGCCCTATTCAGCGTTTGCTTCCTCCCCTGGGGAGGCTCCCCTGCGTGGAAAATCTGCAGCTAGGGCCTCTGTGGCAAAGCCCTTCCACCCAAGGCCAGCTCTACTCCCAGTGTGCAGGCCACTAGCCTCCCAATTGGTTTCTAGGCTCCAGCACTGCATCCGCTCATCCATTCCCCTCTTACAAATCTGATTACGATTATGTTTCTCTCTTATTTTCCATTTTCACTGGTGAAAGGCTAAGTAGTCAGGATAAACTCCAGACTACTTAGCCTAGGTTAGAAGGCCACACCTACCTCTCCAGTAATATTTCATCCATAGCATATCCAAATATTACTGTATATTTTACCCTCTGTGTGTTTCTTATCTACTAGAAGATTGAAGTGTAAACTCCTGGATAGAGAGTATTTATTTCATGCTTTTGTCTCTCTCAGAGCACCTCACAAGAGAATACTTTATTCACTAGGTGTCAATAAACATTTGATAAATGGAAGAAAAGACAAAAGCATGTTGGGACAAATGGAAGGAAGGAAAGAAGGAAGGAGGACCATCTAGGTAAAAGGCTGATGGATGCATTGGATAGAAAGATGGAGAGGATGGACACTTGAACGAAAGGATGGGAGAAAGAGAGAAGGAAGAAAGGAAAAAGTATGGAAGCATGAAATAGTGTATGGATGAATGGGATGGGAAGAAGGATAGGTAGGTGGATAAAATGACTGATGGATAAATGGAAAGACAAAGAGGAGGCTAGAATAGATGAATGGAAAAGCCAAATTTATGGATGGATGGATAGATGAATGGAAGTAAAAATGGATTAATGGAAAGATGGGTGTAAGAAAGAAAGGCTATTTGGCCAGGTTAAAGAAAGAATGAAAATATGGAATAATGAAAAATGCTTGGGAGATAAATGAATGGATGTATAGAAGGTTAGATGATTGGATAGTTGGACAGAAGGATGAATCAAAAGATAGAAGGATTAAGGACCAGTGCATGGATGGATGGATGGCATAAGGGAAGAGGAATAGAAGAATGGGAATGGATGGATAGAAGGAGGAAAGGACTGATAGAGATGAATAGATGGAAGAACGAAGATGGATAAATATTTAGGAGAAAGGAACAAGAAAGAGTGAATGGTTAGGTAGATGGAAAGAGGGGTGTATGGAGGAAGGTATGGCTGGCTGGAGGGCAGACTCATGAGGAGAATGGGCGGGATGAGTAGATGATCATGTCAGGCCATCAGGATAGAAATGAGGCCTATAGAGATAGACGTGACTGCCCCTAGGAGGTGGGGGACCTCTTTTTTATGAATAACTATTCTATAGGCACAAAATCGTCACGTGCGGCTCACTTTCAGTCCCCACAGCTCATCTGTGACTCAGTGGCCGATGCTCTCAGCACACGGTACCTGGCATCGGAAAGTAAGGGGCGGCGTGCACAGGCCTGCCAACATAGCAGGCCGGACAGAGCGCTCTGTGCCGACCCGCCCAGCGGCAGGAGGCAGGCGCCAAACAGACCGCGGTGCTGGCGGCTGCTGGAGCGAGGGAGGCAGAGAGCACAGCACGCGCCCCACCCTGCCTGCAGGGACCTCCAGCTCCTCAGCAGAGAGCAAGCAGCCCCGACAGCGCTGGGCCAAGCCTAGAGACGGAGCCACGGAGCCCTTGGGAGCAGGAGGAGCTGGCTCGTGGCTTCGCAGGACGGGGGTAGGCAGGCTCTCAGGAAGCTTTGTCGGGCACGGCTCCTCACAGGTCTGAGGCATCACAAGTCCAGTGTCTGGCGGGGTTGGTGGACTCAGGTGACTGTGGGCCTGAACACATGAGCTCTAGCTCATCGCTCTCTAGAGGGACCCTCTGTGGCTTTTGTGCCTCTGGGGAGGAGCCAGTCGTGTCAGCTCAGTGGTTCTCAAGCCTGGTGTACCTTGGGCATGCCTGGGGAGCTAGGACAAAATACTGATGCCTCCCCCCAAAACCAGAAGTCCTGGCAGCAGTGATGTCTTTTCATTATCGTTCTCAGAGCTGCCCAGGTGATTCTCGAGTGTGGCCAGGACTGAGGACACTAAGTCAGCAGGCAGGCTGCTGCCTACAGCCTCCCCGAGGTCCAGAAGCCCTGGCAGTGGACGCAGGGCCGTGGGACCCTCAGAGCCTTGTGTGTCGTCTTGCTTTGGATGGGAAAAGCAGAGGGCAGTGAGTAGGAGGCCGGAGCACTGAGGCCTCACCTGAGGGTGACCCTTGCCCTTCTCAGGTCAGCAGGGCCATTTGCAGGCTCCTTGCTGAGGGTGGACACTTTCTTGGTGGTAGCCTGTGAGGGCCAGGCCAGAAGCTTCCCTTGCCTGCAGCCATCGGCCAGAGGTGAGGGCCCGCCCGGCCGCCCCTGCGCACTCACGTCCACGATGAGGAAGTCCAGCCAGCACCAGGCGCTGGCGAAGTGCCGCCTGAACCCGTAGGCCGCCCCCTGCCCCAGGCTGTCGAGGGCAGCAACCCAGAAGGCCGAGGCAGGGCTAGCGCCTCTCACCTGTGCCTTCCGCCTGCACCGGGGGTCTCCCTGCCCGCCCATCCCGCTTCGAGCGGGCACCGAGGCCCGCCCGGCCGCCCCTGCGCACTCACGTCGACGATGAGGAAGTCCAGCCAGCACCAGGCGCTGGCGAAGTACCGCCTGAACCCGTAGGCCGCCCACTTGAGCAGCATCTCGAGCACGAAGACGTAGGTGAACACCCTGTCCGTGTACTCCAGCAAGGCTTTCACCGTGGGCTTCTGGTCAAGATGGTAGTCTTCAAACGCCTGGGAAGAAGGGAGCCGAATGGCGGGCGCCTGGCGCCGCGCCCGGGCAGGGCAGGGCAAGCCCGCCTGCCACAGCTCTGCCGTCCTCGCTGCCCCGGGGAGGTGGAGGTGGAGGGCGGAGGCCGTGGCTTCCTCAGGGGCAGCGGGACACGCAGCCCAGCTCACCGCTCCAGGGGACGTGGACGCGAGTGAAAAGGGAAACTTCCTGGAACTGGATTTTGGAAGTGAGCCAAAAGCATACGAATAGTGACTTGGTTTGAAAAGAAAAGCATCCAAGGATGCTCATAGGCAGCTCACCAAGACGAAAGTGGGAATAGCCAACAAACCTCTGGAAAGAAATTCGTTTTTCCTTTATCAGACTGGCAAAGTGAAAGAGAAGGGGGCTGAGAGCAGTGCTGGTGGCGGTGGGGAAGCTGCCCTTCTCACCCACGGCCGGCGGGAGTGAAAGCGAGCTAAGTCTTTTGGGAGCGCAGTTAGACTCCCGCCCTCAAGAGTCTGTCCTAAGGACAGTGGGAGTCTCTGTGTGCCCACCCGGGTCGTGGTGAGCTGCTGTGTGGGCTGCCTCCTAGCAGCTCCCGCCTGCCCCTTCTCCTGAGGACCACCTTGGGAAATACATAGGGCCTGGGGGCAGCCCATGTGGCTCAAGAGGTCCTGCTGCAGAGGCCCCCAGGGAACCAGGCCGAGGCCGAGTTTTGTGGACCCCTCTCCCTGTTCTAGCCTCTGCACCTGAGAGCATTGCCTCAATAGCTGCTTCTGCGTCCGCTCTAGGACTGGACTGAGGCAGGAAATGACCCAGTGTTTCCAAAGGAGTATATGCAAAGATGCTCACTGTGTGTTAGAAGCAAACACAGGGATTGTTTAAATAAATTATGACACATTCATTTAATGGAATACAGTGCAGACATTCAATGAGATGGCATGAGAAGATTTACTGAGAAAATGTAATATTTTATAAAACACATAAATGCGGGTTCGTTTTTGTAATATTTATGCATTCTATACATAAAGATGGGAAGGAAAGTGGATGAGCTTTTCCCTTTGCATTTTTCTTTAATTTCCAAGTTGGTTTTTTTTTTTTTTTTGCACTTTGATTAAAACTTGTATAATTAAAAAATACTCAAAGTGAAAGCATAAAGAAGTCTAAGAAGGGGAGAGCTGCTGGGGTGTGGCCAGTTGTTGCAGGGTCTGAGATCCCTGCTGGGAATGGAGGGGGTTGTGGGGAAAGGCAGTGCGGGGAGAGCAGGAGGAGGAAGGGGGAGCAGAGAAGAGAAAGGAGGGCAGAAGCCCACAGGGACGGGCAGGCTTCAGTGAGTTAGGGAGAAGAGCGCCCAGCCCACAGCCAAGGCGAGGAAGGAGAGAAGGGCGTGTGTCGAGAAGGCACTGCCCAGCCCCCTCTTGCCCCCGAGTTTGGCTTCTGCACCCACAACTGCACTGAGCCTGCTGGAGGCCCTGCACCAGGACCCCGGGCATGCCACGCCTGTCCCCTGCCCCCTCCGCTGCCCCTGGGCACGCTGCACCTGCCCCCTGCCCCCACCACACCTGCTCCCTGCCCCCTGCCCCCTCCGCTGCCCCCTCCACTGTACCCTGAGCACGCTGCACCTGCCCCCGGCCCCCTCTACTGTAACCTGAACACGCCGCACCTGCCCCCTGCCCCTCCACTGTACCCTGAGCACGCCACACCTGTCTCCTGCCCCCTCCACTGTACCCTG